>JAFMOC010000104.1:0-330000 GCA_019802505.1 Corydoras sp. C115 | reverse complement strand
TTATCCTCTATTAGGGTTGTGGGGGGGTTCTCCATGCACATCCAGGGGAGAATGTCTTGGGCGCTGGGCAAATACACCTAGGACAGGGCGCCAATCTATCGCTGGGCACACACTCACTCATAGAGACACGCACAGAAACACACTCTATATGGGGCAATTTGGAGAATTCAATTGACTTGATCCATGTTTTTGGACTGTGGGAGGAAACCAGAGAACCTGGAGGAAACCCACGCGGACACGGGGAGAACATGGAAACTCCACCTAGATTAGGATTCGAACTGAGAGGCGAACATGCTAACCACTAAGCCTCCGTGCTGCCCTATTATTATTATATTATTATTATTATTATTATTATTACTATGTTGATTATATACACCTTATTATAATATATATATGTAAATAAAATGTATGCGCGTGTGTGTGTGTGTGTGTGTGTGTGTATATATATATATATATATATATATATATATATATATATATATATATATATATATATATATATATATATATATATATATTCATTCATTATCTCCCGCTTTATCCTCTATTAGGGTCGCGGTGGGGTTCCCCATGCCCATCCAGGGGAGAACGTCTCGGGCGCTGGGCAGATAGACCCAGGACAGGGCGCCAATCCATCGCTGGGTACACACTCACACACTCAAATACTCAAACACACTCTATATGGGGCAATTTAGAGAATTCAATTAACTTGATCCATGTTTTTGGACTGTGGGAGGAAACCGGAGAACCCGGAGGAAACCCACACGGACACGGGGAGAACATGGAAACTCCACCCAGATGGGGAGTCGAACCGGGAATCCCTAGCGCTGAGAGGCGAACGTGCTAACCACTAAGCCACCGTGCCGCCCTTATATATATATATATATATATATATATATATATATATATATATATATATATATATATATATATATATATATATATATATATATATAAAATGTATATATGTGTATATATGTGTGTGTGTGTATATATATATTTATATATAGTTTATATTTAAATAAAATGTATTTGTGTGTGTGTGTGTGTGTATGTATATATATATATATATATATATATATATATATATATATATATATATATATATATATATATATATATATATATATGTACACACACACACACAAATACATTTTATTTACATATTATTTATATATATATATATAGTATATAGTTTGTAGTTTATACTTCGTAACTTTGCTTTGTCAATACGAAAATCATTATTTATCATGCCAGTGGAACTTCTTCTGATTTTTGACTTTTGATTAAAGGTCCCACAGAAACTCAGAAAAGCTCCTCTAGGTTCATAGATGTATTCCTAAAATATAAGGTGTTTTATATGAACTACAGCACATGCTGCAAATCCAGAGGGAATGAATTTGTGGTTCAGATGTTACTATTTTTAGCTGCAGTGTTTGATCTAATCTTTTGATGCCTTTAATGCACTGTCCATCAGTACACTCCTGTAGTTCGACCACACGGTGGTACAGGGGAGCTGGGTTCTGATGCATCTGGCTTAAACCAACTGTAACATTTGGAGGGGTGCACCGAGAAAGTGTGTCAACTCGGATGAAATTGTTGTCTGGAATGGGGATGTGGATTTGAACATGCAGTTCAGGAATAGTCCAGCATCGTTTCCTGTCGTAAATCACCCGCTTTTTCACACGCTTTTGTTCATATGCTATTCTGACGTCATTATACTGCAAAACGTCATGATACCTTAAATTAGAAACATGCAGGAAAGCAATAAAACGTTTCTGCAGCAGAAGGTTGGATTTTATATAAGACTGCAGTGTCTCATTATTATTGTGTTCTGCTTCAATCTGTGCTCGCAACAACTTCAGATTCAATAGTTAGAGTGTTGGGCTATCAATAAGCAGGATGTGGCTTTAAATCCCAGGTCTACTGATGTTACCAATGTGGGTTCTTGAGCAAGACCCTTAACCCTCATTGGTTTCAGGGGTGCTGTAATAACTCTGTGTTCTAACCTTAACAAGGCCTGGATAATTGTAAGTTGCTTTGGATAAACATGCAGCAAGTTGACCAAAATAAGGTGTGATTCATATACACCTTCCAAAATATTGCCATCCAGAAAAGAACATTTTGGGTGCTGGGCCTGTCATCCAACCTCCCTATCAGCTAAACACCTTCTTCACAGACGTAAGAAAATGGAGGGAAATGGAGGGATCATCCATCCATCCATCCATCCATTATCTTCCATTTACATCCATCCTCTACTAGGGTCGTGTGGGGGGGGGGGGGGATGCCCATCCAGTGGTAAACATTTTGGGTGCTGGGCTCAGTTACACTCACTTACACACACACACACACACACAAACACACTCTATATGGGACAACTTGGAGAATTCATTTGACCTTGATCCATGTTTTTGGACCGTGGGAGGAAACCGGAGAACCCGGAGGAAACCCACGCGGACACAGGGAGAACATGGAAACTCCTCCCAGACTGGGATTCGAACCGGGAATCCCTAACGCTGAGAGGAGAACATGTTAACCACTAAGCCACCGTGAGGGAAAAACATTAAAACAAAAAGAGTGATTGTTAATAAGAAAGGGAGCAAGTCTAAGTTTTAAATTAGGCTGGATCTTTAAAATCATTTTAAAGAGACACTGAGGTTTTGATCCTTTTAAGGAACAACTTTTTGCCATCTGGATTTTAAGACAGATAACAGGGATTGATTAATTAGAGTTGTTTTAAAGACAGTTTTAAAGCTAATAAACTTAATCATGAGCCAGATTATGGAGTTCATCTGATTAGCTGACCCAGATAAACAAGAAGTGGGATGTGTAAATGCCATGGGTTGGAGGGGATGGCTAACATAGAGGAAGTAGGTCAGTAGGTTTAAAACTGATCCATACTCTTATTAAAACACTTTAGTATTTTAGTCACAGGCCTCTAACAAACTTTGGCGCAGTAACCTTAGATTATAACTTTCCAGAATACAAACCCTTTGGAGGAAGAAAAAAAATCTAATGATGTTAGTGTAAGAAAAATGTGGCTGTGCTTCACTTAACTCTGCATCAACCCAGCCATGCTGCCAGTCTCATGTGCTTCTTAAAGCTAATGGTAGAGCAGTAATCTTATTGAAATTGATGGAGTGTAGACTTACCTGAGCAGAGAGAGACATTTGGCATGACAGAGTGCATTTTAATACTGATAATGTCTCCCATAATGTCCACCAGACATGATTTAACCCTACAAAGATATTATCCTGTCTCTCTTCCACCATTACATTACTTACTTTGTATTAGGGTTCCGAATTAAACTTTTTTTTTAAGTGTTGGGAAAAAAATAGACCAGATCTGTCTCTGGAACCGATGAGACTGTAGTGGTACAAAGATATTTAGACCCTTTACATAAGCAAAAAATGTAAATATGAAGAGCAAACTGTAAAGAGGGCTGCACGGTGGCTTAGTGGTTAGCACGTTCTCCTCTCAGCACTAGGGATTCCCGGTTCGAATCCCCATCTGGGTGGACTTTCCATGTTCTCCCCGTGTCCGCATGGGTTTCCTTCGGGTTCTCCGGTTTCCTCCCAGTCCAAAAACATGTCAAGTCAAAATTGTCCCATGTAGAGTGTGTTTGTGTGCGTGTCTGTGTGTTGTGATCAAGTCAATCCTGGGTGTAGCTCTCCAAAACTTGTCCCATGTAGGGGAACCCCCCCCGTGACCCTAATAGAGGATAAAGCGGATGATAATGAATGAATGAATGAAAAACTGTAGAGTAAAGGTCCTGGTTCTGGTTTCTATTTATTATCTTCTGAGTTTGCAGGGTGGGGGTGGGGTTCCCCATGTCCCCTATGCCTATTCAGAAGAGAACATTTTGGGGTGCTGATACACCCAGGACAGGGTGCCAATCTATTGTTGGGTACACTCATTCACACAGCCACACACTCACACACTATATGGGGCAATTCAGAGCATTCAATTTACCTTAAATCCATGTTTTTGGACTGTGGAAGGAAACCAGAGATTCAGGAGGAAACCCACAACCTGGTGCAGTCCGGTTTTGGTTTTGTTCTTTTAAACAATTTGGTTTCCAAACAACCTTGTTTTAAGACATTCAGAATTTAGTCTGTTCAGGATAACCCCCCTCCCCCACATACACACACACATACAGAAACACACACAAAACACAACACACACACATACCCAGAGGTCCATGATGTGGGTTAATGGGGTAAAACACTGTACAATCACAGGCCAAACACACCAAAGAAGTAACACTTAAACAAGGGCATAGTAGCTCTGTGGTTAGGGTATTGGGCTATCAAACTGAAGGTTGTGGGTTCAAATCCCAGGTCCACCACAGTTACTAATGTGGCTGCTTGAGCAAGATCCCTAACCTTCATTGCTCCAGGAATGCTCTGATTAAAAGTGTCTGCTAAATGGCCAAATGTAAATATACATGTGGATAAATTGTATATGTAGGGAGAACATGCAAACTCCATACAGGAAGGATCCAGGCTGTGCTTCATGTGCCATGCAACATCTTGCCATGTGGCGGCAGCAGTATCCATTGCCCTTCATAAGAACTGGCTCCTTAATAAAGATTTGAAGGTAAATGCCCAGAGGGGGTTGTCTCAGGCTTGTATGTAGCTCATGTCTTAGCCTCCTCCTGCCTTTTGCACAGCTGATGTTCAGAGCGCAAAAAAGTTTCAGGAATGTTTCACTTCATACTGGGTCATTAATGCAAAAACCAATTAAGGTTATTTTTTCCTTTCCTGCTGGTGTTGTGCCTCAGCTTCCCTTAGAGGCACAGAGTGATAATGAATCTTTTAATGTGCCAGAGACCATAATGAAATGGCATCAGCTGGTGGAGCTTTTAATTTGATTCTCAGGATGTTCTAGGTGATCTAGATTAATATTTAGGCCCTTACGGCACTAAAGGCATCTAGTACAATTTTCTTTTTTTTTCTGCAATTTGCAATATTTATTTAAAAAAATGTACTGAAGCAATTTTAACAGCCATGATTCATGTTTACAGGTTGCATTTAATGTCTCTATAAATTTAAACATATACAGACCCTTTCCAAAAAAATTTTATATCATGATTTGATTAATAGATTTAAATAATTTCCATAATTCCATTCAAAAAGTTAAACTTTCATAGATTATAGATTCAGGGCCCAGAATCTTAATTATTTCAAGTATTTATTTGTCTATTTTTACATAATTCGGGCTTCCAACTTGAAAAACATTAGAATACTGTGGAGAAATCAGCTAAAATTTTCCAGGGCTTGAATATATATCTCAAAATTGCCTCATATAGAGTGTGTCTGTGTGAGTGAGTGTGTGCCCAGCATTGGATTGGCGTCCTGTCCTGGGTCTGTCTCCCCAGCGCCCGAGACGTTCTCCCCTGGATGGGCATGGGGACACCACCCCACCCCCGCGCAACCCTAGTAGAGGACACAACGGAAATTAATGGATGGATGGATATATATATTCATTCATTCATCATCTTCCGCTTTATCTTATATTAGGGTCGCGGGGGGTTCCCCATGCAATTCAATTGACTTGATCCATGTTTTTGGACTGTGGGAGGAAACCGGAGAACCCGGAGGAAACCCACGTGGACACAGGGAGAGCATGGAAACTCCAACTAGATGGGGATTCGAACCGGGAATCCCTAGTGTTGAGAGGCGAACATGTTAACCACTAAGCCACCGTGCTGCCCAGGATATATATATATATATATATATATATATATATATATATATATATATATATATATATATATATATATATATATATATATATATATATGTGTGTGTGAATGTATATGGTATTTATACACTCACCGGCCACTTTATTAGGTATACCATTCTAGTAACGGGTTGGACCCCCTTTTGCCTTCCGAACTGCCTCAATTCTTCGTGGCATAGATTCAACAAGGTGCTGGAAGCATTCCTCAGAGAGTTTGGTCCATATTGACATGATGGCATCACACAGTTGCCGCAGATTTGTCGGCTGCACATCCATGATGCGAGTCCCCCGTTCCATCACATCCCAAAGATGCTCTATTGGATTGAGATCTGGTGACTGTGGAGGCCATTTGAGTACAGAGATGATTCCAGCTTTATGACATGGCGCATTATCCTGCTGAAAGTAGCCATCAGATGTTGGATACATTGTGGTCATAAAGGGATGGACATGGTCAGCAACAATACTCAGGTAGGCTGTGGCGTTGCAACGATGCTCAATGGTACCAAGGGGCCCAAAGAGTGCCAAGAAAATATTCCCCACACCATGACACCACCACCACCAGCCTGAACCGTTGATACAAGGCAGGATGGATCCATGCTTTCATGTTGTTGACGCCAAATTCTGACCCTACCATCCGAATGTCGCAGCAGAAATCGAGACTCATCAGACCAGGCAACGTTTTTCCAATCTTCTATTGTCCAATTTCGATGAGCTTGTGCAAATTGTAGCCTCAGTTTCCTGTTCTTAGCTGAAAGGAGTGGCACCCGGTGTGGTCTTCTGCTGCTGTAGCCTATCTGCCTCAAAGTTCGACGTACTGTGCGTTCAGAGATGCTCTTCTGCCTACCTTGGTTGTAACGGGTGGCTATTTGAATCACTGTTGCCTTTCTATCAGCTCGAACCAGTCTGGCCATTCTCCTCTGACCTCTGGCATCAACAAGGCATTTCCGCCCACAGAACTGCCGCTCACTGGATGTTTTTTCCTTTTCGGACCATTCTCTGTAAACCCTAGAGATGGTTGTGCGTGAAAATCCCAGTAGATCAGCAGTTTCTGAAATACTCAGACCAGCCCTTCTGGCACCAACAACCATGCCACGTTCAAAGGCACTCAAATCACCTTTCTTCCCCATACTGATGCTCGGTTTGAACTGCAGGAGATTGTCTTGACCATGTCTACATGCCTAAATGCACTGAGTTGCCGCCATGTGATTGGCTGATTAGAAATTAAGTATTAACGAGCAGTTGGACAGGTGTACCTAATAAAGTGGCCGGTGAGTGTATATGGTATTATTAGATGGATACAGTAATGTAAATAGGCTATAGAATGTTCACTTGCACTGTTACATTTTTTATTTATGTATATAATAAATAAATATATTGATGTATAAAGATTTATTGATGTATATATGTATATACACATCAGTATTTACTTAAATGGTCACTGTCACTACTGCACTTTATGTAAGGAATATTATATATTGTATTACTGGTTAGACAAAACTATACTGTTGGATTTCTTATATAGAAGATGTTTTGATTTGAACGCTATTGTACTTACATAGAACTCATGGTGAAAGGTCGTATAGAACGATTAGAGGATGAGACACTTTGCTTTATGACACACTGACCAGAATTAAAAATAGACTGTGGACTCATGAGGTCACAACCCGCTCTGGATTTATCTCTGTACGCATGCTGCTGCTCTGTGTGTGCTCGTGCATGGTGTGAGCAGAGCTGTGTAATACAATCTATGTGCTTTTTTTGAGCACTAGTTGGCAGCACCTGCCTTTCTCCACCCATTCTGCATTAATCACAGTGAATGTAAACACTGTGTTTAGATGTGTGTGGGTTTATTAATCAGAAAGTGAGTAAAGCAGATTACGACCCCTCCCACCTATGAGACAGGGAACTAGACAGATGGCATCTCTATCTTGCTCTCATGTTGGCACAGGACGGGCAAAGGATTCCTTCTGTGACCTACATAATCCAACATGGCTGCCACTCGGCTTCATAAGAACAGCTTTGCCATCTCACTGCTCTTTGGCTCTGTTTCTTCCTTCCCTCCCTGTATAGTAATTGTTCATTTTTCTGGTTTCATTATTGCAAAAGCTGTTATGAGATATAATATTCTTGATAAATTAATTATTACCACAACGCTGTTTATATTTTATTTTTGGATATAACTTAGTTATTTAAGCTGTATGGTAATTCTTATCATCATCTTTATTCACTCCTTTTTTTCGAGTACTGGGCAGATACACCTAACAGAGTGTCTGTCATTGGGCACACACTTATTCACATAGACACACATACAAACACACTGCATATAGAGCAATTTAGAGCATTCAGTTTACCTTAAATCCATGTTTTTGGACTGTGGGAGGAAACTGGAGAACCCGGAGGAAGCCCATGTGGACACAGGGAGAACATGGAAACTCCACCCAGATAGGGTTTTTCAATATTGTGTGTGTGTGTGTGTGTGTGTATATATATATATATATATATATATATATATATATATATATATATATATATATATATATATATATATATATATATATATATACATATATTCATTCATTCATTCATTCATTCATTATCTCCCGCTTTATCCTCTATTAGGGTCGCGGAGGGGTTCCACATGCCCATCCAGGGGAGAATGTCTCGGGCGCTGTGCAGATAGACCCAGGACAGGGCGCCAATCCATCGCTGGGCACGCACTCACTCACACAGACACACTATATATGGGGCAATTTTGAGAATTCAATTGACTTGATCCATGTTTTTGGACTGTGGGAGGAAACCGGAGAGAACACAGAAACTCCACCCAGATGGGGATTCGAACCAGGAATCCCTAGCGCTGAGAGGAGAACGTGCTAACCACTAAGCCACCATGCCGCCCTATTATATATATATATATATATATATATATATATATATATATATATATATATATATATATATATATATATATATACTGTATATGGTATTATTAGATGCATACAGTAATGTAAATAGGCTATAGAATGTTCACTTGCACTGTTACATTTTTTACTTATGTTTTTATTGATGTATATACTGTATGTATATACACATCAGTATTTACTTCACTGGTCACTGTCACTACTGCACGTTATGTAAGGAATATTATATATTGTATTACTTGTAGTCATTTTTTGTACTGTCCCCAGAAATGAGGAACCTGAAACATTTAACTGGTGTGGAATAAGAACCTATGGTACTGCATTAAGATGCTGTATAAAATGCTGGAACTAAAAGCAGAACCACAGTACAGACAGCTTCGCAGTCATGCTGACAGTAAACCAACTGTGTTTGGTTTGTGTGGAAAGGTATTGCACTGCAGGGGCTGGCTCTTGTTTAATCCTGCAGTGATGAGCTCAGAGCAGATCAAAGTCTTTATCTGTGTAACAGGTGGGATCAAAGTGAAGTCTGATTATGTCTGATACCTTTCAAATTACAGCATTTCCTCCCTTCTCTTTTATAATATGACATGGAACTATTGCTGGGCACACACTCACTCACACAAACACACTCTATATGGGGCAGTTTCATCATTCATTCCGCTTTATCCTATATTAGGGTCGCGGGGGGGGGGGGTTTCCCCATGCCCATCAATGGGAGAACGTTTTGGGCGCTGGGCGGATACACCCAGGACAGGGCGCCAATCTATCGCTGGGCACAAACTCACACACACAGACACGCACACAAACACACTCTACATGGGGCGCCCACTCATTTGACTTGAGCCATGTTTTGGGACTGTGAGAGGAAACCGGAGAACCCGGAGGAAACCCACGCGGACACGGGGAGAACATGGAAACTCCACCCAGATGGGGATTCGAACCGGGAATCCCTAGTGCTGAGAGGCGAACGTGCTAACCACTAAGCCACCGTGTTGCATGGGGCAATTTGGATATTCAATTGACTTGATCCATGTTTTTGGACTGTGGGAGGAAACCGAGAACCCGGAGGAAACCCACGCGGACACGGGGAGAACATGGAAACTCCACCCAGATGGGGATTCGAACCGGAAATCCCTAGTGCTGAGAGGCGAACGTGCTAACCACTAAGCCACCGTGCCGCATGGGGCAATTTGGATATTCAATTGACTTGATCCATGTTTTTGGACTGTGGGAGGAAACCGAGAACCCGGAGGAAACCCATTCGGCCACAGGGAGAACATGGAAACTCCACCCATATTGGGATTCGAACCGGGAATGCCTAGCGCTGAGAGGAGAACATGCTAAACACTAAGGCACCGTGCACTCATTTCCTTTTGGCCACCAATCACCTCCCTTTCCTCCTTCCTCTCTTCTGCTCTGCTTATCACTAGGGTTCAGCCCTAAGGGACAGATGACCAATCGGTTGTTATATCTGTGTACCTATGGGAGCTGATTGGATGAGGTCGATGCAAGTCTCTAGGTAGAACAAGTCACCCTTTTTATGGAAGTCAGAATCACAGCAAATCGCACAGAGCCAGCATGAAAATGACTTTGTGCAATTGATCTGATTCATGAGACCTTCACCACCAGCCTTTAATCATATATTATTGGTAGTGTTATAAACTAATACTCTCGTTCTGCCGGCATGATGTTGGTCTTTTGGCGAGGTTTTAATTCTTTTCATAGTTGTCACACTCATTAGTCTTTATGAGTGCAATCTCTGATGTCCAATGCTGATTTAATGCCTATATGTAAAACATGGCCAGTGTGGAATCACCCCGCTATGCCCATTTGCGGCTGAGGCTCAGATTTGACGCTTGTCTCCTCGCTCTGTCGCTCATGTGTCAAGATGTCACATCTCAATTATCAGTGGAGAGGTCAGTGTGAGAAAATGGCTTCTGCTATCAACCGACTTCACTGATGGTCACTGTGCACTGTCTGTAGTTTAGTGAAACTGTGTTGTGTACAACTCAGGTTTACATTTACATTACATTTAGTCATTTAGCAGACGCTTTTATCCAAAGCGACTTACAAATGAGAACACCACAAGTCAGAAGCCATGGAGAAAACCAACTATACTGTAAGTTCATCAAACCTGATTGTTATTCGATGCTGCGCCCCCCCCCCCCCCCCTTTTTTTTTTTTTTTCTACAACAGGTATTTTTTAAAGAGATGCGTCTTAAGTAGTTTCTTAAAACTGTTTAGTGATTCTGCCTTACGGACAGAGTTGGGAAGATCGTTCCACCATTTTGCAGTGGTGAACGCCACAGAGTGAGAATTAGCTCCTCGTTGAGGTGGAATCGCCAGGCGGCAGGTTTGAAAATATCTTTTGTTTTATTTTGAAAAGATAGAGTGAAGGTAGGAGGGGGAAGATCCAGAAGTGGTTCTGTAGGCCAGAGTCAGTGACTTGTACTGAATGCTAGCAGCTACAGGAACCAATGGAGGGAAATGAGTAATGGAGTGACAAAGGTTATTCATTCAGTGACAAGGGTTGACAAGGGTTCAGTGGCAAGAGTGACAAGGTTATTCATTCAGTCATTTATTCATCCTCTACTAGGGTCACAGAGAGGAGGGGGGTGGGGTTCTAAATGCTCATTCAGGAGTGAATGTTTCGGGTGCTGGGCAGATACACTCTCAATGGGCATAGGGAACCTCCCCGTGACCCGAATAAAGTATTAAGCTGAAGATAATGAATGAATGAAAGGATTTCTTGTCAAAACTTACATATTTATTCTATTTATAATTTAGGAATATGCTCTGAAGCTTTAGTGTACATATATCCTTGGATATCTAGTGTGTTGTAATGGTTTAATCAAAAATATATATTTATTATATAATCATTTTACTAAAGGAATTTTTTTACAACACTGATTTATAGAAGAACAGATCATCATGCTAGATGTCAGTGCTAAAAGGTTAAAACAAGTCAGCTTAAGATTCAGCACCGGTGTATCTGAAGGCAAATCACATTCTTCATCCATTACTGCATGTCGTCATCTCTTCTGTCTGTTGCCATGGTTACCTGGCTCCTCAGCCGTGCTTCTATTCTCTCAGACTATGTAGACTGTTCAACACTATTCGAAAGTTAAGATGCATTAATCAATATGCGGTGCTCATTTACGAACTTACAAGTATGGATTTATTAACGGAGATTTAAATGGCAACTCAAAAAAAAAAAAAAAAAAAAAAAAAAAAGAATGAGTGGTATGAATGGATAAAATAAATAAATAAATAAATGAAGCAGACACAAAGGATGGAAGAAGGGACAACGAAAATGTGTTGTGTAGTAGTGTAGGCTTTTTTCAATGAAACCGTGTAGAAAGAACCTTTGCATTTCAGCACCAAAGGAGTGGACAGCTACTTTCCAAGAACCTCTAGTACTAAAGAACCGACAATTACTCTGTATGTGTGTAAAGATGCACAGTGTGTAAAAAATAAGTAACAAATAATATTTTGTAATGTAATGCATGCTGTTAAAAGCATAAAAGTGTATTGTTTTATTGTGTGTATAGGTGTGTGTGTGATAAATGTGGAACGTGGGGGTTTTATAGTATGTTGCTGGATGTCCTAGGACATAAGAGGATTTGCAGCGTCGTTTCAGAAGCACGGATGCGGACAGATCCTTTAAAAGTCGGCTGTAAAACACAGCAAGCTGACGTCAGGATGTGGAGTTCTGCTGCAGCAACCTGCAGTCACAGCATCCCTCAGCCATTAGGCTTTAGCTTCAACAGCACTCTCTGGATTATTCTCTTTTGCTAAATACGATACACACGTTTTTTTTTTTTTAATCTCACAATCATCCTGATATCCAACCTATCAGAACTAACATAATGAACATATTCAGAATTAACGATGTGAGATGCTAAACACCTAATTTAAACATCTATGTTTTATAAATGTCTCTGAAAACATTTGCTTGTTCATTCAAAAGAGCAGGTGTGTGATCAGACACTCATGTGGAACAAAGAATCTGGCTCACAATCTCCGTTCTAGGTCATCCTGAAGATTTGGATGGGTATTTTTTGAGGGCCAGTCATGTTCCACCACATCAAACTCACCCCTTTTTGGCTTTACAACCCTTTGTGCACTGGGGCACTGGCACCGTCATGCAGAGTAGAAAAGGGCCTTTATTTATACAGTTGTCCCAAATGCATGACAATGGGATTAATTGAATTAAACAAATAAAATGATTTGAAGGTGTGTCTTAATGCTATTATTCATATATCATACATTTCCTTTAGAGAATAAGCTAACATATTGAAGGGATCAAAATTTGTGATTTGTAAGTACTTTGTGTTCAAGGGAATTAGCGCGTTCGATAACAATGGGGCAACCTGGCCGACAATTACCCAAGGCCTATATTTCATGAAAACTAGATGCCCCTGGCGTCTGGAGGCTGGTGGATAATGCTCGAGGTCAGCCGAGCTGTCTTGAGCTCCCCCTGATAAGGGATGGAATGGTGCGTTCAACCCCCCCATAGAACTCGAGAACTCGAGAACTGTCGAGAACTGGACTTCGGGGCTCTGTCTTGGTGGGACCGGTGTGGTGCTGAGATCAGAGTCGGATCGCGATCTTGGGCTTGTCTTGGACGGACACTGCTTTGACTCGGTTTGTCATAAATAAACAGCTTGATTTGAATAACTCTGAAATCATCTGTACTGTGCTTTTTGACGTCTTCAAAATTGGTTCATCTGTGAAATTTCAGATTTCCTAACAATATATATTTAAAAAATCAACAATGTTTTTATTTTCCTTCTTAAGACTTGGAAGGAAAATAAGACTTAAGACAGATGTGGAAAGAGGACAGAAAGATTCCCATTGTGCCAAAAATAGGAACCATTGCATGCTTTGTTTCACCTTCAGCTTCCTCTTGGTTGAAACGTTTTGCTCTGACTCACACTGCAGCAAGTTTTATCAGTGGCGCTGCTCCATGATCACCAATCCAGACTCCTTCAAAACGCATTCGCATCCCAGCCAGGAAAAAGGGGGGTTGCCATGGCAACGGCTGAAGGAGAGGGGACAATGGGTTGAAGTGATTTGCAGTGGGGGTTAGGCATGTTTTATGGACTGTATCTTTACTGAGCGCCTGCAGCCCATAAATATTAGAGCATGGAGCTACACACTGCCTTGTGTTGCATCTATAAATATAGACAGCCTTTAGAAAGAAGCAAAGACAAAACAGAAAATGAAAAAGGCAGGAGCAAAAAGCTAAGAAGGAAAGCGCGAGTGGATAAAATGGCTCTGTGTGCTTTGGTTCTCTCATAATTGGGGCAGTGTTGAGGATTTTTTTTGTGTCTGCCCGAGTTTTCAATGACTTCTTTCTTTTAAAGTCTTTAAACAGGATGCACGTTATCTTTAGAGATCTCACAGTGTAGTCGATCTGAGACATCACACTGTGTATTCAGGGTGCCAGACCCTCGACAGACATCGCACTCTAATTCCCACTAACTCATGCATGTGAGGAAAGCAGCTGCCATAAAAGGATGGCTTTTAAAATAGAGCTTTAATCTGATGAGGAATTATAATGGCTTTGTTGATACATTTCAGTATATTCCACTATACTATAGTTCTGGAGTATTAAAATTGTGTGCTGTTTCCTCCCACACATTCTGTGACTATTCAGATGTGTGGCTGCCTTTTATAAGTATGATTGCCATCGCTGGCCATCAAACTATTGTTATCCGATTTTTATTATACAAAAGTTTTTGTCCGGCTTTCTTCTCCCGCAATTTTTGAGGTATCAACACGGGATTTGCTGGTTTTCTCCAGCCCATGTGAGATCACTGCTTGAATACAGCAAAGGAATCAGTCGAACCGTTTCCAAGATATTCCTGTTTTTCCGAACTAAAATTCCCATTAACTTTGCAATATGGTGATATTCGCACTCCCTCCCATAACTCTGCCAATTTTTGAGCTACAAAGATGAAATTCGCCGGAGTTGGAGATGGCTGCAGCCAGACCAGTCTTGTGAAATCGCAGAGTGATCAAGAGACTTTTTTTACCCGACCCCGCTCACTTCGCTTACCTCGTTCTCTGTATTGCTTTAATTTACACATGACCTGTGTTATTTACGTCCAAGCTGCAAACACTTGCATTTTCTTCAAGGAATGCACCTCTCTAGTTTCCTATGAACTTTGACAGCAGCTTTAAACCTAAACTTCTTCTTTTGGCATTTTTACCCAAAAGACAGTGCCACAGTGATGAACTTGCATCACACACAGTGTGTGATGAACTCGCATTTAAGACTTGGCCAGTGTTTTATGCCGGATGCCCTTCCTGACACAACCTCCAGCCTTTACGGGGCCTGGGGACACACATACTATAGTGACAATTTCCAGTGCTGAGAGTGAACGTGCTAACCACTAAGCCACCATGCTGCCCTAACTTAAACTTAGACTATTTCATGTATTATTCAATCACTGATACAGTCTCGATTGGCACGGTGGCTTAGTGGTCAACACGTTCGCCTCTCAGCACTCGGGATTCCCTGTTCGAATCCCTATCTGGGTGTAGCTTCCATGTTCTCCCTGTGTCCGTGTGGGTTTCCTCCGGGTTCTCCAGTTTCCTCCCACAGTCCAAAAACATGGATCAAGTCAATTGAATTCTCCAAATTGCCCCATATAGAGTGTTTGTGTGTCTGTCTGTGTGTATCCAGCGATAGATTGGCGCCCTGTCCTGGGTGTATCTGCCCAGCGCCCGAAACGTTCTTCCCTGGATGGGCATGGGGAACCCCACCGCGACCCTAATAGAGGACAAAGTGGAAGATAATGGATGGATGGATGATACAGTCTCAATCTAAGTTGACGTCATTGTATCCTCGACACTAGGTCTTTATACGTACACATGCATGGAAGCATGTGTGCAGTGCTTTCAGCTTCATGTCACATGATTTTATGTCATGACCATAGTGGGCTGATGTACCAATATATCACAAAGTGTTCAACAGTAGCTTGCTATCCTGCATGATTTAAATGAGTTTCCCAAACTTGTTGAAGTGAAGCAAAAGTAAGTGAGCAATAAGTCACCATAGCCCCAACTCCGGTGGCAGTAAGGATTTTCACTTATGACTGGTACCAAAGTGACTAAGGTGTGCAGTGCTTTTAGCACACTGTGGGTGTGGTAGCTCAGTGGTCAGGGTGTTTGGCTATCAATCTAAAGGTTGGCGGTTCAAATCCCAGGTCCACTGAAGTTGACAATGTGGGTCCTTGAGCAAGACCCTTAACCCTCATTGCTCCAGGGATGTTGTGATTAACCCTGTGCTCACCTTGTAAGTCGCTTTGGATAAAAGCGTCCAATAAATGACCAAATGTGTGCAAGCTTCCCCTTTAATGTCTTAGGTTAGCTGTTAAACCCGTTTAAATGTTTTTTTCTTCAGTTGCAGTAAGAAGCTTTGCTCTCTGAGGTACAGAAGCTTTAGAGTATGCAATTGATGGGGGGAGGAAGAAGTGATATTTGCCCTGGGATATATAATCATTGGTTTCATTAGGATTTAACAAACTTGATACAGTTCAGTCTCCGGCAGTGTTCTGTCTAATGTGGTTATGCTTGTGATTTTTCTGAGCTCTTGACATATAATTATAACAGGAAGTAAAATGTTCCATAGGGGCGGCACGGTGGCTTAGCAGCCTCTCATCACTGGGGAACCAGGTTCAAAATCCCAATCTGGGTGGAGTTTCTTTGTTCTCTCCATGTCTACATGGGTTTTCTTCGGGTTCTCTGGTTTCCATCCACAGTCCAAAAGCATGGATTTCATCCATCCATCCATTATCTTCCGCTTTATCCTATATTAGGTCGCAGGGGGTTCCCCATGCCCATCCAGGGGAGGAGAACGTTTCGGGCGCTGGGCAGATACACCCAGGACAGGGCGCCAATCTATCGTTGGGCAGACACTCACTCACGCACACAGACACGCACACTCTATATGGGGCAATTTGGAGAACTCAATTGACTTGATCCATGTTTTTGGACTGTGGGAGGAAACAAGAGAACCCGGAGGAAACCCACATTTGAACCGGAAATCCCTAGCGCTGAGAGGCGAACGTGCTAACCACTAAGCCACCGTGCCACCTTAAAAGCATGGATTTAATATATATTAATTTAATATATTCATTCATTCATTCATTATCATTCACTTATTCCTCTACTGGGGTCACAAGGGGTTTCCCATGCCAATCCAAGGGAGAATGTTACACCCAGGACAGGGCACCTATTTTTCGCTGGGCACACACACACACACTCACTCACTCACTCACTCACTCACTCAAACACACACTGACTGTATAGGGACCATTTAGAGCATTTAATTTATCCATGTTTTTGGACTGTGGGAGGAAACCAGAGAACCCAGAGGAAACCAATGCTGGCACATGGAAACTCCACCAAGAGCGGGATTTGAACCTGGATCCTCATCGCTGAGAGGTGAAGGTGCACTAAGCCACCTTCTCGCCATCAAAGTAAATTGAATACTCTAAATGCCCCATATAGAGTGTGTTTTTGTTAGTCTGTGTAAGTGAGTGTGTGCCCAGCGATAGATTGATGCCTTGTCTTAGGTGTATCTGCCCAGCGCCTGAAACGTTCTCTACGATCCTAGTAGAGGATTAATTGGAAGATAATAAATAAAGAAATGATTGAATGAATGAATGTTTCCTATCTTTGTAGAAATACATAATCCTGCTATTTTGTTTATTCTTATAAATTTGTACTGCATGTGAATATTTAATATTGAGTGACATCAAACACCAAATCTGGACATTTGTTAAAAATTCAAAAAGAAAATATGTTCAGGTGTAAAACCTCCATCTTATATGGGAAATAATTCATTTTCTTTACATTTGCCTTTCCCTAACATCACATAATCACAGGGTAAATTTCCTTAGTTTTAAAATCCATTGCACATGTTTTTAGTGAAACACACAGTGATTGCAGCTGTTCTTTGTTTGTAGTCTTTACTGATATTCATTACTGACTGAAAGCAACTTATTCTATGGGAAGAAAATACTCCATCTGCTGTGTGAACCAGACTCCCATCCCCCAGCTTCCTCCCGCCCTTACGCGCTCTTCTCTCCAAATTGACAGCATCCTATAAAGGAGGAAAAATCCCCACTGCAGCTGCCGTTGTTATGGAAACAAGGCTGTCAACCCAGGTTTACCACCCACGGCGCAAATATATATATATATATATATATATATATATATATATATATATATATATATATATATATATATATATACACACATACATACACTTTATATATATATATATATATATATATATATATATATATATATATATATATATATATACACACATACATACACTTTATATTTATATATATATATATATATATATATATATATATATATATATATATATATATATATATATATATATATACACACATACAGTACACTGTATATTTATATATATATATATATATATATATATATAGAGAGAGAGAGAGAGAGAGAGAGAGAGAGAGAGAGAGAGAGAGAGAGAGAGAGAGAGAGAGAGAGAGAGAGAGAGAGAGAGAGAGAGAGAGAGAGAGAGAGAGAGAGAGAGAGAGAATATACAAAGATTAAACTAGAACATGCTAGAACATATGACGTCATCACTTTTCATTCATCTGTGAAAATATCGAATTATTATGATGTAAATTTGGCATTTGTTTAGTTTTATATTTTTGGTGTGACTGATATTTACATTTACATTTCATTTAGTCATTTAGAAGACACTTTTATTCAAAGTGACTTACAAATGAGAGAACAATACAAGTCAGTATAAGGAAAATGATCTGTCTGATGAAAGTCAAACAAGGGAATACACTGTAATGCACATCTGTAATAATCTGTACACATATTTGGAAGTGAGACTAAATAAAATGCCTAAATGTGATGATGAACAGGTTTTTCTTAAAGCATCTTGTTTGTTCACCACAGAGGCCAGTAGGTATAATTTTGTTATTTTATTCTCTAACCAGCAATATGTTCTTTTTTCTGGACTCAGATGCAGGTGCACTTTATGTGCACTATGAGCATTTGGTTAGTAACTAGAAGCTCGGAGCACATTTCAGCTGAAGCGACTGTCTGTCTGTGTTATACTCTCCCATTATTTGTTTCTCTGCTTTGCTTTTGTTTTCATAAGTCTGCGCAACTAACTTCATTTCCTGCCGAACTGCCACAATGTAATACATCAAGGTGGCGGAATATTAAATGAACAATTTTTAAGTTCATTTAAAGGTTCGCTGAGATCACGAGAGAAGAAAACAGCTTCGGAGCAGTGTTTCTCATTTAGAATTTGACCTGCTTTTGATCAGAAAAGCTGCGTTATTAGAAATTACACTACGGTCCCTCATCGTCATGGCAACTATTGCATCAGCCTTGACGTCAGCCATTTTGTGCAGTGTAGGATAGAATAGGTAGTGTAACAAGATGGAGGATTTTTGACTTTGGTATAATAATAATAATAATAATAATAATAATAATAATAATAACAACAACATAAATCTAATAAAGTGTTATCAGCACTACTTGCTATGTATATTTCAATTGAAGTCCATCTGTTTTTCTACATACTTCTACATTTTGTACATACATACTGAAGTGGTGTTGATGTGTTGCTGGTGGGGTAATGTATGTTGCTCCTGTTCGATTGGGTAGGACACAGCACATTCTTTAAACACCTCACGGTCACTACAGGACTGATTATTATCCATCGACACAAAATGTCATCAGCATTTTGTAGTCAGCGTCCTGTGAACACCGGTGAAGAATTAGAGGATACCTAAAACAAGTGCAGCAACAAATAAGATTCATTAATTCATTCATTATCTCCCGCTTTATCCTCTATTAGGGTCGCGGTGGGGTTCCCCATGCCCATCCAGGGGAGAACGTCTCGGGCGCTGGGCAGATAGACCCAGCACAGGGCGCCAATCCATCGCTGGGCACACACTCACTCACACACACTCTATATGGGGCAATTTTGAGAATTCAATTGACTTGATCCATGTTTTTGGACTGTGGGAGGAAACCGGAGAACCTGGAAGAAACCCACGCAGACACGGGGAGAACGTGGAAACTCCACCCAGATGGGGATTTGAACCGGGAATCCCTAGTGCTGAGAGACGAATGTGCTAACCACTAAGCCACCGTGCTGCCCAACAAATAAGATACTGTTTCTAATTTTACATCTACAGTTTGGAGCAACTTGGTGGATGTGTAATACAGTAGAGTGTACATTGAGTGGATGCAGGGTTTGAAAACCCCAGCAGCACTGCAGTGTGTGATCTTGTATAAGTGCAGCACACGCTTATACACAATCACCATGTTGGTGTCATTGCAGTGCTGGGAACCATCTACCACCCAAAGAATATCAGTGGGGGTCGTGATCATTCAGCAATCCATTCATTATCATCTGATTAATCCTCTACTGGAGTCGTGGGGGGTTCCCCATGTCTTTCGAAGGGAGAATGATTTAGGCGCTGGACAGATACACCCAGGACAGTGCCAATCTATCGCTGAACAAACACTTACTCACATACAAACACACACTTTATGGGGCAATTTAAAACATTGGAATGTTTTTGGACTGTGGAAGGAAACCCATGTGGACACGGGGAGAACAGGGAAACTCCACCCATATTATCTCCCGCTTTATCCTCTATTAGGGTCGCGGTGGGGTTCCCCATGCCCATCCAGGGGAGAACGTTTCGGGCGCTGGGCAGATAGACCCAGGACAGGACGCCAATCCATCGCTGGGCTTATATATATATATATATATTATATATATATATATATTATATATATATATATATATATATATATATATATATATATATATATATTTTTTTTTTTATTTTTTAAATTTTTTAATTTTTTTTTTGTTTTTTTGTTTTTTTGTTTTGACAATTTTGCAACTCTGGTGGTACGGTGGCTTAGTAGTAGGATGTAAAGCTGGGGATCCAGGTTTGAATCCCGATCTAGGTGTTCTTCCATTGTGCGCGTGGGTTTTATCCGGGTTCATGAATTTCTGTTTTGGTGAGGGAGGAGTTGTTCAGTGGTTATGGTGTTGAGGTAGCAATCCAATGGTTTTGTGTTCAAATCCCAGGTCCATTGGTGTTACCAGTGTGGGTCAAGACCCATCATTGCTCCAGGAAATCTGTATGTAACTCTGTGTCCTGACCCAAACCATCAAGGTAAATTGATAATGAATGCCACATAGAGTGCGTGTTTGTGTTTGTTAATGTGTGTGCCCAGCAATAGATTGACACCCTGTCCTGGGTGGGAATGGGAGAACCCCCTCACAACCCTAGTAGAGAATTAAGTGGAAGATAATGAATGAATGAATGAATGAATGAATGAATTGTGCAACCGTGAGATTCATTCCACGTTTATAAAGACATATAAAGTCTGGCTGGCTGCAAGCACAGTGATGTCTTTAAAGGCCATCTAACTCTCACAAAGCCCTGTGGTATAAACTAGAATAGAATTTGTGAGTCACGTCCACTCACTGACCTTACAATGTCGGTGAGGCAGTGGTAGCTCAGTGGTTGGGGTGTTAGGCTAGAAATCCAAGGGTTGTGGGTTTAAATCCCAGGTCCATTGATGTTACCAGTGTGGTAACACTTAACCCTCATTGCTTCAGGGATATGGTATGTAACTCAGTTGGGATATTTTTTGGATAAAAGTGTCAGGCCAAATGACCAATGTAAATGTGCAACGTTTTACTGGTTGAATGTTTGAGGACACCCCACACAGATGCATCAAATCTTGAGGAAAGTCTTCCCAGAAGAGCAGAAGCTGTTATAGCTGCAAATGGGAATCGAGTCCACGTAAAATGTGCTAAATTAGTACAACTGATAATGGATAAAAAACATCTTAGTTTCGTTAATTCAGATTTTATTAACTTAAAACATTGTTATCCTTATTAAAGATATTACGTTATTATAGAGATTATCGGTGGTTTCTTAAGAATATAAACACTGTTAAACGTGAAATGTTAAAGATTAAAAACAACAGTGACAGACCTGTTTTGTGAGTTATGACAAACTTTTATTTAAAATGTAAGTGTTCCATTAATAAACAAGAACAAACAAATTAACAGCAATATAAATATCTGCATATAAAAGAAAGAGAGAAACATGAAGGGCTAAGCAGTTAAGAAGGTTATCACAGATGAAGGTAATCAAGCAGCAGACAGACATTTAAATATATTCATACAGACAGTGATGCCATTCAGGTAGCTTTGAACAGTTCGATTTGAATTACAAGCACAGAGGACTATAGAGAGCAGCTGGGGGTTTACGCTAAAATCACAAGATGTCTCCATTTTTTCCTTTTGAAAGAAGATAGAAATCAATGGGAAGAAAGAACAAAGTGTCGGAAAACACAAAAATATGCACAAAGTTCACAAGCTCTAAGCTACCTTTGCGTTTATTTAGCTTAATAGATGTCGCAGGTTAAATGTACAGGTTGATTACTCAGTGAGCTTAAAGCGTTTGGATCTCTAACTACATTAATCGGGGTTCTTTTTTTTTTGCCATTTTGTAGATTTTTTTCCTAAAAAATACTGAAACATTCCTGTGTTAGCTTGATATATGGTTTTTACACGTTGGTTATTTACAAGGTGATAAGGGGTTGGGCATTTGGGACGTACATAACATAGGACACAGATTTCCGAGCCGTAATTAAGTGAACAAACAGCAGGATTAAATTGTCGGTTTATTTATCTGCATCAACACAACCAGATTACTGTCTCCCTAAAGTATTAGGGTTCTCATGCCAACATTCACTCACACAGTCAATATTAAAAGCACAGACCGAGGGCCTGGGTAACAGCGACTTCATCAATGTTCAGTAAAGTAAAAGTATGTTTTGTTTAACGCTGGTCCACAGGATTGATTTTTTTTTCAGCTATAATATTAGTTTTGGCTAAATGACATTAACGTTTTGATTCACCCTCGTTGGATACAATTCAACGTTTTCTTAGCAGCGCGAGACCAATTCGATCGTCTAGAATCCGACTTCTTTACGTTCAACTTTCCAGGTCAACTTTTATTATTCGCTGGTTTAATGAAAGTTGTTCTTTCGTAGCGATGCAATGCAATACGATGCGCACGTTGAAATCTAATACCCTTTCTACACTGCATAGCTTCTCAATACTCATCTTATCGTCAAAGTGGATCATGCAAGGACACGGGGCTATGGCACATCCTCTTAAACAAACCTAAACAGCAACATTTTCATTCTTGCCACCACATGAAGCGTCTAATTTGCATTAAAACAAACCCCCAAACGAAATCTCGACATGACAGAAAGCGCTTTTCCTCGATTATCTTACAATACAGGTCTCAGAACGGGATTTAGTGTCTCGAAGAATCTGAACACACGTGTCATCTATTGAGTGCCTCGTAATGTTTAACCCTATGCTACAAAATGAGCAAAACGAAAACTGTAAAGACTGTCGACTAAAGACTACATGAAGCAACTTTAATCTCAGTATTTGAGAATTTTCTGATTATTGGAGGCTAGTTCCAAGCGAGGGGAAATGTGAACATGCCAAAAAGAAATATAATTCGACCCTGGCTGTAATGCTGTGGACAGCCGACCATCGCTTCCATCATCCCACTTCACTTCTTGTCTTTCTTGGTGGCCTTCTTTTTGCTGGCCGGGGTCGGGGCCGCTTTAGGTATGTCTGCAGCAGGAGCGACCTGGGGAGGTGGCTGAGGAGGTGGGAGGGCCTGCTGAACCATCTGCTGCTGCGGGTTAGCCGTCAACGTGGCGGTGCTGCCTGGGATGTAGACGTTCTGCCGGTAGTCAGGGACGTACTGAGCGTTGTAGCGGGGACCTAGTGTTGCTGTGGTCTCACCTGTGTCAACGGGAGTGGAAAGAAACATCAGTATGGGGGTACGGAGGTTAGAGAAAACAGAAGACTTTTAATCACACAGAATTGTAAAATGTGTAATAAAAAGTGTTTTTATTGGTTAGGAGCAAAAGCCATAGTGAAACTCAGCACTGCAGTCTGGACGTAACCCGCTTTTGACTTTGCACCTCCCTGCAGTATGTTCACTAATATACGCTGATGCAAACCACTTAACTTCTGTTATATGTCCTGGGTGTACCTTACCAGCGTCCAAAACGTTCTTCCCTGGATGGGCATGGGAACCCCCATCCGACCAAAACCCTAGTAGAGGATTTCTTTTTCATATATATATTCATTCATTATCTCCCGCTTTATCCTCTATTAGGGTCGCGTTGGGGTTCCCCATGCCCATCCAGGGGAGAACGTCTCGGGCGCTGGGCAGATAGACCGAGGACAGGGCGCCAATCCATCGCTGGGCATACACTCACTTACACAGACACACTCTATATGGGTCAATTTTGGAGAATTCAATTGACTTGACCCATGTTTTTGGACTGTGGGAGGAAACCGGAGAACCCGGATGAAACCCACGCGGACACGGGGAGAACATGGAAACTCCACCCAGATGGGGATTCGAACCGGGAATCCCTAGCGCTGAGAGGCGAACGTGCTAACCACTAAGCCACCATGCCGCCATATACTGTATATATATATATATATATATATATATATATATATATATATATATATATATATATATATATATGTTCTAGCATGTTCTAGCTACTCTGTGTTTAATCTTTGTATTCTCTCTCTCTCTCTCTCTCTCTCTCTCTCTCTCTCTCTCTCTCTCTATATATATATATATATATATATATATATATATATATATATATATATATATATATATATATATATATATATGTATGTTTTGTTTTTTTTTTCATTTTTTTTTCAATATTTTATTTTTCCAGCTGAAAAAATGCAATCATTTTAAAAGCATGTAGTATTTCTTTAATTACTGAAGTAAAGACTTAGTGATGGAGGTTTAAAAAAAAATGTCTGGTGCAGAATATGATGAAGGTGAAGATGAGGGAAAAGTAGGACACTCACCGTTCGCAGCTGCCATCAGCGCCTGTAACTGTTCGGCTTCAGTCGGGGGATTCGGCCAGGGTCCCGTTCCCACTACTGCACCTGCAACGGCTTCTTCAGGACGGGGTCCAGCTCTGCATAAAACACGGGTGAATTAGTGCTTCTGCACATACACGCACACACACGCACACACGCACACACACGCACACATACATTCAAACACACATGAACGCCTGTCCTCAGCATGAACACACCAGGCTGATGAGTTACGACAGCCATTTTGTTCGAGACCCAGAAGCAGCACACAGGAAATGGAGGCTGCAGTCGAACTGAGCAGAGGCAGCCATTATGCAGTCAGACAGGCAAACGGGTCAACACACACACACACACACACACACACATTGATTTTCTGTTTGTGTAGTTCATTCATTCTGTGGTCTGTTGCCTATTTAGTCTATTTAGTAATCAGCATAAAGAGCTTTTTAAAATAATTCATTCATTCATTCATCCACTACTAGGGTCGCTGGAGGGGGAGGGGGGGGTTCCCCATGCTCATCCATGGGAGAACGTTTCAGGCACTGGGCAGATACACCCAGGACAGGGCGCCAATCTATCGCTGAACACACATTCAGACTCACAGACACTCACACACACTATATGGGCCAATTTAGATCATTCAATTTACCTTTCATGTTTTTGGACTGTGGGAGGAAACCGGGGAACCTGGAGGAAACCCATGCAGACAGGGAAGGATATGGAAATTCCACCCAGAACGGGGTTTAAACCTAGATCCCCAGGTGCTAAGCCAACTTGCTGCCCCTTTTTATTTAAATATCTAATATCACACTCAGTTTGTGCAATGTCAGCTTTGCTGCATGTGTTCCAGTGTGTGGAAACACTGTTTGACGTAATAAAAAATAAAGTTTGGTGGGGGACATCAGACAGGACAGCACCCCTGTCTTGATACAATGGACTTAGAATGTTATAATTACAGGAATATTGTTGTTTGATGGAGCTCAACTGGATACCAAAGACTCTTGATCATTCAGGCATTAAGATTTGGATGGAGCATGGACCAGGTCTTATTAGTGAACATCAGTGCCAATCTCAGGCTTTATCACCACGGAAGTTCACCTTAATTTCCATGGTTGAAATATGATGCTTATTTATTGGTGTTTGTTATATAAAATGGTATTTAGACTGTATTACTTTCATAAATTGAATACCTAGCGATGGGTTTGGCGCCCTATCCTGAGTGTATCTGCCCAGTGTCTGAGACATTCTTTACTGGATGGGACCCTAGTCCCTAGTAAAGCATTAAGCAGAAGATAATGGTATGAGATAAGTGATATAGAGCTGTGAGGCATTCTAGCTGACCTTGATGGTGTCTGTAGCTCCACCTCCTCTGATTATTGACAAATGCCGTTAATAATCACTGGGAACCATTTAATTTAAGCTATTTAATATGCTTAACCGAATCACCTGGTGCTGCTGGTTTTGATGTTCATGCTCGGCTTCAGAAACAAAGAAACTATGTAAAACAAGAGCTTGTTTATTGATGTAGTTCAGTAATGGATCTAAATCTGACCAGGTCATGGCAATTTGTAAGTTAAAAACAATGAAGCTTTTTTAAAGATGAGTGCTGGTCATGTCAGGGCTAAATAATGCAATACAGAAAACTTTATATGAGTTAGCTCACAGTATAAAATCATTTTTGTCATCGTAATTTTATTAAGTGGTTCAGGGTCACATTGTTAATTTAATTGTGCAGTTAAATCTTTGACATTTTTGGTGCAGGGGTTAGTTGTCGCAACTTACACCAATTTATCAACATAACCCTTCTTACTCCAGGAGGGCTGTATTATGCCTGTCCCTAATGTGGTGATGTCCATGTATGAGTTTTCCCTGTAAACTTTCCTTCCACTATTTACAGACATGCTAATTGGTGATTTGGAGATACACTAATAAACTTTCTGCATGTGCCAACACATATTAAATACCCCTTGGGGTAAAGTGTGGGTAAATGGGGTAAAGTGTAATACCTCATTAGAAAAACTTAACTGCCCAGAGTTTAAAGTCCTTAGGCTTTTAAAAGTGACTGTTTCTGTTCATCAGACTTTTATTTTCCCCTTAAATGGGAGATTTAAACCAATTAAATAAAATACTTTAAGGAGTAACAGCATTTTATTAATTGTTATTTATTGTGGAAATTTAATGGTAGATGTTTATCTTGATTGTATATTCATATATTAAAACACAGATGACTAAGAACAGGACGACATATAAATCTCTATTCTACAAACATGAACTACACACAATTGCTTCTAGAAAGCCAAGGCAAAAATCCATTCCAGAGACAAATAAATAGAGCTTTACTAGGCAAGACTACACACAGCGTTACGGTAACCTATACAGTGAGATGCAACACACAAGTCTTCAGAAATACACACTATCCCAAAAGGCCTCGGGTCCGAAAAACAGGCATGAGGCGAAAGACTGATTGGATGGTGTGTAGTCTGACCGGAAGACGAAATGAAGAGCTCTACGATAAATGAACAAAACACGAAATCCAGCTACAAGGCTCCAAACACGAAGCCAAGCTGCAGCAAACACTACTGTCTGCCTCCACTCCCTGCACTCTACCTGGACTTCTCGTAGGGAGCCCACCTCTGCTGCAGGGTGTGGAACCTGTGCTGGCTGTAACACAGGGATAGGAGCAATGTGTCCATCACTCACCGACATGCCAATCAGGAGACTGAAAGACTTTAAAAGCCCCTCTAGTTCAAACTCGCACTAAAAATTGTTTAGAGAATAATCCAAAATTTCGTACAAATTCACAGTTAATAAACCGCCATATGTTTACTTTATTAAATTATATCGCAGCTTGTTAATTTAGCATACGGCTCTATTATTGAGTAATAATAGAGCAACAGAATGTCAAAATGTTTTTTTTTTATTAGTTAACCAAGTATTGTGTATGTCCATCTACTTACGTATTATATATTATTCAGGACTTGAACTGTAATTTGCTTTCTTATTTATTTTTATGTTCTCCCCGTGTCTGTGTGGGTTTCCTCCGGGTTCTCCAGATTTCTTCCACAGTCCAAAAACATGGATCCCCATATAGAGAGTGTGTCTGTCTGTGTTAATTGAGTGTGCTCAGCAATATATTGGCACCCTGTCCTGGGTGTGTCTGCCCGGTACCGGGGTGTTCTCCCCTGTATGGGCATAAAGAACCCCCAACCCCCCAATGACCCTAGTAGTGAATTAAGGCGAAAGGAGAATTAAGATTGTAGTGATGATAGTGAAAGGTTAATGATTCCACCAAGCTTTTTAGTTTCCATCTAAAAGATAAAAAAGAATATTCCCTTACCCACTTGGTCCAGGTCTCTGGTTTGGTGGTAAGCGCCAGTCATTGTTGGGTGGCTTTTGCTGTGGAAGAAAGAGAAATGTTGTTTAGAGTCTGTTCTAATGGTTGGAAAATCTGGTGTCCATTCGTAAGTGTCAGCTGCATTGGTGCTCAGTAGGGTGACCTGTAGTACTTCAAGAAAAACATGTGTTGTGTACTGTGTTATAGAACCAGGCAGAGAGAGCCCTTGAGCGTATGAATAATTGAAAAAGCCCTTATAACACTGAAGCACCTGAGTGCTTGCATACTATAGCGCTTCACCAGACCTTTTAAACAGTTCACCCAATGATTTGTTGAACAGGCTTTTCATGAACTTGAACTGTAAAAGTAAAGAATAGCGTGTAGAACAATAGGACTTGAATCTTTCAATTTGTACAGTAAACCTGAGGAATATGTCTCAGTCTTCAATTATTTGATAATAACTTAAAGAATGGATATCAGGAGAAAATCATACTGTTTACCTCAGTTAAACAAGCTGAAAATGGTTTAGATTATATGAACTGTTTACAGGTGGCACAGTGGCTTAGTGGTTAACACGTTGACCTCTCAGCGTTAGAGATTCCCAGTTCGAATCCCAATCTGGGTGGAGTTTCCATGTTCTCCCCGTGTCTGCATGGGTTTCCTCTGGGTTCTCCGGTTTTCTCCCACAGTCCAAAAACAGGGATCATGGTCAATTAAGTTCTCCAAATTGCCCCATATAGAGTGTCTTTGTGTGTCTGTGTGAGTGAATGTGTGCCCAGTGATGGATTGGTGCCCTGTCCTGGGTGTATCTGCCCAGCGCCCAAAATGCCACCCCCCTGCCCCGCACAACCCTAGTAAAGGATAAAGCGGAAGATAATGGATGGATGCATGGATGGTTGAACTGTTTACACTTCTAACTACATTTGCACGATTATCATAAAAGATCATTAGTGATGCAAAAATGACAAGATAAAAAAACAAGGATAATATTTTCTAGTATTCAAGTCCTGACAGAAAGCATCTGCTGTTTTCCGCTTAATCTGCTGGAACTCATGCTTTAAATAAGGTGAAGCTTAAATGTTTTACTGACTGATCGTCTATCCTCTAAACCTCAGGAAATATGAAACTCATCAGATCAAGCTCTTTCAACATTAATAATTTTCCGCCCACATCCAGTAGGCTCATAGTACAGATTTGCCCTGCTTCCAAGTCTGTCCTGTGGCAGTTGTAGGCTTGGGGTTAAGAAACAAGTCCACCAAATACAATGGCTGAAGTACCCTTGGGCATGTCCCCAATCCCCAATGGCTCCACGGGAAAAGTATACAAGGCTGCCCATTGCTCAAGGGTGGGTTAAATGTGGAGAACTAGTTCCTCTCTGTGTAAGCACTGTAGAAAAATAGATAATTTCATCACTATCTTGTGTGAGACTGCGTACATTTCTCAAGAGCCCAACAAAACTAGGCTAACATGAGTTCTCCCCTGCATTGCAAAAAAATAAAAATAAATAAATCATATATTAAATGCATGATCAAACAAACTTTTATGTACATGTGGTACAGAGGAGATGGCAAGCCACTTCAATGGAACCTCACATGACTGGCGCACATAGAGAAACCATGAAGAATAAGGTCTGCATAACAAAACATTTCCTTCCTTCCAATATCATTGTCTGATCTCACAAATGCTATTCTGGATAAATGAAAACAAATTTACACAGATCTCCTTCAAAGGCTTATAGAAGGACTTTACATGAATACATTTACATGAATACCCTCAAAATGTATCCTCAAACGAGAGCTACCAAAATGCTTTTTTGAGAGGCTTGTGCTCAGGAAACCATTTGGTGTTCTTAAAAATACAAAGCTTTTGCTCCAGACAGTGGATAAACATGCAGTGTGTACATGGTGGTGCACATTAAGGTGGCCCTGGAAACCTTCCACCACTTTCTGAAATTGACCATCAGTGTTGATCTGCAGATAGAGATCTTTATTCTGCTCTTTCATGTTTTTATTGATTAAAAAACAAAACTGCATACGTATAGAGTTATTATACAGAATTCATCCATCTTCACCCAAAAGACAAGGGGAAATACCAACACACAAACATACATGTGAATCACACACAACAACTAAATTAAATAAAAACTAAAATGAAGATTTATTGTGCTGCTGCTGAAGTAAAAGATTGCTCAAGATCTAGGTCACCTGTCATTATAATTTCACCAGGTACTGAAAATACTGAAAGCGTTCAGATTTGACTGGAAGTGTAGTCATCAAACATGCAGAATTCATCTTTATCTGTAGCTTCTTCTGCATCTGAAGCTTTAAATGTGATTGCTAATGTCCCTAAATGTCTATAAAAACTATGATGAGTTATTGTTGTTCAGGAAGTTCCCAAAACGAAGAAAAGATACAGATTTTTTTCTGGATTTCCCATGTATTTTGCTCTTCTTCTTGTTGTCAGTGACCCACTGCATAGTTAATTTGATGAAACAGTTGGGACAACTTTTAAAAATGTTTAATTAAAGTTTAATTAATTCATTCATTAATTCTGCTTAATCCTGTAGGTCCGCGGAGGGGTTCCTAATGTTCATTCAGGGGAGAATGTTTTGGATGCTGGGCAGATACACCCAGAGCAGGGTGCCAATCCATTGTAGAGTACACTCACTCACACAGAAACACCCACAAACACTCTCTATATGGGGCAATTTATCTTGAATCCATGTTTTTGAACTGTGGTAAAAAAACGGAAAACCTGGAGGAAACCCACGCCGACGTGGGAGAACATAGAAACCAGATTCCAACCAGATTGGAATTCGAACCTCAATCCCAAGGCTTGAGAGGCGAACTTCCTAACCACTAAGCCACCATGCTGCCTGTGTGTGTCTGTGTGTGTGTGTGTATGTGCATGTATGTTTTTCATGTTTGTTTTTTGGTTTTTTTTTATAGTATTTTTTTCTGAAACAAACAACTCAATCTAGTTTGGTGGATAAAAGAACTTGGTTCTGAAACTAAAGCCAAAATGGAAGCAAGAGGACCAGATTTTTTTTTTTACTTTTTTTAAAGTAGATTTTAATCTTAGACTCCATAACAATGTGTGAACCCGCATGAGGTTTGCTCACCTGCTGACTCTCAAACGTCCACGTGCTGTCAGGTAAAGAAGCATCAAGCACGCTTAGTGTGTTCGTAAAGTCTGTGGTGCTGCTGGGTTTAACGAGGGTAAAATCACTGAACTCGGACATCGGAGACAGATAAGATCCGAAAGATTGACTCTGAGACATCATGTCTCCTCCCAGCACCTCCACATACTTAATGGGTCCGTCTGTGTTGAGTTGGATCTGCAGGTTTCTGTTTTTATAATCAGACTCGGTTCTTCTGATACAGCAGCTCGAGCCATTTCTACTACCTCGAGCACATTTCACCACTAAGATGAAAAACGTCACCAAACAAAATAATGATACAGCAGCAAGAGATATAATCAAGTACAATGTAATTTTGTCAGTCTTGCTTTCTGGTTTGCTTGATTTTATATGAAAGTCTGAGATGGGTTCATGAAAGCCGTCCTCTATCAGAATATCCACGGTGACCGTGCTGGACTGCACTGGTTCTCCATTGTCCTTTATCTCTATGATCAGTCTCTGAGAGGAATCATCCTGCTCTGATACAGAGCGTTTAGTCCTCACCTCTCCTGTATGCAAACTAACAGTGAATAGTGCTGCGTCCGTGGCTTCAGCTAGCCAATAGGAAATCCATGCGTTATGACCCGAATCAGCATCCACTGCTGTGACTTTAGTAACCAGGTGTCCTGGTTTGGCAGAACGAGGCATCCTGTGGTGGGACACAGAGCCCATGTGTGCAGAGGGGTAGATTACAGAGGGGGCGTTGTCGTTCTGGTCCACAATGAACACATGAACTGTAACGTTGCTGCTCAGAGATGGAAATCCTTGATCTTTTGCCTGAACCTGAATCTGAAACACTTTCATTTTCTCATAATCAAATGAGTGGATGCTGTATATACTGCCGTTGTCGGAATTAATATAAAAGTACGAGGAGAGGGGCATGCCCATTGCTTTAGAGTCGTTTATTGAATATGATATCTTGGCGTTCTCTCCAGAATCTAGGTCAGATGCAGCAACTGTGCAAATAATGGAACCCGGGGAGTTGTTTTCTTTGACATGTGCATAGTATGTCTTTTCGACAAAGCGTGGTGTATTATCATTAACATCGAGAATCTGAACAATTATCGTTCTCTTGCTACTCAGAGAAGGTGTACCCGAATCAAACGCGGTGATTTCTACGTTATATTCCGGGAACGTTTCACGGTCCAAAGCACCATTGGTGATTAATGAATAATCGTTAGAAAAAGTTGACTTCAGTTTAAAAGGAACGTCGGGCTGAGTTTGTAAAATGACTTTTCCATTGATCCCAGAATCGGCGTCACGTGCGTTGATGAGGGCGACCACCGTGCCAGTCGGTGCGTCCTCACGCACTGGATTTGGTTGAGACGCCAAAACAATTTGAGGGGGGTTGTCATTTACGTCCAGTACATTTATCTGGACAGTACAGTGACCCTCCATTTCAGGAGTTCCATTGTCTTTGGCAATTACCTCGATATTGTAGGTTTTGGTGGTTTCGTAATCCAGCTGCTCCAATAAAACGATTTCGCCAGTTTTTGGATCGATGTTAAACAACAGACGCAGGCTATCAGACGTGTCTTCGCCAAACAGATATTGTACTTCACCATTTGAGCCTTCGTCTAAATCAACAGCTCCGACATTTAAAACTGTAGTCCCTCTTCTGGCATCTTCTGGAATGCCTACTATGTAAACCGCTTTTTCAAAGACGGGATTGTTATCATTATTATCAAGAACCGTAATGTTTATTTGCGAGGTCCCTGATTTAACGGGATTGCCCCCATCCAATGCTGTTAAAAACAGCTGGTGAAAAGCTTTCTTCTCACGATCTAGTGATTTCTGCAACACCAATTCGGGCACCTTGCGACCATCACCGAGCTCCTTTATTTTTAATGCGAAACAATCGTCTTTGCTTAATGTATAGGATTTTAACGTATTATTCCCAACATCTGGATCCTGGGCGCTCTCCAGTGGAAAGCGCATCCCAGAAACGGTGGACTCCGCGATTTTTAACGTCCGTTCGCTTGACTTAAAATGAGGCGAATTGTCATTTATATCCAATATTTCAACATCTATCCTGTGCAGCTGGAGAGGCTCTTCGATTACGACCTGAACGGGCAACAGACAGTTTATGTTCTGTCCGCACAGAACCTCTCTGTCGATTCTTTCGCTGATCACCAGCTCACCTTTGCCCAAGTTGACGCCAAAATACTGCTTACCTGATTCAGATGATATTCGCATTTTACGCTCATAAAGCTCAGACAATTTCAAGCCTAAATCTTTTGCAATATTTCCAACAACCGACCCGACATTTAATTCTTCGGGAATAGAATAGCGTGTCTGTCCTTCGGCATTATTCCATAAAAGAAGAAAAAGAAGGAGAATCGAGCCGCATAAAGGGCTTCTCCAGCCAGTAAACGTCCTTTTTGTCATTTTGAAAGATTATCCACATCCACATATAGAATCACCACTTGGACAAAATAGGTAAATTCCCATCAGAAATAAGCAGAAATAGTTGGCTTCGTCCGAATCTTTTTTGATAATCCATTTATATTGGTAAGAAAAGGAGCACATTGGCGTCTGTGCTGGCTTTGTGCGTAATGCGCTTCTAGCTGTGGGGGAGGGAGTGGATCTCTTTGTACAATCCTGCAAGTTATTGGAGCTCAGAAAGACCCTGCATTAGCCAATAGGAAGGCCACTCTCTCTTAAAGACACACAAACATTTTCACTCACACTGAAATCACTGCATATAGCTTTCACCCATGAGCTGACCGAGCATGAACATATATATATATATATATATATATATATATATATATATATATATATATATATATATATATTTGTACATCCATCCATTATCTTCCGCTCTTTATCCTATATGCCCATCCAGGGGAGAAAGTTTTGGGCGCTGGGCAGATATAACCAGGACAGGGCGCCAATCAATCGCTGGGCACACACTCACTGACACAGACACATACACACTCTACATGGGGCAATTTGGAGTTCTCAATTGACTTGATCCATGTTTTTGGACTGTGGGAGGAAACCGGAGAACCCGGAGAAAACCCATGCGGACACGGAGAGAACATGGGGATTCGAACCGGGAATCCCTAGTGCTGAGAGGCCAACGTGCTAACCACTAAGCCACCATGCCGCCATATACATATATATATATATATATATATATATATATATATATATATATATATATATATATATATATATATATATATATATATATATATATATATATAATATGCCATTTTTCATCAAAAGAAATTTATTGAATATCAAGCCATACCCAAATTTCTGGCCATAGCTAACTATGTATGAGTTATCTCACCTGCTGCCTCTCAAACGCCCATGTGCTGCCAAGGGTAGAACATCAAGCATGCTTAGTGTGTTTGTAAAGTCTGCTGAGTTTAACAAGGGGGAAATCACTGAATTCTGACTCTGAGACATCATACCCCCCCCCCCCCCCCCCGAGTCCCTCCTAATACTTAATGGGTCCATTGGTGTTGAATTAGATGCAGGTTTCTGTATTTCTATATATATTTTTATATTCAGGATAAATGAAAGATGCGTTTGTGGCTTCTGCTAGCCAGTAAGAAATCTATGCCTTATTCACTGCCAGTTTGGGCAGTAATAGCAGAATGGGGCATCCTGTGGTGGGACACAAAACCCATAATTGCAGAGGGGTAGATAACAGATGGCGTGCCATTCTGGTCCACAATGAAAACATGAACTGTAACGTTGCTGCTCAGAGATAGAGATGCGTTTTTCATGATCAAAAATATTAATATTTCTGTAATGTTTGTCATTTTTAGAATTGATATATAGAAATAAGAGGATGCTGGAATGTTATACACAATAGAGTCTAATATCAAGTGTAATAAATGCATTTGTCAACAAGGCATTATTCTCCTTAATACACATTTTATTTGTGGATTGTTAGAAAGCAGGAGCATTGCAATTTAATTCAAGAACAACTTAATTAACTTTGCACTGCTAGGTAATGAAGAACCATAAAATAAAGCTATTTTTCAATATCATATTCACTTTTGTGTTCACGGTCCAATCAATATAGGGTATATGTCACTAGCAAATAATGATTGTCTAATGATGGTTTCAGTTTGAACAGACATCCACGTTTAAATATTTAAATTCATTTTTCCATCTTTTCCAGAGTCCAAGTATTTAATGCTATAATTGCTACAACAGTGCCCAGAGGCGTTTCTGGTACAGGACTGATTAAAGACTTAAAGTAAGTATTATTCTCATTCTCATCGATAGCCCTTTTCTCCAGTAACGCACATGGTACATTAAACGGCACAGTGAACAACCACAACATTTCTTTTGCATCCAAATAGCGAACCATAAAAACAAATTTGCAAACCAAAAAACACAATTTAGTGTCTTTACAAATAAGAAACAATTGTTAAGAATACAGTCTTTCTTTCTTTCTTTCTTTCTTTCTTTCTTTCTTTCTTTCTTTCTTTCTTTCTTTCTTTCTTTCTTTCTCTCTCTCTCTCTCTCTCGCTCTCACACAGTAAAAACTGTTTAAAATACATTCATTTAGTGTAGTTTTCTAAACTAAGTTCAAAAGCCAAAATTTACTGGCTAACTAAAAAGCTTTCCACTGTTGTGGCTTTAAAATAGAAGCCGTGATAAAAGGTAAAATCGATGTTACACAGCTCATTATCTAAACTTCCATGATCTGCACATTAGATGTTCAGCGATAGGTAAATGCACGTTATATTTGCTCACCTGTTGACTCTCAAACGTCCACGTGCTGTCAGGTAAAGAAGCATCAAGCACGCTTAGTGTGTTCGTAAAGTCTGTGGTGCTGCTGGGTTTAACGAGGGTAAAATCACTGAACTCGGACATCGGAGACAGATAAGATCCGAAAGATTGACTCTGAGACATCATGTCTCCTCCCAGCACCTCCACATACTTAATGGGTCCGTCTGTGTTGAGTTGGATCTGCAGGTTTCTGTTGGGATTTTTATAATCAGACTCGGTTCTTCTGATACAGCAGCTCGAGCCGTTTCTACTGCTTTGAGCACATTTCACCACTAAGACGAAAAACGTCACCAAACAAAATAATGAAACAGAAGCGAGTGAGATGATCAAGTACAACGTTACTTTGTCCGTTTTTTGTTTAGGTTCTGTATTTCTTGCTCTAAAGTCTGAGATGGGTTCATGAAAGCTGTCCTCTATCAGAATATCCACGGTGACCGTGCTGGACTGCACTGGTTCTCCATTGTCCTTTATCTCTATGATCAGTCTCTGAGAGGAATCATCCTGCTCTGATACAGAGCGTTTAGTCCTCACCTCTCCTGTATGCAAACCAATAACGAATAAAGTCGCGTCCGTGGCATCAGCTAGCCAATAGGAAATCCATGCGTTATGACCCGAATCAGCATCCACTGCTGTGACTTTAGTAACCAGGTGTCCTGGTTTGGCAGAACGAGGCATCCTGTTGTGGGACACAGAGCCCATGTGTGCAGAGGGGTAAATTACAGAGGGGGCGTTGTCATTCTGGTCCACAATGAACACATGAACTGTAACGTTGCTGCTCAGAGATGGGGATCCGTGATCTTTCGCTTGAACCTGAATCTGAAATACTCGAATTTTCTCATAATCAAACGAGTGCATGCTGAAGATACTACCGTTATCTGAGTTTATATAGCAATAAGATGAAACTGCGACGTCTTGAATTCGTGAATCTAAAACTGAATATGTAATTTTTGAATTTTCGTTCTGGTCTGGATCTGAAGCTGACACTGAACACAGAATCTTACCGACCTCGACGTTTTCTTTAACGTAAACGTAATACGTCGGTTGTAGAAAAATCGGTGGATTATCGTTAACGTCCAATATCTCCACATGTATTTCAGATTTTGACTGAAGTGGGGGAGTTCCAGAATCTTGTGCAACGACCCAAACTGTGTATTTAGGAAAGCTTTCGTAGTCTAAATATGAATTAGTTACCAGTGCATAGTAATTGGACATAGAAGGCTTTAATGCAAACGGTACTTTAGACTGCAGACTTAGCTGCACCTTGCCGTTTTCAGACGAATCAACGTCCTTGGCGCCTATTAAGGCTACCACGGTGCCGGAGCTGCATCTTCTCTAACTGGTTTTGGAAGAGATTTTATAATAATCTCAGGTACATTGTCATTAACGTCCAGTATTTCAATTTCTACACTGCAGTGGCCCTCTAAAGGCGAAACTCCTTTATCCGAGGCAGTGATCTCGAATTTAAAGGAATGAACAACTTCAAAATCCAAATCATCTTTTACTGAAATGGCACCATTTGTTGAATCGACTGAAAATAATTGCTGAATGCTCGTTGGTGCGTCTTTGACAAATGAATAATGTAGTTCGCTATTCACACCTTCATCTGAGTCGTTTGCTTTAACTGTCAAAATGACCGACCCTTTCGGGGTGTTTTCAGGTATTTTAATTTTATATATGTTTTTTTCGAAAACAGGGGAGTTGTCGTTACTATCCTGAACCTGAATTAGTATCTCTGTAGTCCCAGACCTTGCCGGAGTCCCACCATCCACTGCAGTAAGCACCAGTTTATGCGTTGACTGTCTCTCCCTGTCAAGTGGCTTTTCTAAAACCAGTTCAGGATTTTTTGTGCCATCCTTATTTTTAACACTCAGTATAAAATAGTCATTTTTACTAAGTGTGTATGATTGCAGGGAATTTAATGCACTATCTGGGTCTATAGCTTGCTCTAAACGAAATTTTGTTCCTGGTACTTTAGCTTCCTCGACGTTAAGGACAATTTGATCGTTGAGAAAAAAAGGCGAATTATCATTGACATCTTTTACGTCAATTTCCACATTATAAATATGTAAGGGATTTTCTATTATAACCTCCAATGCTAATGTACACTTTTCGACCGAACCACAAATCTCTTCCCTATCAACCCTGTGATTAATAATTAGCTCACCTTTTCCCGAAGTAATACCAAAATACTGCTTACCGGACTCTATTACAATCTGTAACTTACGTTCGGTTATTTCAGAAAGTCCAAGTTCCAAATCTTTGGCGAGATTTCCAACCACAGAACCTATTTTCAACTCCTCGGGAATGGAGTAGCGAATCTGCGCCTCTATTGTATTCCAAACGAGGCACAAAAGCCACAAAGATCGCCATGAATGGCGCATTTTCCATATCAACGCTTCCATCTCCACAAATGTGAGGTGGGTAAATCTTCTGCGTCCGAAAACATCGCAAAATCCGATGCTAAATAGTGCAATAATCCATAATCACGAAACAAATTCATGGGCTTAAAAATGTGTCCTCATCATAAACGCAGTGCTGACGGTCTGCGCTTTGGTCCAGGCTGTATTACACCGAAGCAGTGGAGAGAGAGTGGATCTCTTTGTGTGTTTCAGCACTCTATTGGGTGACAGCGCACCAATAGATTACAAGCACGAAAGGCATCTTAAAGGGACATACAACAGCTGCTTACATCCTTGAAACAATTATTATAGTATGATAGTAATAGTATATTATAGTATGATATTAATAGTATGATTTTTAATATTTATGTTTTTATAATTAATATTGTAAGTATTACTTGTATTTTATTTTAATTTAAAATACTTGATTTTAGTTCTGATATGCAGATGAGTTTTTTATTTTTTCATTTTATTATCTAATCAATACAATATTTTAATAAACAAGCAATGTTGTTTTTATGAATATATTAGAGAACAAAACTCTAAAGTGAAATCTATATTAAGTACCAAATTTCACATCCATCCAATGATAATTCGCCTTTTTTTCTCAACGATGAAATTGTCCTTAACGTCGAGGAAGCTAAGGTACCAGGAACAAAATTTCGTTTAGAGCAAGCTATAGACCCAGATAGTGCATAGACTGTGTATTAAATTGTATTGTTAAACCAGTTTACCTAGATAGTTTGCACATCGCATGATTTTTTTAATTGGTAGTTCCAGTTCTTAAATCTGATTGGCTGAGCCGAATGGTTAATCCGTGGCAGCTCTTACCGCTTCACAGTCAATGCGTGAACTACAGTACATTAATTTAATTAATAAAGTACAGATTAATCTACACAGCATCGATTCCCAATGCTATAATGTTGCGGCTATTTGTTTTTTATCAACTTTGTTCTGTAATATGGCCACTAGATGGCAGGTTTTGATTGTAAAAGAAACGGGGTTATCTTACTTAACCATCAGTGTTCACTTAAAAAACCGGACTAGATTACCTGTTTATCCACGCATTTATGAATAAAATGTATTGTATTTTTGCTATAGTGTGACACTCGAAGTGTCTTGTTGAAGTCGAAGTACATTATTGCGACAGTAGAAGTACATTATTGTGAATAAATCACGAAAAGACGGTGTAACGCACTCCACTTCGTCCCCAATAACACCTTCCCGTAATTTACGCTCGTGCCTTATTGCTTTACTATATAATTTATCAATTAATTACTTTTGCCTCATCCAAATAAAAGGAAAATGCAGAATACACTTCGGTTGTAGCATTGTCAACATGCTGGTATGTATTTCGTTAGGTTTACACATTTTTATTTAAAAACATGTCATGGTTGTTAACTGAAAAATTGATTCATTTATTATCTTCCGCTTTATCCTCTATTAGGGTCACGGGTGGGGTTCCCCATGCCCATCCAGGGAAGAACGTTTCCGGCGCTGGGCAGATACACCCAGGACAGGGCTCCAATCTATCGCTGGGCACACACTTACGCACACAGACACACTCTATATGGGGCAATCTGGAGAATTCAATTGACTTGATCCATGATTTTGGACTGTGGGAGGAAACCGGAGAACCCGGATGAAACCCATGCAGACACGGGGAGAACATGGAAACTCCATCCAGATGGGGATTCGAACCGGGAATCCCTAGTGCTGAGAGTGCCGCCTAACTGAAAAATGATTTATTAAATTTCCTGAGTATAAGGACGCTTCGTCTTTACTGTGTTTTTAAATAAACAAAATTGACTTCCTTTTAATTAAATATTAAAAGCAAAACAGTAAGAGGTAGAGAATTACATTTCGTTATTTTTTTATTTTATTATTTTTATTTTGTTTTATAGTTTAGATTCATTCAACTTATTTGGTTATTTAAAAGATTGACTAAGACATTTATGTGACTGTACATTTTTAATGTAGTTGGACACTTGTGATTTGAGTGGTACATCATGATTATCGTTTGGACAGCTGTGTATGATTTTAGTTAAATGAAATGTATTTAGTTAAAGAGAAGTATGCAACCTAAAATATCACAAGCATGTAATCAGGGTTTTCAATATAAACTCCACTACAATGCATAAATTATACATGTACATGGTAATAGTGAAACAGTGACAGTGTAACAGTTAACCACAAGTAAAAAGTCAAGCAACTTCTTACAAATTCATATAAATATAACCTGTGATTTCATCCATCCATTAATTATCTTCCGCTTTATCCTATATTAGGGTCGCGGGGGGGGGGGGGTTCCCCATGCCCACCCAGAGGAGAAGGTTTGCGGGTGCTGGGCAGACACACCCAGGACAGAGCGCCAATCCATCGCTGGGCACACACTCACACAAACACACTCTATATTGTGAGAACTCAATTGACTTTGATCCATGTTTTTGGACTGTGGGAGGAAAGCGGAGAACCCGGAGGAAACCCACGCAGACACGGGGAGAACATGGAAACTTCACCCAGATGGGGATTCGTACCGGGAATCCCTAGTGCTGAGAGGCGAACGTGCTAACCACTAAGCCACCATGCCCCTGTGATTTCACATTGTAATTCAAAGTCCATCCAAACCATGATTTCATGCATTTATTGGAGAAAAGGATGACTGGTCCACACAGAGCCCTGACTTTAACGCCGTCAAACATCTTTAGGATTCTTTCATTCAACATCAAACATTCTAACAGACACACTCCAAAATCATGTAGAAATTTTTTTAAGAGTAAAAGATATTATAGCTGTATTTGTGAGACTTACTGATTATGTGATTTTATTATAACTTATAACTATTGTATGTGTGTTGTGCAGGTGGTCTAATATTTTGCATATGTGTATAAAAGAACAATGAACTAATTAAAAAGTAAAACGTAATTTTTCTTAAATAGGAAGTGTAATATTTGGTTAATGCGTGATTTTAAAGCTAGATAAACAACTACAGGATGACACAATGCACAAACTCAATCCAAAATCCATACCATTAAACAGATGTCACATTCTGCACCTGTTATCTTATCGCAGGGAACACTTCATGACCACATATACATGATATTAAAATAAATTTTACAAAAAACAAACCAAATTTCCAGTACAAAAGTTTGATGGTTTTAAAAACAGTTTGGTAATGTGAGGTTTGTTCCTTAATGATTAACAGGGTGGGCATATCGCTTTGGTTGATCCCTGTACAATAGATGAAGTTAAAAATTAACAATAAAATACAAAATCATAAGCTCACCTGCTGACTCTGATTATATATTATATATGTTATATTCATTCATTCATTATCTTCTGCTTTATCCTCTATTAGGGTCGCGGTCGCCATGCCCATCCAGGGGAGAACGTCTCGGGCGCTGGGCAGATAGACCCAGGACAGGGTGCTGTCCATCGCTGGGCACACACTCACTCACACGGGCACACTCTATATGGGGCAATTTTGAGAATTCAATTGACTTGATCCATGTTTTTGGACTGTGGGAGGAAACCGGAGAACCCGGAGGAAACTCACGCAGACACGGGGTTGCTGAGAGGCGAACGTGCTAACCACTAAGCCTTATATGTTATATTTTATAGTATTTTTTTTTTCTGAAACAAACAACTCAATCTAGTTTGGTGGATAAAAGAACTGTCCTTAGTTCTGAAACAAAAGCCACAATGAAAGCAAGAGGACTAGATTTATTTTACTTTTTTTATATACAATTTAATCTTAGACTCCATAACAATGTATGAACCCGCGTGAGGTTTGCTCACCTGTTGACTCTCAAAGGTCCACGTGCTGTCAGGTAAAGAAGCATCAAGCACGCTTAGTGTGTTCGTAAAGTCTGTGGTGCTGCTGGGTTTAACGAGGGTAAAATCACTGAACTCGGACATCGGAGACAGATAAGATCCGAAAGATTGACTCTGAGACATCATGTCTCCTCCCAGCACCTCCACATACTTAATGGGTCCGTCTGTGTTGAGTTGGATCTGCAGGTTCCTTTTAGGGTTTTGATAATCAGACTCGGTTCTTCTGATACAGCAGCTCGAGCCATTTCTACTACCTCGAGCACATCTCGCCAGCAAGACGAAAAACGTCACCAAACACAATAATGAAACCGAAGCAAGCGATATAATCAAGTACAATGTAATTTTGTCAGGTTTTGGTTCTGGTTTGCTCGGTTTCTTATGATAGTCTGAGATGGGTTCATGAAAGCCGTCCTCTATAAGTATATCCAAGGTGACCGTGCTGGACTGCACTGGTTCTCCATTGTCCTTTATCTCTATGATCAGTCTCTGAGAGGAATCATCCTGCTCTGATACAGAGCGTTTAGTCCTCACCTCTCCTGTATGTGAGTTAATCGAGAACAAAGACACATCTGTGGCTTCAGCAAGTAAATAAGAAATCCATGCGTTATGACCCGAATCAGCATCCACTGCTGTGACTTTAGTAACCAGGTGTCCTGGTTTAGTCGAACGAGGCATCCTGTTGTGGGATACAGAGCCCATGTGTGCAGAGGGGTAGATTACAGAGGGGGCGTTGTCGTTCTGGTCCACAATGAACACATGAACTGTAACATTGCTGCTCAGGGATGGAGATCCGTGATCTTTCGCTTGAACCTGAATCTGAAATACTTTAATTTTCTCATAATCAAACGAGTGCATGCTGTATATACTGCCGTTATCCGAATTTATGTATACATAAGATGATATTTGCATGTCTGCTGCTCTTGGTTCCAAAATAGAATACGAAATTTTAGCATTTTCACCCTGGTCTTGATCAGAGGCAGAAACTGAACACAATATAGACCTGGCGGCACTGTTTTCTTTAACTTGTATGGCATATGACGACTGAGTAAAAATTGGAGGGTTATCATTTACATCTACAACGCTGACAGATATGTCCTGTTTAGATGTCAGTTGTGGTGATCCCGAATCAGCGGCAACGATCACAACACCATACGATGAGTGCGATTCTCGGTCCAATCTTTGGTTTGTAATTAACATATAATAGTTTGTGGATAGTTTTATGGTAAACGGGGAGCCTGGTAATAACGTCAAAGTAACCTGACCGTTTTTGCCACTGTCTAGGTCTTTGACACTTATTAAAGCTACGACTGTACCACTAGGGGCGTCCTCCCGTACAGGACTGGGCGCTGATTTTAATACTATCTCCGGTGCGTTGTCATTCATGTCTACAATGTCCAAATGGACGCTACACACGCCGTCCATTGGAGGCGTGCCTTTGTCTCTGGCGACGATGTCAAAATCAAAAGAGCTGTCTGACTCATAATCCAGCTTGTTTTTCACCCTAACCTCACCAGTAACTGGGTCAATCAAAAATAAATTGTTAAGCGTTTCTGGAGTGTGAGGACCAAACGAATAGGTCACTTCTTTGTTCGTGCCTTCATCAAGATCTGTCGCTTTAACGATCAACACTACAACCCCATCGGGTGCGTTTTCTTCAATTTGAGCATCATACTGAGATTTCTCAAAAACAGGGGAGTTATCATTAATGTCCAGCACATAAACAGTGATTTTTGCTGTACCAGACCTCGCAGTTTTCCCTCCATCCAATGCGGAAAGCGTGAGACTAACCGTCGCTTGTTGCTCTCTATCTAAGCTCTTTTCCAATACTAATTCAGGTACCTGAGATCCGTCTTTAGCTAATTTGATATCCAGTGCAAAATACTCATTTTTACTCAGAGTGTAGGTACGTATGGAATTTAACCCAGCATCTCGGTCATGGGCTGGTTCCAAACGAAACCTTGCACCAGGCGAAGTGGACTCAGCTATATTTAAAGTGCTGTCCTTATTTTGAAAAAGCGGAGAATTATCGTTAATGTCTTGAATTTCGATTTCAATACGGTATAATTCCAAAGGATTTTCTACAATCGCCTCCAGTGGAAGGATGCAAGTTGCGCTTTGGCCGCAGACATCCTCTCTGTCAATTCTCTCCTTTACAATGAGCTCACCTCGGTCCGGATTCACACTGAAATACTGCTTACCAGATTCGGCAGCTACACGTAAGTTCCTTTGATAAACGTCCGATAATTTTAAATCCAGATCCTTGGCGATATTTCCGACCACCGTTCCTTCACTGACTTCCTCTGGTATTGTGTAACGTATCTGAGCTCCCATTACACCGCAAATTCGAAAAACATGGAGCAGCACGACAATCCACCATTTTTTCTTCATATCTGTCCTTAAAGTGTCTATTTTAAAAAACGTTTGTGCAATGATTTTGAATATAAAATGTAATGCATTGCAGAAAAAGAGTCCTTTATATGCACAACGAGAAATCCGCAGACGGTGCTCTCGACTGAAGCTCTTTTACTGAGAGCAGTGACACAATAGAAAGGGGAGGGAGTGGATCTCTTTGTAGGGATCAGTTCGTTATTGGTCTACAGTGCACCAATGTGCTGGAAGCAGAATGATGCTGCCGTTTAAAGAGACAGTCGAAATAAGCTATCCGGGCTATTTTTATCATACCAGCTGATGTCACTGCACGTAAAACCGCTACACCTGCTTTTTACCAAACATCCATTACGAAATTATACAAATTCACCGAATATTCACTCTTAAATTAATACAACCAGACTACGACAAAAATAAAATGTTGAATAGATTATTTCTAATACCCTTAAATAAATACAAAGACCGCTTTTACTTTAATTCCATTTCCTTCTGTCATCTGACAATAAAATAATAATAAAACGTAAAAATAGTTTAGAAAGTACCCATAAATAATTCTACAATACATCAATATAGCTTTGCATCTCCAGCGTGCCGTGCTTTTAATCATTGGACTTGTTTGCAACCTCAGGAACTGCCATGATCACATGTAAGTTTAAATATAAATAAATACTGTTATATATATGTTACTGTTAATAAATGTTCTACTTATGATGGAAATTAGAAAGACAATGAAAGAAATATGAGCAAGTGTACCAAAAGTATTTCTGGAACAAAAGAACATTGTATAAACCCTAATTCTGTCATGCTATTTATGCAAGATAACTTAACTGTTGTAACAGTGTTTATTTAAAATAATTACATGAATCGAAATGTAAAAATGTATAGCATTGATTCCTAATAAATAGTCAAGGAACCTATAGTTTTTTTTTTTCAAATCAGCAATTCTAAGAATGCCCTGAAGGTGACAGTGTTAAACAATATTTGGGTGTAGTTTTTTCAATCGCACAAATCTCTGGAACGATGAATATAGAACTGGTACAGTTGGTTTAAAATAACTTTTATGCAATAAGTGTGTTAATGAGCTAAACACTCGAGTTCACTAACTTTACAAAAAAAAAAAAACAGGATAAAAAGGCCAAAAAAACAGCGTGGTATTTGCTCACCTGCTGACTCTCAAACGTCCACGTGCTGTCAGGTAAAGACGCATCAAGCACGCTTAGTGTGTTCGTAAAGTCTGTGGTGCTGCTGGGTTTCACGAGGGTAAAATCACTGAACTCGGACATCGGAGACAGATAAGATCCGAAAGATTGACTCTGAGACATCATGTCTCCTCCCAGCACCTCCACATACTTAATGGGTCCGTCTGTGTTGAGTTGGATCTGCAGGTTTCTGTTGGGGTTTTTATAATCAGACTCGGTTCTTCTGATACAGCAGCTCGAGCCGTTTCTACTGCTTTGAGCACATTTCACCACTAAGACGAAAAACGTCACCAAACACAATAATGAAATGGAAGCGAGTGAGATGATCAAGTATAACGTTACTTTGTCCGTTTTTTGTTTAGGTTCTGTATTTCTTGCTCTAAAGTCTGAGATGGGTTCATGAAAGCCGTCCTCTATCAGAATATCCACGGTGACCGTGCTGGACTGCACTGGTTCTCCATTGTCCTTTATCTCTATGATCAGTCTCTGAGAGGAATCATCCTGCTCTGATACAGAGCGTTTAGTCCTCACCTCTCCTGTATGTGAGTTAATCGAGAACAAAGACGCATCTGTGGCTTCAGCAAGTAAATAGGAAATCCATGCGTTATGACCCGAATCAGCATCCACTGCTGTGACTTTAGTAACCAGGTGTCCTGGTTTGGCAGAACGAGGCATCCTGTTGTGGGACACAGAGCCCATGTGTGCAGAGGGGTAGATTACAGAGGGGGCGTTGTCATTCTGGTCCACAATGAACACATGAACTGTAACGTTGCTGCTTAGAGACGGAGATCCGTGATCTTTCGCCTGAATCTGAATCTGAAACACTTTAATTTTCTCATAATCAAACGAGTGCATGCTGAAGATACTACCGTTATCTGAGTTTATATATATATAAGAAGACAATGGCGTGTCTTGAACTTTGGAGTCTAAAACCAAATAAGAAATTTTAGCATTTTCTCCCTGATCCGAATCAGAAGCCGAAACTGAACACAATATCGATCCAGCGGCGCTGTTTTCTTTAATATGCACTGAATAAAAAGTCTGCGCGAAAACAGGCGGATTATCATTTACATCTGCAACATTTACCACTATTTCCTTCTTAGTCGTAAGTCGAGGCGATCCAGAATCCGTAGCAATAATCACAACATTGTATGCAGTGTGCGTTTCTCTGTCTAGTGTTTGGCGCGTTATTAACGTGTAATGATCCGAGATGGACGGTTTCAAAGAGAAGGGGGAACCTGATAATAAGCTGAGGTTTACTCTGCCGTTGGCACCCGTATCCAAATCTCTAGCACTTAAAAACGCTACCACTGTTCCCACAGGAGCGTCCTCGCGAACTGGGCTGGTCAATGACTTTAAGAAAATCTCTGGGGCGTTGTCATTCACGTCTAAAATTTTAACATGCACACTGCAAAGACCTTCCATTGGGGGAGTTCCTTTGTCTGTGGCAATGACATCAATTTTAAACGAGTTGCCCGCCTCATAATCTATATTATCTTTAACTTTAATATCGCCATTAATCGAATCAATGGAAATCATATTTTGTATCATATCAGGGGTATGTGGTCCAAATGAATAGCGTACCTCACTATTTAATCCTTCGTCTAAATCTACAGCTCTGACTGAAACAATTAGCGTGTCCGGCAGTGAATTCTCGGCGATTTGTGCGTCGTAAGAAACCATTTCAAATAGAGGAGCGTTGTCATTATTGTCCAAAACGTGAATGGTGATGTCAGCTGTGTCAGATCTGGCAGGTTTTCCGCCATCTACAGCAGTTAGTAAAACCTTAAGGATCGGATGTTTTTCTCTGTCCAACGGCGCTTCTAAGACTAATTCAGGGACCTTAGAACCGTCCTTTTCAGTTTTTATATCCAACACAAAATTATCGTTTTTGCTAAGCGTGTACGTACGCAATGCATTGGAGCCCACATCGGGATCACGGGCCGATTCTAAACGAAATCGCGCACCGGGCGCAGTGGACTCTGCTATATTTAAGGTGCTCCCTTTATTTTGGAAAAGCGGAGAATTGTCATTAATGTCCTGAACTTCGATTTCAATACGAAACAACTGAAGGGGATTTTCCACAATTGCCTCTAGAGGAAAAATGCAAGTGGCGCTCTGACCACATAAATGTTCTCTGTCGATTCTCTCCCTTACCACCAACTCACCCCTGGCCAGATCAACGCCGAAATACTGCTTACCAGACTCAACTGTAATCCGCAATGTTCGTTCTGAAAGGTCGGGTAGTTTTAAATCCAGGTCTTTTGCGATATTTCCAACAACGGTTCCCTCGTTTAGCTCCTCTGGTATTGTGTAACGGATCTGAGCCTGGGTTATACTCCACATAGAAGACGCATAGAGCAGAAGGACAATACACCATTTTCTCGGCATATTTGTCCTTAAAGTCCCCATTTCGACAAAGCAGATCGTAATGGTTTAAAAATCAGTTTGAAAGACATGGCAAAATAAAATCACTCATTCATTATCAAAAGCAAACCCTGAATACGAAACGCTGCGATTTCGGTTGATGCTGCGCGACTAAATGCAATGGCACAATGGGGATGGGAGGGAGTAGATCTCTTTGTATGGCTCAGGTTGCTATTGGTCTGACGCTCCGACCTACTGGCATTGAGGGGATGATGCTGTTTAAAGAAACAGGGTGGTTTAAATTCCCATTGTTGCGTTAGCAAAGCAGTGTGCACTGTTTGCAGAAATGTGAACTAAAGTATTATACAGACACGGAGTAAGAAATCATAAAAGCTATGTAATGTACATATACTTAAGCAGAAGAAGAAACGAATATCAACAAAAAAATACAAACTTAAGTTATGTAGAAATTGTGCATAAAAATCGGTGTAAAATGGTCAGTAATTCAAGTTTATCAATGTTAATATCTAGTTTAGTACAAATATATTGCTTGATTTATTGACATCAAAGGAAGAAAACCTGATAGATGTTGTGAATCATGTCTGAAAGAGTTAATTTTGGTGATGTACAGAAATGTTTCCTAATGTATAATCAAATAAAATAAAATTTTAAAGTATCTCTAAAAAATATATTAACACAATATTAAAAAAAACATCTTCTCAAACAATAAACCACTAATCACTGGGGGACTATTAATGTAATTAGAGAAAGGTAAGATGATGATTATAAAGGTATTCTCAGTGAGGTAATAAATATAATAAAATATATAAGAAGAGGTTCATTAATCTGGACATGACATACATGGAAATGAATAATAGTCCTTTCTGTGAAACCAATAAAATGAATTAAACTGTAATGACTACAAAGAAAACACAAATAAACTGGTATATTTTCAAATGTGTATGGATTTATGAGTAAGATTTAAAGTTCCATCAAAATTACCAAAGAACATCCTATCCTGTCTGTTCTGCAGGACAGTAACTGGGCTAAATTTACGTAACAGTTCCCACAAAGGGGGCGGCACGGTGGCTTAGTGGTTAGCACGTTCTCCTCTCAGCACTAGGGATTTCCGGTTCGAATCCCCATCTGGGTGGAGTTTCCATATTCTCCCCATGTCTGCGTGGGTATCCTCCGGGTTCTCCGGTTTCCTCCCAAAGTCCAAAAACATGGATCAAGTCAATTGAGTTCTCCAAGTTGCCCCATATAGAGTGTTTGTGTGAGTGAGTGTGTGCCCAGCGATAGATTGGCACCCTGTCCTGGGTGTATCTGCCCAGCGCCTGAAACATTCTCCCCTGGATGGGCATGGGGAACCCCCACCCGCGACCCTAATAGAGGATAAAGGGGAAGATAATGGATGAATGGATGTGGGATGGATGATCCCACAAAGTAATATCTGTTCGAACATTATAGAGGTGGCACGGTGGCTTAGTGGTTAGCACGTTCGCTTCTCAGCACTAGGGATTCCTGGTTCGAATCCCCATCTGAGTGGAGTTTCCATGCTCTCCCCGTGTCTGCGTGGGTTTCCTCCGGGTTCTCCTTTCCTTGCACAGTCCAAAAACATGGATTAAGTCAATTGAGTTCTCCAAATTGCCCCATATAGAGTGTGTATGTGTGCATGTCTGTGTGAGCGACTGTGTGACCAGTGATGGATTGGCACCCTGTCCTGGGTGTATCTGCCCCGCGCCCGAAACCTTCTCCCCTGGATGGGCATGGGGCGACCCTAATATAGGATAAAGTGGAAGATAATGAATGAATGAATGAATGAATGAACATGTGTGCATTGAAGATTAACCAATTAGATAATTTCTCAAAAACACAGACACGAACAATTAAATCTGTGATTAAAAACTGAAAAAAGTCATATTCAAAATGTTTCCCTCACCTGCTGACTCTCAAAGGTCCACGTGCTGTCAGGTAAAGAAGCATCAAGCACGCTTAGTGTGTTCGTAAAGTCTGTGGTGCTGCTGGGTTTCACGAGGGTAAAATCACTGAACTCGGACATCGGAGACAGATAAGATCCGAAAGATTGACTCTGAGACATCATGTCTCCTCCCAGCACCTCCACATACTTAATGGGTCCGTCTGTGTTGAGTTGGATCTGCAGGTTTCTGTTGGGGTTTTTATAATCAGACTCGTTTCTTCTGATACAACAGCTCGATCCATTTCTACTGCCGCGAGCACATTTCACCACTAAGACGAAAAACGTCACCAAACACAATAACGAAACGGAAGCAAGTGAGATGATCAAGTACAATGCGATTCTGTTCGTTTTATTATCGACTTCTGCAGGTTTCTTATGAAAGTCTGAGATGGGTTCATGAAAGCCGTCCTCTATCAGAATATCCACGGTGACCGTGCTGGACTGCACTGGTTCTCCATTGTCCTTTATCTCTATGATCAGTCTCTGAGAGGAATCATCCTGCTCTGATACAGAGCGTTTAGTCCTCACCTCTCCTGTATGTGAGTTAATCGAGAACAAAGACGCATCTGTGGCTTCAGCAAGTAAATAAGAAATCCATGCGTTATGACCCGAATCAGCATCCACTGCTGTGATTTTAGTAACCAGGTGTCCTGGTTTAGTGGCACGGGGCATTCTGTGGTGGGAAACAGACCCCATGTGGGCAGAGGGGTAGATTACAGAGGGGGCGTTGTCGTTTTGGTCCACAATGAACACATGAACTGTTACGTTGCTGCTCAGAGATGGAGATCCGTGATCTTTCGCCTGAACGTGAATTTGAAACACTTTCATTTTTTCATAATCGAAAGATTGCATGGTGTAAATGCTGCCGTTTTCGGCGTTAATGTAGGCGTACGACGAGACAAACGCGTCCTGAACTTTGGAGTCTAAGATGGAGTAGGAAACCTTTGCATTTTGTTCTAAGTCTAAGTCGTGTGCTGATACGGAACACAATAAACTCCCACGAGCAGAATTTTCTTTATGGTAAACTGTGTACGAGGGTTGGGAGAAAACTGGGTAGTTATCATTAACATCTGAGACCTTTATCGTAACCATTTTTTGCGCAGACATTGGCGGCGACCCAGAATCAAGTGCATTTAATTGAATATTGTACTCTGGGTATTTTTCTCGATCCAGCTGAGCCGTTGTTACAAGTGCGTAACGATTCGACAGAGAAGAAGGTTTATTTAATTTAAACGGCGAACCAGGTGCTAGAGTAAGATCTACCTTTCCATTATCACCAGAATCGGCATCTTTAGTGCTAATCAACGCAATTACAGTATTTATCGACGCGTTCTCGGGCACCGGACTTGAAAGAGATGATATGATTATATCTGGAGGGTTGTCATTAATGTCGTTGATGGTTATTTTTAGACTACAGTGTCCTATCATCGGCGGATTCCCTTTGTCTTTTGCAAAAACGTCAAAGTTGTATATACTGACTTGTTCATAATCCAGCGGACCTTTCAGACTAATAACACCGGTCTGTAGATTAACATCAAAAACTGATTTGATTGCATCGGATGTGTCATCCGCAAAAATGTACTCAATTTCTCCATTTGGTCCCTCGTCTAAATCGACAGCATTAACACGTACAATGTCACTACCGAGAGCTGCATCTTCAATTACGCTTGCCTCATAAAATGGTTTATCAAAGTGAGGGGCATTATCGTTATTATCCAAAACTACAATATTTATCTCACAAGTACCAGATCTTACTGGCTTTCCACCATCAATCGCTGTAAGTATGAGTTTATAACTAGCTTGTTTTTCCCTATCGAGAGGTTTATCCAGTACTAACTCCGGAACCTTGACGTTATCTCGATTTTTAACATTTAATACAAAATATTTATTACTTGCCAGACTGTACGACTGCAAAGAATTCGGACCCACGTCAGGATCAAATGCACTCTCAAGAGGGAATTTCGCACCGGGGTTTATAGACTCGGGAATGTTCAGAACGCGTTCTTTAGAGACAAAACTAGGAGTGTTGTCATTTATGTCTTGTATTTCAATCTCAACGCGATGCACCTCCAAAGGATTTTCTACGAATGCCTCAAGGGGCATTAGACACGGCACACTATGCCCGCACAGTCCTTCTCTGTCAATTCTTTCATTGACTAATAGCTCACCGCTTTCCACAGCAATACTGAAATACTGCTTACCCGATTCAGAGGCTATACGTAATTTGCGAGGTGCGACCTCGGACAATTCCAAACCGATGTCTTTAGCGATGTTTCCCACCACTGATCCACCCCTTAATTCCTCTGGAATCGTGTAGCGAATTTGCGCACCGATTGTATTGTAGATCAGAATAAAATACCAGCAGTAAATATTCCTTTCTGAAAACGGTATGATTCCCATCTTGACCTGGAAAACGCGAACCCTTCATCCAAAATTCCTTAAGGTTGCGTCGTGCTTGAGATTAGGTAAAAATCCTAACACGTCTTCAAAAGACATATTCGTTGCGTTGGAAAGGAGGCTTTCTGGCTTTCCCTTCCGAATACTGCTACGTTTGCACGCAGGGGGAGGGAGTAGATCTCTTTGTGCCCCTCTGCACTTCATTGGTGCAGCCAACGTTCAGCCATTCACAATCCGTGTGCTTTTTGAAGGCGTATACGTGTACGTTCTGGTGTAGCGCTTTCATTATTTAATTACTTATTATTATTACTTATTTTTATAATAATAATAATAATAATATATATATATATATATATATATATATATATATATATATATATATATATATATATATATATATATATAGTTCTTATTAAGCAGGGGTTGCTAGACACCTCTGATTATTATTATTATTATTATTATTATTATTATTATTATTATTATTATTAACATAAACGTGTAAATAAAGGGTGTTAACTAGCATTTAATACAGCCATGTCTGAATGAGTACATGTCTGAATGAGTATTGCCTTTATCTGCCTTCACGTGGCCACAGAGAGGAAAGGCAGCAAGCTCATCCTCACACTGAAATAGCATCTGTGTGATTAATTGATTAGAATAAAACGACTTCACATAATCCTTACATTTATTTACACAAACTACAAAAATCGAATCGAGGAGTACATGTTCCGAAGCACGATGTGAAATTCGTATTCATTTTGGCCAGTTATTTATTTTTCAAATCTGCCTAACAACAGTGGAAGCAACCACGAGAAGGAGAACAAAGGGAAAAGCCGAGACTCTGCTGCGTTTCAGCACCAAAGCTGGACAGCGCCACACAGGCGGCGAGCCAGCGGCGTTGCAGCTCGTAAAATCTTTTCAGTTCAGTCTGTTACATCAAGCAGCACAAATACACGTGTACACAACACAGGCAAGTGCGTTGAGTTTAAAGACGCAAAGTTAGGTTATTGTTAAAAAAAACTGGTCACTTACCTTGATCTGATATTTAATGCTACACAAGTAAACTTTATTTCAATAAAAATATGAAATACTTAATGTAACTGCAATTTTGACTTCTCAGGACCATCCTGACCATCCACCCAATTTAATTAGACACATGTATAAATGTATTTTAGACATGCAACAGTTTGGGGAAGGCCATGTTCTGTTTTAGCATACTATATAAGCAAGGTCTGTTAAGAGCTGACTGTATGAGTTTGGTGTGGAAGAACTTTTTCACTGAGTCCACTGACCTTAATTCCATTATACATCAGTGGAATGAAAAACAGAAATTGTGAGGTCCTTTCACCCAACAACTGTATCTCACCTTACAAATGCATTTCTGGATAAATAAACAAAGAAAAATACCCAGAGACTCCAAAATCTTTAAAATAGAATGATATAATATTATTTTTTTTTCTATAAAGTGTATTATTTTCAATATATAGAAAACAATGTTAAATTGCAATATTATGAAAACTTTTCCTTTAATATCCTGCTGATTACAAAAAAACATAGGCTTGCTAATTAAATGTTAAAGTTTTGTTTTAATTAGATGTAATGAACATGAAAATGCAAAAATGATTGTTTAATTGCACACAAGGCAAATTATATGCACTGTATTATAAATAATGTATAGCTAAGTAAACGTTCATTATATCTATCTATCTATCTATCTATCTATCTATCTATCTATCTATCTATCTATCTATCTATCTATCTATCTATCTATCTATATACATATATACTATAACTATATAAATATATAAATATGTATATAAACTACAAGTGTTAAGGATTTTAAACAATACAATTAAATATATATATGTAAATGTAAAAAAAAAAATATATATATATATATATATATATATATATATATATATATATATATATATATATATATATATATATATATATATATATATATATATATATATATTTTTTTTTTTTTTTTTTTTTTTTTTATTGTATTGTTTAAAATCTTTAACACTTGTAGTTTTGGCGGTTAAGCAGAATAAGAATTTTATTGTACAATGTAACTGCTGTTTCTTGTGCAATAAACTCTTAAATACTTGAATGATTAACTTTACCAGAACAAAACAGGCAGTTAAACTAAATGTATCACTGCTGAAGCTATAACTGCTTCCACTTGTCCAAAAAGCCTTTTCACAAGACTTTGGAGCCTGTCTGTGTCAGATGCCTATTCATTCAACATTTTTAAGGTCAGATACTGATGTTAGACTACAGTGTCTGTCTTGCAATTGCTGTTTTAGTTCATTCTAAATTAGTTTGAAAGGATACTTTATGCCTTTAGATATTTTAAAACAAAACATGGCCTTTCCCAAACTGATGGAGCTGTCCAAAATGCATGGCCAGATGTTTGAATTCAAAAGTTTCCAAACACTTTTGTTCATATTATGTATTAATGTTTTGTATTATCACTGTATCATAATGCACTGCTTTTAATATCTTAAACAAAGAATAGTTTAAATGAAAATGTTTAAAATAAATGTGAACATTCACAAAAAAACACTTATATGTATACTTTACATGATAACTCTATACTTCTTTTTTTTAGCAAACCTAGTGGAAATAGATATGACTACTACATAGCAGAAAATCTTGTTATCACTTTTTACTGTATTGTGTATGATTTTGTTTTAAGTAAAATACAAATTAAAGTTTACATAGTAACATAGAATGGCCTCCAAATACATCTCTATATTTATCAAATTTAAAGACCTTTAATAGACCAAATAAATGTAATCAAAACTAGGTTATAGAAGTTTTGGTGTATTGCATCTCATTAATTTAAGTTAGTGCAGAGCTTTGTGTTGTGTGCAGTTTTAGATTAGTTAAAATATTGATTCTTACCTTAACAGATGAAGGACAATCAAGAGGATGACCATGGAAAAAGAAAACAAAGCACACTGGTTAGACAGGTCAGCAGAATAAAGAGCTTAAACTCTAACATTAAATTTCACATTAAAAATAAGCCCTTAATGCGAACACAAGAGGGAGCTTGGGAGCCAGACGTTATACGCATGCGTTAACAGAGCGAGCGGAAGGGTGGGGCTGTGCGGCAAAAACATCAATAATACATCAGCATCTCAGTGGTAGTGAAAACCCTCCTCCTTGAGGGAATGGTAGAGTCTGGTTAGTGAATCATCTTGTTGTCATGGAAACACATCCTATTTTCTGTTTAGAGGTGGGATGTGAACTTGTGTCAGAGACGGACCAAAAAAAAATGGTGACAAAAAAGCAATTAAATAGATCTACAGATAAACACCATTTCTAAAATATGAATGTGAATGTTTTAAACAATATCAAATAAATATTAATTTTAACTGGCAGTTAAGATATATACATATAACATTACAGTCTAACATACTTGTAGATTTGCTAAATGAAATTCAAAACACAACATTGTGTGTAGATTTATCTTTTCTCGCTTATTTATTATATATATTTATTATATATATTATTACACACACACACACATCTATAGTATACATATATGTACAATTTACAATTTAATTCATTCATTAACGAAGAAAAAATAAAAACAAAACTGGTTAATTCTGCTTAAACAAACTAGAATGCACAACGAAGAAGGGTTTATTTTTATTTTTAAACCATAAGCCACTGGCACTGCATAAGCCACTCCCTGCTTCCACGTGCCTTTTTGTGAAAGCCATTACTTGAGCTGGCAAAATGAGAGATACAGCTTTTCTCCTTTAAATCCACACTGCATGGACAAACGTATTAAAACATTCCTCTTAATATTGCATTCAGGTTTTATTCCGACATATCACTACGGGTTATTGAAATCAAACACTTAGCTATGTATTTTAAACAACTGATTTATTCCACATTTGCGGGAGCAGTTTGGGGAAGGTCGTGCTCTCTTCCACAGTGACCGTGTCTCAGTGCACAAAGCCAGGTCTGTGAATAACTTTCTAGCCTCATAACGGTTATTCTGAATAAATGGTGTGTGTGTGTGTGTGTGTGTGTGTGTGTGTGTGTGTGTGTGTGTGTGTGTGTGTGTACGTACGTACGCACGTGTGTTTTTGTGTGACAGAGCAAGAGAGAGGAAGAGGGTTCAACTCAGGGGCGTTGTTAGACCTGGGCTTTCGGGGCTATAGCCTCGGATGTTTGTCAGTAGCCCCGAATCAAATGAGAGCAGCTTTCTCTGACTCTCCTCAGAAGCGGGACCGAACGATGGAGTCACCGTCAGCTGTTTGTGCTTCCAAGCTCTCTCTGTGTGTGTGTGTGTGTGTGTGTGTGTGTGTGTGTGTGTGTGTGTGTGTGTGTGTGTGTGTGTTTGTGTGTGAGAGTGTGTGTATGTGTGTGCACTTGAGGGAGACAGATTTTTTCCGCCAGTATCGGGAGTAAAGTTACCGTAATAATTGTATGTTGACTGTAAAGAGCAGCTTATCAGCTTTCATAAACTGTCAGATTTTTTTCATAAAGGCGCAAACTGTCGCAAAGTTACGGTATTTAAAGCAAAACCTTGTTCAAACTGTCTCATCTGTGACTGACTCGTAAAACAGATTCATGCTTTTCTGCCGAAACTCAGGTTCATTTATTCAAAGATTTTCAGCCAAAACCATCATTTATTAGAACTGAATGTGCTCTCCACTGCTGACAGACATATTTCTTAAGTAATTTTATTTTATCCAATATAACTAATAAATGATCAAACAAAATTAATGTAACAACAGTTTGAAAAATGGATGAATAAACTCATGAAAGGGCACTGTTTAAAGAGGACAGAGGGAGAATAAGGGATTCTAAACCCTAAAAACGCCCCTGGTTCAACTGAATGTCTTTCGATAACATAACACAAAAACATACAACATTATTGTAATGATTAAAAAACTGTAATTTTTTTACATTTTTTATATATGTTGTTCATATGCTTTAAAATGTTTAATAGAACATGATGCAATATTATGCAGTTAGATATGTTATAGTATTTTGTGCAAGTTTAATAAAATTTTCATTGATAAAAATATGTTTATTTGGTGTACTTTTCATACAACATCATAAACTGTTAAGAGTTTTTGTGAGTAAGGCGTAAGGTTTCACGCATCGGTGGCTTGATTAAATTTCCCAGGCTGCCTTGCAAACCCGTGTCAAAATGGTGGCGGGACGAAGCGTTTCATAGAATATTCAAATCTCTCGCAATACTAAGCGTTCTACTGATAAATAATCAACGTTTAATAAAAGTATGCTAATCTCCTAACAGCGAGACAACCGAGAAACGTCAGTGAAACCCACGTGTTTTGCGATTTGGCGTTACTATAAGAGGAAGTTTGCCAAAGAATGTCAGCTAAAGACAAACAAACAAACAATCTGTCCACAGCGTCGTGTAGCAGCTAACTGCAAAACAACAAGACCCGAAGTTTTGGTGCCAATTTCAATGGGTATATAAAGACCGACGTTTTTAATTAAATTAACCACATTTTATGAAGAACACGTGTTAATTACTAATGGGACTGCAGCACATCATCGCTTTGGATTTTAACAATCACCTTAATAAACATGAGCGGAGATATGAAGGTAAGTCGATATATTATTTATTTATTAATTTTTTTTAAGTGTTTCGAAAATCCCTCTCCATCGCTTATCCATCTATCCACAAATGAAAAACCAAAACCACAAAGTATGTTTTGTAGGTGGGGTGGTGGTGGGGTGTAGTAATTAGATTAGTGTTGGAGAGTGATCAGTTTATGGTAACATTCTCCAACACTAAATTATGATTCTGTAAATGTCACGTGATGAAAAAAAACACGCGTCTGCATGTTTGATTAGGTCATGTGGTTATGTTTGATTAATCATGTGGTTATTATTTCATTAGCACAAAGCTCAATTACTCGACGCAAATCATTCATTCATCCATTATCTTCCGCTTCATCCTATATTAGGGTTGCGGGGGTGGGGTGCGGTTTGTGGTTCCCCATGCCCATCCAGGGAAGAACGTTTCAGGCGCTGGGCAGATACACCCAGGACAGGACTCGGAAGAAACCCACGCGGACACGGGGAGAACATGCAAACTCCACCCAGATGGGGATTCGAACCGGGAATCCCTAGCGCTGAGAGGCGAACGTGCTAACCACTAAGCCACCATGCCTCCCCGACGCAAATCAAATAAGATACATTTAAGGCAATAATTAATATTTCACATTCATCTGCTTTTTTTAAGCTATTAAAATTCCGTTTTTTTAGGTGGTGAATTATACCTTACAACTCTTTTTCCTTTAATTTCTTTTCTTTTATTATGGTCCTATAAAGCATATTTTAAATAACAAGACAGTTTGTACCGATGCACTACTCATTTCTTCTGGTGTATAATGCAAATAAAATCTGCTTATAGTTAATGGCATTAATCTAAATAAAAAAAAAAATATTGGCATTAAAAAAGCAAAGCAGAGCTTTGGCCTTAAACAGAAAACTAGCTTGTTTTTTTTTTTATTTACAATGTTTTAAAATTTTGGGTATAAGTGATAATTTAACTGTAAAATAAAAGTCGATTTTAAAATATGAAGACAATTTGGCACTGCACATTTCTCCGGGTATATAATGCATATAAAATCTACTTATAGTTAGTGGCCATTAAATTCTTAGTCATTAAAATTACTTCATCATTAGACATCTTTAGTAATAGGAACTTTCTTTACATACATGTAGACCTTAACTGAAGGTTCTCTGATCCTGTGGCCACATCTGTCCTTTTAGCTATCGCTGTCTGGCCCACATAAGGTTATACACTGAGATCCAATTTCAAAGTCATTAAAATGATATGGTGGTCAAGGTTGTGTGACTGTTTAATTAGATTTTATAGATACCACGACATTGTTTACCCATGTTGCTTTACAACACAATATTTTTTTCCTACACTGTAGGACAACCCAGATTGCTGGTTGCAACCAGCAGATGATTTACTGCTTTACAGACAACAAAATGCACGGTTTAATTTTTAATAATTCAGCGTCAAATTGTTACAAATCATTAAGCTGGGGCATAAATGTTGCATTATTACAATTAAGATCTGTAAACAGTACACCAATCTCGGATGTTAACATATAAAAACATGTAATTTACAGTAATTGAATTTAATCTATGTATATAATTTAATCAATCTTTATTCATCTTACTGGCTAATGGGCTTCCATATGTACGACAATTAAATACTGTTTAAAAGTAATTATAAATAGAATGGATATGCAGAAATCCAGCAGACATACATTAAAATGAGAGTATATTCATATAATATATCTGATTCACATTTTATGATCAGGGCCACAATGGTGATGCTGCAGTCATTTTCAGCCTTCAAAGGGTAAAAGGTTGGCAAACATAGCCAGGTCACTGGTCACAGGTCACAAGTCTGTCACAGAGCAGACACATTTATGCACACATTCATATATGTCACTTTCTGAGTTACTCTGAAGAAAAATAGGAGTACATAACCACCCTACTTGTAACAGGAGAATTAGGGGGGCACAATGAAACAGATTCAGCACCTCAGACAGCAGCACTTTAATGACCGAGAAATATTTACTGTCCTGTTCTGGTTTTAATCATTGCAGGAAATAATTAGGTGATCTGAGAACTCCAAGATCGTAAACAATTGCTTCGGGGGTAATAGATTAGTCTGGCATGTGAGAAATAACAAATCCAGCCTTACTTCAATACAGTAGATTACTTAATGCATTTATTAAATAGCATTTATGGACAATTAAAATAAAAGCTAGCTGAGCTCTAGTGTATATATGAGCTCTAGTGCTATTTTAAAATATGCCAAATCATAAATCATAGTTTGTTTAATAATTAAACAATCATGCTGTAATCTCCCTGGTTATCATATCTTATCTCTAAATGAATTCATTCACTATGCACCTTCTACATTCAAAATATGTTCTTATAATTATGGTTTAACTAAATTGAAGTTAAATAAATGTGGAAGTCTTAACCTATTAATCTTACTAATGGGAGTGTTACTATGGCTTTAAGAGATCTGGGCTCTGTTACTACGGCAACCCAGATGACCTGGCACAGTTTTACTGCAGCAAGCCAAGCTGTCTCAGATGGAGCAGTGTTATATTCAAGCAATAATGAAGCTATTAAAGTCGACTGCAGCATTTCCACATTTATCTAACAAAGAAAATGCATTTCAAAAAAGCACACAGTCACATGCAAAAAATACATACAGGTTTTTGAAAGTGTTCTATTTTTGTCTTTTTTTCTGTAGCTAGTAATGTCATTTCCAGTAAATTTTATCTCCGACAGATCAGCCTTTTTAACTGCTCCCCCATGTTAAGTACTGTTTTTCCTCTACCAAGTTTCATCATTGCCACGATGCAGATAAAAATAAATTCTAATCCTGAAGATAGATATAGATAGATATATATGTGTGTGTATATATATATATATGTGTGTATATATGTATATATATATATGTATGTATATATATATATATATATATATATATATATATATATATATATATATATATATATATATATATATATATATGTGTGTGTGTGTGTGTACATATATATAAAATAACCTGCAATTAATATAAAGTCACCATTACAGCATTTAAGTCACCACTACATGAGCATATGCATGAGCTATATGCCATCAGATAATGAGTAAATAATGAGAGCAAGCTTATTTTATCTAAAATAAATAAACCAAATTGTGACAATATACCAATATAATTTTGCATTGCGTGTGATTGCCTCTGTCTGTATGTGGGAGTGTCTCTCTCTCTCTCTCTCTCTCTCTCTCTCTCTCTCTCTCTCTCTCTCTCTCTCTCTCTCTCTCTCTGTCTCTGTCTGTCTGTCTGTGTCTCTCCTCTCTGTGTCTCTCTCTCTCTCAATTCACATCAGTTTGTTTATTGACATGACAAATGTATACATTCGTATTCTCAAAGCATATTATATACAGATAAAATAACCGGAACAAATAAACATTATGTTAATTCATTAATAAATATTGTATGTGTGTTTTAATTAATAAATAATAGTAATAATAATAGTAATATAGTGTATGTATATATATATATATATATATATATATATATATATATATATATATATATATATATATATATATATATATATATATATATATATGTATTTATGTATGTATTTGTGTGTGGTGATGAGCAAAAGAAAAAAGGGTGAAAAAGAAAAACCCACATGTGCACGTGTCTGTATCGAGTGAGGACTTGGTGTGTGTGGGGGAGGTGATTATTAGGTTGTTGACTCAGTGTCCCGGTGTGTCTGACACTCCTGTACATATCTGGCTGCAGTGGGGGCTGATGGACCCTCTTCTAATAAAATGGACAGTTTCTGGTTCTCTGGTTCTAAAGCTGCTCATCTCTCTGTCTCTAATTGGTTGAAGTATTTGTCTCTGATGGTGGTGTATTTAGGGCAGTTCTGGAGGAAGTGCCCTTCTGTCTCCACCTCCCCTGTCCTGCAGTGAGCACACACTCGCTCCTCTTTGTGGTCTCTGGTCTCTGCTCGATGTCAGTGAGGAGATCTGTGGACAGGGTGTTGTCCTGTTTTAGGGTCAGATAGCATTGCAGTATAGCATTGCAGTGTGTGTGTCTGTCTGTGTGTGTGTGTTTGTTTCCCTGTGTGTGTGTGTTTGTTTCCCTGTGTGTGTTTGTTTCTCTGTGTGTGTTTGTTTCCCTGTGTGTGTTTGTTTCCCTGTGTGTGTTTGTTTCCCTGTGTGTGTTTGTTTCCCTGTGTGTGTTTGTTTCCCTGTGTGTGTTTGTTTCCCTGTGTGTGTTTGTTTCCCTGTGTGTGTTTGTTTCTCTGTGTGTGTTTGTTTCTCTGTGTGTGTTTGTTTCTCTGTGTGTATTTGTTTCCCTGTGTGTGTTTGTTTCTCTGTGTGTGTTTGTTTCTCTGTGTGTGTTTGTTTCTCTGTGTGTATTTGTTTCTTTGTGTGTGTTTGTTTCTCTGTGTGTGTTTGTTTCTCTGTGTGTATTTGTTTCTCTGTGTATGTGTGTGTGTTTGTTTCTCTGTGTGTGTTTGTTTCTCTGTGTGTATTTGTTTCTCTGTGTATGTGTGTGTGTCTCTCTCTCTCTCTTTCTCTCTTTGTGTGTGTGTGCGCACGCGCGTGCGTGTTTGTGCATGCATGTGTGTGTGTGTGCGCGTGCGTGCGTGATTGTGTGTGTGTGTGTGTGTGTGTGTGTGCATGTGTGTGTCTGTATGCCATGTGTGTGTGTGAGCGCGTGTGTGTGCGCGTGCGTGCGGGTGTGAGTGCGTGTGAGTGAGTGCGTGTGTGTGTGTCTGTATGCCATGTGTGTCTGTATGCCATGTGTGTGTGCGTGTGCACGTGTGTGTGTGTGTGTGTGTGTGCACGTGTGTGTGTGTGTGTGTGTGTGTGTGTGGTGTGTGTGTATATGTGGGGGTATTTGTGGGAGAAACTGGGTCAGAATCCCCAGTGCGTTGATAAGAATGTCATGAACAAATCAAAACACGAATTAAACATTAAACACAATATACAAGATAAACAAAACGGCCATTATGTTAAAGATGTAAACACTTTAAATTTAAGCTCGTACCCTGTTTAATCATGTGATTTGACCTGAATGTGACCTTTTGCTGTGCATATATGGAATTCTGTTGTAACGTGTTCAATGTTGACACATTGCTTAATGTTGCATTTTTTTTTTTATAGTTGACCAACAGTTTGGGAACGCAGAAAAGCAGCAATTTCAAGATCTAATCTGGGAGCAAGCCTCACCTCTGATGGAAGGTCAGTGTCCCCCTGAACGCACTTTTCTCTCTGTACAGTTCCAAAGTGTCTTATAGTCTCCAGTGTATCTTGGCTGAATGGTCTAACAATCTTCATGTCACTCATCCTTGAGTCGGTGGTTCCACACATTTCATAATTATACACATGTGGCAGGGTGCCATCTGTATAGCTTGGTGGATAATATGGAATCACTGGCAGGTTTGCAGCACATTTATAGAACAGTCTATTTTGCCTCCATCTGTAAATTTTCACAGAGATTATTGCGATTATCGAGACGATGAACAGCAGCGAAACGGCAGCGAGCGCTAACACTAAATAAAATGTAATGTTGTCATTAGAGTCTTTGTCGTTAGTGAACTCAGTGAATTCTGAGAGCACTTCAGGGAAACTGTCAGCTACAGCTACATTGATGTTAACTACAGCCGAGCGAGACGGCTGTCCATTGTCCTCCACAACTACAGTCAGTTTCTGTTTCACAGCATCTTTATCAGTGACCTGACGCACAGTCCGTATCTCTCCATTCTGTGGTCCCACTTCAAACAGTGCCCTCTCTGTGACTTTGTGCAGTTTGTAGGAGAGCCAGGCATTCTGTCCAGAGTCAACATCAACAGCCACCACTTTACTGACGAGATAACCGACATCTGCTGAACGAGGTACAATCTCAGCTACTGGAGAACCACCAGTTTGTACTGGGTAGAGAACCTGAGGAGCGTTGTCATTCTGATCCTGAATTATAATTTGTACTGTTACATTAGTACTAAGTGGAGGGGAACCTCCATCTTGAGCTTTTACATGGAACTGAAAGTTCTTTAACTGCTCGTAGTCGAAAGATCGTACAGCATTAATGACTCCACTATCAGGAGTGACTGATACATATGATGATACAGGAACTCCATTTATCGAGCTGTCCTCTAAAATATAGGAGATGCGAGCATTCTGGTTAAAGTCTGCATCACTGGCTTTCACTGTGAATATAGAGAGACCTGGTGTGTTGTTCTCAACTACAGAGGCCACGTAACTTTGTTTTTCAAAGACAGGTGCATTATCATTCACATCTGATATGAGTAAGTGGAGAGATGCACTGCTGGAGAGTGAAGGAACTCCTTCATCAGAACAAGTTACAGTGATGTTGTACTCAGTGTCTCTCTCTCTATCTAACTCCTGCTCTGTGTGGAGGCTGTAGACATTGTTAGATGGAGATGTGAGAGTAAATGGTATGTTGTCATTAATGTTGCAGTGAATTTGTCCATTTTCCTCTGAGTCCAGATCATTTACATTCAACATTGCAACAATTGTTCCAGCAGGAGAACCTTCTGATATAGAACTGGACATTGAAAGAATTGTGATAGATGGTTTATTATCATTTGTGTCCAGAACATCAATAATTATATTACATCAAACAATCCTCCTTGGTCTCTGGCCTCAACATCAAATTGATATTGTCTTGTTGTTTCATAGTCAATTTGTCCATTTAATTTAATTTCACCATTTTTTTCATTTATTACAAACAAATCTTTCAGAGTTTTGTCTTTATTTTTTATGTAATATGTTATTTGCCCATATTGTCCCTCATCTGCATCGTTTGCACTACAGTTATTAATTTAGAATGCCTTTTAACGAGTTTTCCATTATTACGAAGCTTTATAAATGTTTGAGTAAAAACAGGAGCGTTATCATTAACATCTAGAACAGTAACGTGAATCTGCATTGTACCAGACAGCACCGGTTCACCTCCATCCACCGCCGTTAATAACAAAGTAAATCGTTCCTGCTTTTCTCGATCGAGGGGTTTTTGTAAAATCATCTTAACATTTTTACCTCCATCTGCATGATTCTGTAATTCTAATACGAAATTATCTGTTGGTTTAAGTGAATAACTCTGAACACCGTTGTTACCGACGTCATCATCCATGGCTCTCTCTAACATGAAACGCGCTCCCGTTAAAGCCGATTCACTTATTTCAATATTCATTTCCTCTCTCTTAAAAAACGGAGCATTATCATTTATATCTGTGATTTCTACAGTAATTTTGTACAACTCCACCGGATTTTCTAAGAATCATTTGAAGATGCAGAGCACACGGTGTTTTCTTTGCACAAAGATCCTCTCGGTCTATTTTGTCTTTAATCAGAAGCATACCTCTGTCTTTGTTCAGTTCTAGATATTCCGTACTTCCCACCGTATAGATGCGAGCTTTCCCAGATTTCAGTCGTTTTAAATCCAAACCCAAATCCTGAGCAATATTTCCAACAATCGATCCTTTCGGCATTTCCTCCGGAATGGTATAGCTGACCTGTCCGAGCGCAGAGTGCGAATAAAGGATGAAGAGAAACAATGCCGTCTGCCACATCACTGAGTCTGCCATTTTCTAAAAGCTTCCGACGACCGTCAGACAAATACAACTGTTATCCCGAAATAAATTCCTTAAACATGTCAGAGTTCAGCATTCAGGTCTTTGCGAATGTTCAGCAGCAACGATCACATTTGCCGGAGAAATTGCGAGTGAGCCTTTGCGCCAAAACACCGTTTCTGTCTTTCGCATGTACAGTCTTTTGTGGGTGGTTATTGTACGCAGATGAAGAAAACCAGAGCAAAGTTGATAAACAGCGACCCTCTGAGTCAAAACTGATAATTACACATCAGTGTAACCAAAGAGAGAGATACTTATTAATAACTACAGATCAAAACCAACCGGAAAATTTACTTCAGGTAGTTTATAATGACATCACTTCTGTCATTTGTTAAGTTACCGTTTTAACTCAAAATTTTCACTTCATAGGATGATTATAAAATGAATATATAATCATTTACTCAAAATATAAATCAAATCAGTTGTTTAACAGATTGGCAGGTAATAACGCATCACTGGTTACTGCAGAAATAAATAAGTGTGAAAAAGGCTAACATACTGGAATAAATTTGTGAAAATCTAAAATACATAATTTAAATGTTAATGTAGACTTTAATAACAAATTTACTTATTTGTGAGACAATAACAACTTACACTGTACATAATTAAAACTGAATTCATTATGCTGTAATTTGCTGAAGTACAAATGCCTGGTGCTGTCCGTGACCTTTGGTGCTGAACAGTGATGGAAATTTATTTTATGCCTAAGGTTAAAAATCAATGTTAAAGAAAATAATAAAATTCCTATAAATCAAGCTACTGTATACAAATGGCTTTAATTTTATACTCATGAAAAATGTAAAGTAATTAAAATGATGCATGTTTCAAAACTGGTCAAACGTGCACAAAAATTAATAATCCATAATCAGTCCAAAAATATCATAGTGCTAATATTTTATGGGACAAAATGATAAAGTTACTTAAGTGTTTTATATATATTTCAGACAATTCCATTCAGTTAGACATAATGGAATGATTTGGTTAAATATTCTTACCATTTCTGGAGAATCTGGATCATCCAGGAGATGTTTCTCATTGAACTGCATTGTCTTTGTAAAACTTGGATCCACCACTAAAATACTTTGTCCTCCAAGAGTAGAATATTTACAGTCACTTTTTCTTGAGTCGGTGGTCATACATGAATCATACTTATTAATGTGAGGCAGAGTTCCAGTAAATCCTGTATCTGTGTAACCGGGTGGATAGTACGGAATAACGGGGAGATTGGACTGATAGAAGAAGCGGGATTGTCTCCACCTGTAGATCTTTACTGAGATTATAACTACTACAGTTGTAATGAAGAGGAAAGAAACAGCAGCCAGAGCTAAAACTAAATAAAAGGTCAGATCATCATTATATTCTTTGTTCTGAGTAAAATCTGTGAATTCTGAGAGCACTCAGGGAAACTGTCAGCTACAGCTACATTGATGTTAACTACAGCCGAGCGAGACGGCTGTCCGTTATCCTCCACAACTACAGTCAGTTTCTGTTTCACAGCATCTTTATCAGTGACCTGACGCACAGTCCGTATCTCTCCATTCTGTGGTCCCACTTCAAACAGCGCCCTCTCTGTGGCTTTGTGCAGTTTGTAGGAGAGCCAGGCATTCTGTCCAGAGTCCACATCAACAGCCACCACTTTACTGACGAGATAACCGACATCTGCTGAACGAGGTACAATCTCAGCTACAGGAGAACCACCAGTTTGTACTGGGTAGAGAACCTGAGGAGCGTTGTCATTCTGATCCTGAATTATAATTTGTACTGTTACATTAGTACTGAGTGGAGGGGAACCTCCATCTGAGCTTTTACATGGAACTGAAAGTTCTTTAACTGCTCGTAGTCGAAAGATCGTACAGCATTAATGACTCCACTATCAGGAGTGACTGATACATATATGATGATACAGGAACTCCATTTATCGAGCTGTCCTCTAAAATATAGGAGATGCGAGCATTCTGGTTAAAGTCTGCATCACTGGCTTTCACTGTGAATATAGAGAGACCTGGTGTGTTGTTCTCAACTACAGAGGCCACGTAACTTTGTTTTTCAAAGACAGGTGCATTATCATTCACATCTGATATGAGTAAGTGGAGAGATGCACTGCTGGAGAGTGAAGGAACTCCTTCATCAGAACAAGTTACAGTGATGTTGTACTCAGTGTCTCTCTCTCTATCTAACTCCTGCTCTGTGTGGAGGCTGTAGACATTGTTAGATGGAGATGTGAGAGTAAATGGTATGTTTTCGTTAATGTTGCAGTGAATTTGTCCATTTTCATTAGAGTCCAGGTCATCTACATTTAACATTGCCACAATTGTTCCAGCAGGAGAACCTTCTGATATAAAACTGGACATTGAAAGAATAGTGATTGATGGTTTATTATCATTTGTGTCCAGAACTTCAATAATTATCTTGCATAAATCAAAGAGTCCTCCTTGGTCTCTTGCCTCAACATCTAACTGATACTGATTTTTACTTTCATAGTCTATTGGGCCATTTAATGTAATTTCTCCACTATTTTTATTCATTAAAAACAAGTCTTTACGATCACTGTCTATATTCAAAATTAAGTAAGTCACTTTGCCGTTCTGTTCACTGTCAGCATCATTTGCACTTACAATTAGCAAATTGTAGGCTTTAGGTGAATTTTCGGTTACAGAAGCTTTATACACTCTCTGTGTAAAAACAGGAGCGTTATCATTCGCATCTAGAACAGTAACGTGAATCTGCATTGTACCAGACAGCACCGGTTCACCTCCATCCACCGCCGTTAATAACAAAGTAAATCGTTCCTGCTTTTCTCTATCGAGGGGTTTTTGTAAAACCATTTTTACAGTTTTACCTCCATCTGCATGACTCTGTAATTCTAATACGAAATTATCTGTTGGTTTAAGTGAATAACTCTGAACACCGTTGTTATCGACGTCATCATCCATGGCTCTCTCTAATGTGAAACGCGCTCCCGTTAAGGCCAGCTCACTTATTTCAATATTTATTTCCTCTGTCTTGAAAAACGGAGCATTATCATTTATATCTGTGATTTCTACAGTAATTTTGTACAACTCCACCGGATTTTCTAGAATCATTTGAAGATGCAGAGCACACGGTGTTTTCTTTGCACAAAGATCCTCTCGGTCTATTTTGTCTTTAATCAGAAGCATACCTCTGTCTTTGTTTAGTTCTATATATTCCGTACTTCCCACCGTATAGATGCGAGCTTTCCCAGATTTCAGTCGTTTTAAATCCAAACCCAAATCCTGAGCAATATTTCCAACAATCGATCCTTTCGGCATTTCCTCCGGAATGGTATAGCTGACCTGTCCGAGCGCAGAGTGCGAATAAAGGATGAAGAGAAACAATGCCGTCTGCCACATCACTGAGTCTGCCATTTTCTAAAAGCTTCCGACGACCGTCAGACAAATACAACTGTTATCCCGAAATAAATTCCTTAAACATGTCAGAGTTCAGCATTCAGGTCTTTGCGAATGTTCAGCAGCAACGATCACATTTGCCGGAGAAATTGCGAGTGAGCCTTTGCGACAAAACACCGTTTCTGTCTTTCGCATGTACAGCCTTTTGTGGGTGGTTATCGTACGCAGATGAAGAAAACCAGAGCAAAGTTGATAAATAGCGACCCTCTGAGTCAAAACTGAGAATTACACACCAGTGTAACCAAAGAGAGACAGAAAAACTATTAATAACTACAGATCAAATCAAACCAACCGAAAATTTACTACTTCCGGTACTTTATTATGACATCACTTCTGTCATTTGGTTAATATTAACTGTTTTAACTCATAATCTTTACATCATAAGATAAATTTTACAAATTAAATATACCCATTTACTCTAAATATATATCCAATCAGCTGTTCAACAGACTGGCAGGTAAGAACTGAACAATGGTTACTGCAGAAATAATAAAAAAAAAACTTAACTAAAGGATTACATTGTCATATTTTTTGTGAAAAATAAAAAAATGTACAAAAAAGTTAAAACAATAATGTAGAAATTTAACATTCGATTTACTTATTTGTGAGACAAAAACAACCTACACTGTGCAAAATTAGACCCAATTTCATTATGCTGTAATTTGCTGAGGTACAAGCCTTTGGTGCTGTCCGTGACCTTTGGTGCTGAACAGTGATGAAAGTTAATTTACTCCTAACTTTAAAAATCAATGTTAAAGAAAATAATAAAATTCCTATTAATCAAGCTACTGTATACATATGGCTATAAAGTTTAAAGGTATAAAAAGAGTAACAAATTCTGTAATTGAAATGCTGCATGTTTATGAAATTTAAAAAATGTAATATAATTAAAAAATCTGTGCACAATAATTAAAATTGTCATGACAAAATCATATCAGTCCAAAAAATCATAGTGCTAAATATTTTATGGGATAATAATGTGAAAAAGTTAAGTTTATTGTTTTGCTAATTTCAGATAATTATTCCATTCAGTTAGACACAATGGACTGAGTTGATTAATTATTCTTACCATTTCTGGAGAATCTGGATCATCCAGGAGATGTTTCTCATTGAACTGCATTGTCTTTGTAAAACTTGGATCCACCACTAAAATACTTTGTCCTCCAAGAGTAGAATATTTACAGTCACTTTTTCTTGAGTCGGTGGTCATACATGAATCATACTTATTAATGTGAGGCAGAGTTCCAGTAAATCCTGTATCTGTGTAACCGGGTGGATAGTACGGAATAACGGGGAGATTGGACTGATAGAAGAAGCGGGATTGTCTCCACCTGTAGATCTTTACTGAGATTATAACTACTACAGTTGTAATGAAGAGGAAAGAAACAGCAGCCAGAGCTAAAACTAAATAAAAGGTCAGATCATCATTATATTCTTTGTTCTGAGTAAAATCTGTGTGAATTCTGAGAGCACTTCAGGGAAACTGTCAGCTACAGCTACATTGATGTTAACTACAGCCGAGCGAGACGGCTGTCCGTTATCCTCCACAACTACAGTCAGTTTCTGTTTCACAGCATCTTTATCAGTGACCTGACGCACAGTCCGTATCTCTCCATTCTGTGGTCCCACTTCAAACAGCGCCCTCTCTGTGGCTTTGTGCAGTTTGTAGGAGAGCCAGGCATTCTGTCCAGAGTCCACATCAACAGCCACCACTTTACTGACGAGATAACCGACATCTGCTGAACGAGGTACAATCTCAGCTACAGGAGAACCACCAGTTTGTACTGGGTAGAGAACCTGAGGAGCGTTGTCATTCTGATCCTGAATTATAATTTGTACTGTTACATTAGTACTGAGTGGAGGGGAACCTCCATCTGAGCTTTTACATGGAACTGAAAGTTCTTTAACTGCTCGTAGTCGAAAGATCGTACAGCATTAATGACTCCACTATCAGGAGTGACTGATACATATGATGATACAGGAACTCCATTTATCGAGCTGTCCTCTAAAATATAGGAGATGCGAGCATTCTGGTTAAAGTCTGCATCACTGGCTTTCACTGTGAATATAGAGAGACCTGGTGTGTTGTTCTCAACTACAGAGGCCACGTAACTTTGTTTTTCAAAGACAGGTGCATTATCATTCACATCTGATATGAGTAAGTGGAGAGATGCACTGCTGGAGAGTGAAGGAACTCCTTCATCAGAACAAGTTACAGTGATGTTGTACTCAGTGTCTCTCTCTCTATCTAACTCCTGCTCTGTGTGGAGGCTGTAGACATTGTTAGATGGAGATGTGAGAGTAAATGGTACATTGTCGTTAATGTTGCAGTGAATTTGTCCATTTTCATTGAGTCCAGATCATTTACATTCAACATTGCAACAATTGTTCCAGCAGGAGAACCTTCTGATATAGAACTGGACATTGAAAGAATAGTGATAGATGGTTTGTTATCATTTGTGTCCAGAACATCAATTATTATCTTACATGAATCAAAAAGTCCTCCTTGGTCTCTGGCCTCAACATCTAATTGATATTGATTTCTACTTTCATAGTCAATTTGTCCATTTAATGTAATTTCACCATTTTTTTCATTTATTACAAACAAATCATTTGCATTATTGTCTCTATTAGTTATGTAATATCTTATGCTCGCGTGTTGTTTTTCATCTGCATCATTTGCACTTACAGTTATTATTTTAGAGCCCTTTAACGAGTTTTCTATTATACTTGCTTTATAAATGTTCTGAGTAAAAACAGGAGCGTTATCATTAACATCTAGAACAGTAACGTGAATCTGCATTGTACCAGACAGCACCGGTTCACCTCCATCCACCGCCGTTAATAACAAAGTAAATCGTTCCTGCTTTTCTCTATCGAGGGGTTTTTGTAAAATCATCTTTACATTTTTACCTCCATCTGCATGATTCTGTAATTCTAATACGAAATTATCTGTTGGTTTAAGTGAATAACTCTGAACACCGTTGATACCGACGTCATCATCCATGGCTCTCTCTAACATGAAACGCGCTCCCGTTAAAGCCGATTCACTTATTTCAATATTTATTTCCTCTCTCTTGAAAAACGGAGCATTATCATTTATATCTGTGATTTCTACAGTAATTTTGTACAACTCCACCGGATTTTCAAGAATCATTTGAAGATGCAGAGCACACGGTGTTTTCTTTGCACAAAGATCCTCTCGGTCTATTTTGTCTTTAATCAGAAGCATACCTCTGTCTTTGTTCAGTTCTAGATATTCCGTACTTCCCACCGTATAGATGCGAGCTTTCCCAGATTTCAGTCGTTTTAAATCCAAACCCAAATCCTGAGCAATATTTCCAACAATCGATCCTTTCGGCATTTCCTCCGGAATGGTATAGCTGACCTGTCCGAGCGCAGAGTGCGAATAAAGGATGAAGAGAAACAATGCCGTCTGCCACATCACTGAGTCTGCCATTTTCTAAAAGCTTCCGACGACCGTCAGACAAATACAACTGTTATCCCGAAATAAATTCCTTAAACATGTCAGAGTTCAGCATTCAGGTCTTTGCGAATGTTCAGCAGCAACGATCACATTTGCCGGAGAAATTGCGAGTGAGCCTTTGCGACAAAACGCCGTTTCTGTCTTTCGCATGTACAGCCTTTTGTGGGTGGTTATCGTACTCAGATGAAGAAAACCAGAGCAAAGTTGATAAATAGTGACCCTCTGAGTCAAAACTGAGAATTACACATCAGTGGCATCAAAGAGACAGATACTAATTAATAACTACAGATCAAATACAACCGCTAAATTTAATTCAGGCACGTTATAATGACAGCATTTGTGTCAATTGGTATATTAACTGGCTTAAACCATAATTTTCACATCATAGGAAGAATAAACAATTAAAATATATGCAATTACTCAATATATATATTCAAACAATTTTTCAACAGACTGACCATTAAGAACTGAACAATGGATTACATGCAATTAATTAAATATCAAACAAAAAAAAATTTTTAGACTTGTATGATATAAATTTTTGTGTGAAAAAAAAAAAAAATGTAATTTCAATTTAAAAAAGAAATGTGTCTTTTTTTAACACTTGGATTTACTAATTTGTACAACAAACAAACAACACTGTGAAAATTTACTAAATTAAAACATTATTGTTAATTTGCTGAAGTACAAGAGCCTGGCGCTGTCCTTGACCTTTGGTGCTGAACAGAGATGAAAAAGTTTAAGTTACGCCTAAGGTTAAAATCAATGTTAAAAAAATAATAAAAATTCCTATAATCAAAACTGTATATAATATCTATGAATTTATAGGTATAAAAATCATAAAGGGATTGAAATGCTGCATGGATTTAAAATGAAAATTTAGAAATGTGCACAATAATTAAAATTGTCATGCAAAAACTGTTATCAGTCCACAAAAATCATAGTGCAATATTTTTTATCAGATAATATGTGAAAATAACCTAAGTGTTTTTTTAAGTTGCAGAAAATTTCATTCAGTTAGACACAATGGAATGATTTGGTTAAATATTCTTACCATTTCTGGAGAATCTGGATCATCCAGGAGATGTTTCTCATTGAACTGCATTGTCTTTGTAAAACTTGGATCCACCACTAAAATACTTTGTCCTCCAAGAGTAGAATATTTACAGTCACTTTTTCTTGAGTCGGTGGTCATACATGAATCATACTTATTAATGTGAGGCAGAGTTCCAGTAAATCCTGTATCTGTGTAACCAGGTGGATAATACGGAATAACGGGGAGATTGGACTGATAGAAGAAGCGGGATTGTCTCCACCTGTAGATCTTTACTGAGATTATAACTACTACAGTTGTAATGAAGAGGAAAGAAACAGCAGCCAGAGCTAAAACTAAATAAAAGGTCAGATCATCATTATATTCTTTGTTCTGAGTAAAATCTGTGAATTCTGAGAGCACTTCAGGGAAACTGTCAGCTACAGCTACATTGATGTTAACTACAGCCGAGCGAGACGGCTGTCCGTTATCCTCCACAACTACAGTCAGTTTCTGTTTCACAGCATCTTTATCAGTGACCTGACGCACAGTCCGTATCTCTCCATTCTGTGGTCCCACTTCAAACAGCGCCCTCTCTGTGGCTTTGTGCAGTTTGTAGGAGAGCCAGGCATTCTGTCCAGAGTCCACATCAACAGCCACCACTTTACTGACGAGATAACCGACATCTGCTGAACGAGGTACAATCTCAGCTACAGGAGAACCACCAGTTTGTACTGGGTAGAGAACCTGAGGAGCGTTGTCATTCTGATCCTGAATTATAATTTGTACTGTTACATTAGTACTGAGTGGAGGGGAACCTCCATCCTGAGCTTTTACATGGAACTGAAAGTTCTTTAACTGCTCGTAGTCGAAAGATCGTACAGCATTAATGACTCCACTATCAGGAGTGACTGATACATATGATGATACAGGAACTCCATTTATTGAGCTGTCCTCTAAAATATAGGAGATGCGAGCATTCTGGTTAAAGTCTGCATCACTGGCTTTCACTGTGAATATAGAGAGACCTGGTGTGTTGTTCTCAACTACAGAGGCCACGTAACTTTGTTTTTCAAAGACAGGTGCATTATCATTCACATCTGATATGAGTAAGTGGAGAGATGCACTGCTGGAGAGTGAAGGAACTCCTTCATCAGAACAAGTTACAGTGATGTTGTACTCAGTGTCTCTCTCTCTATCTAACTCCTGCTCTGTGTGGAGGCTAAAGACATTGTTAGATGGAGAAGTGAGTGTAAATGGTACATTGTCGTTAATGCTGCAGTGAATTTGTCCATTTTTCTCTGAGTCCAGATCATTTACATTCAACATTGCAACAATTGTTCCCTCAGGTGAACCTTCTGATGTAGAACTGGACATTGAAAGAATAGTGATTGATGGTTTATTATCATTAGTGTCCAAAACATCAATAATTATCTTACATAAATCAGAGAGTCCCCCTTGGTCTCTGGCCTCCACTTCTAATTGATATTGTCTAGTTATTTCATAATCAATTTTTCCATTTATGGATATTTCACCGTTGCTTTCATTTATGATAAACAAATCATTTTCGTTATAGTTTTTATTTGTTATGTAATATGATGTTTGACCATTTTGTCCTTCATCTTCATCATTTGCACTAACAGTTATTATTATAGAGCCTTTTAACGAGTTTTCTACTATACTTGCTTTATAAATGTTTTGCGTAAAAACAGGAGCGTTATCATTAACATCTAGAACAGTAACGTAAATCTGCATTGAACCAGACAGCACCGGTTCACCTCCATCCACCGCCGTTAATAACAAAGTAAATCGTTCCTGCTTTTCTCGATCGAGGGGTTTTTGTAAAATCATCTTAACGCTGTTACGTCCATCTGCATTATTCTGTGATTCTAAAGCGAAATTATCTGTTGGTTTAAATGAATAACTCTGAACACCGTTAATACCGACGTCATCATCCATGGCTCTCTCTAATCCAAACCGTGCTCCCGTTAAAGCCGATTCACTTATTTCAAAATTTATTTCCTCTCTCTTGAAAAACGGAGCATTATCATTTATGTCCGTAATTTCTACAGTAATTTTGTACAACTCCATCGGATTCTCAAGAATCATTTGAAGATGCAGAGCACACGGTGTTTTCTTTGCACAAAGATCCTCTCGGTCTATTTTGTCTTTAATTAGAAGCATACCTCTGTCTTTGTTCAGTTCTATATATTCCGTACTTCCCACCGTATAGATGCGAGCTTTTCCAGATTTCAGTCGTTTTAAATCCAAACCCAAATCCTGAGCAATATTTCCAACAATCGATCCTTTCGGCATTTCCTCCGGAATGGTATAGCTGACCTGTCCGAGCGCAGAGTGCGAATAAAGGATGAAGAGAAACAATGCCGTCTGCCACATCACTGAGTCTGCCATTTTCTAAAAGCTTCCGACGACCGTCAGACAAATACAACTGTTATCCCGAAATAAATTCCTTAAACATGTCAGAGTTCAGCATTCAGGTCTTTGCGAATGTTCAGCAGCAACGATCACATTTGCCGGAGAAATTGCGAGTGAGCCTTTGCGACAAAACACCGTTTCTGTCTTTCGCATGTACAGCCTTTTGTGGGTGGTTATCGTACGCAGATGAAGAAAACCAGGCAAAGTTGATAAACAGCGACCCTCTGAGTCAAAACTGAGAATTACACATCGGTGGTATCAGAAGAGACATATACTTATTAATAACTACAGATCAAATACTACCGCTAAATTTAATTCAGGCACGTTATAATGACATCAATTTTGTCAGTTGGTATATTATCTTGCTTAAACCATAATTTTCACATCAAAGGATGAATACACAATCAAAATATATGCCATTCAATATATATATTTAAACAATTGTTCAAGAGACTGGCCATTAAGAACTGAACAACGATTACTGCAATAATCATTAACTAAAAAAAGATTTTCATATAGGAATATTTTTGTGAAAAAATAAAATGTATATAATTTAAACAATAAGGAATTCTTTAACACTTGATTTACTAATTTGTACAACAATAACTAATTATAACGTGTTAAATTCCGTGATTTGCTAAAGTGCAAATGCCTGAAGCTGTCCGTGACCTTTGGTGCTGACCAGAGATGGAAAGTTAAGTTACGACTAAGTTTAAATATCACTGTAAAATAAACTAATAAAATACCTATAAAAATATTATTTTGTACGTATGGAATACATACAGGAATGGAAATGCTGCAAAAATCTAAGAAAAGTCTAATAAATTTGATTAATTTAGATGTGCACAATAATTAAAGTTGTCATGCCAAAACTGTTATCAGTCCACAAAAATCATAGTGCTAATATTTTATCAGATAATATGTGAAAATAACCTAAGTGTTTTTTATTTTTCAGTCAATTTGACACAATGGAATGATTTGGTTAAATATTCTTACCATTTCTGGAGAATCTGGATCATCCAGGAGATGTTTCTCATTGAACTGCATTGTCTTTGTAAAACTTGGATCCACCACTAAAATACTTTGTCCTCCAAGAGTAGAATATTTACAGTCACTTTTTCTTGAGTCGGTGGTCATACATGAATCATACTTATTAATGTGAGGCAGAGTTCCAGTAAATCCTGTATCTGTGTAACCGGGTGGATAGTACGGAATAACGGGGAGATTGGACTGATAGAAGAAGCGGGATTGTCTCCACCTGTAGATCTTTACTGAGATTATAACTACTACAGTTGTAATGAAGAGGAAAGAAACAGCAGCCAGAGCTAAAACTAAATAAAAGGTCAGATCATCATTATATTCTTTGTTCTGAGTAAAATCTGTGAATTCTGAGAGCACTTCAGGGAAACTGTCAGCTACAGCTACATTGATGTTAACTACAGCCGAGCGAGACGGCTGTCCGTTATCCTCCACAACTACAGTCAGTTTCTGTTTCACAGCATCTTTATCAGTGACCTGACGCACAGTCCGTATCTCTCCATTCTGTGGTCCCACTTCAAACAGCGCCCTCTCTGTGACTTTGTGCAGTTTGTAGGAGAGCCAGGCATTCTGTCCAGAGTCCACATCAACAGCCACCACTTTACTGACGAGATAACCGACATCTGCTGAACGAGGTACAATCTCAGCTACAGGAGAACCTCCAGTTTGTACTGGGTAGAGAACCTGAGGAGCGTTGTCATTCTGATCCTGAATTAGAATCTTAACTGTGACATTAGTACTGAGTGGAGGGGAACCTCCATCCTGAGCTTTAATGCAGAACTGAAATTCTTTTAACTGCTCGTAGTCGAAAGATCGTACAGCATTAATGACTCCACTATCAGGAGTGACTGATACATATGATGATACAGGAACTCCATTTACACTGCTGTCCACTAAAACATAAGTAATGCGGGCATTCTGGTTCCTGTCAGCATCACTGGCTTTTACCATAAATATGGAGACACCTGGTGTATTGTTCTCAATCACAGAGGCTTCTAAAGTATTTTTCTCAAAAACAGGAGAATTATCATTTACATCTGATATTTGAATTTGGAAAGCAGTGCTGCTGGATAGTGATGGAACTCCTTCATCAGAGCAAATCATTGTGATGTTATATTCCGATTCCTTCTCCCTGTCCAGCTCATGTTCCGTAATCAAGCTGAATACATTTTTTGATTGAGATGTAACAGTAAACGGACTGTTATCACCAATGACGCAATTTACTTTACCGTTTTTAGCAGCATCTGCGTCAGTAACCTTAAACATAGCTATAACAGTAGAGGGAGAGTTTTCTGATATAGAACTGGATTTTGAAAGGATTGTGATGGCTGGTTTATTGTCATTTACATCCAGCACATCAATAATTACTTTACATGAGTCTGAAAGTCCACCTTGGTCTTTTCCTTTAATTTCAAGTTCAAAAGACTGAGTTTTTTCAAAATCAACTTGACCAATTAAAGTAACTTCCCAGAATCTTGATTGATACTGAATAAATCAGACAGACGTTCTAAAGTATTTGACATGTAGTACGTAATCCGACCATTTGAACCTTCATCTGCATCAGAAGCACTGACGATAGTTATCTTAGATCCGCTGGCTGCATTTTCTGTTATTGTCGCCTTTTTTACTTTTTCACTAAATACTGGAGCATTATCATTCGCATCTTTAACAGTAACATGAATTTTTACAGACCCTGAAAGCTTTGGTTCCCCTCCATCCGCTGCTGTTAATATCAAAGTAAATCGGTCTGTGTTTCTCTGTCCAGAGGTTTTTGTAAAACCATTTGAACGCCTTTGTTTCCCTGATTTGTTTTTTCTAATACAAAATGATCTGTTGGTTTTAGCGAATAGCTCTGTATGTCATTGTTACCTACGTCTGCGTCAACAGCTTGTTCAAGTGTGAATATGGCCCCAGTCGAAACAGCCTCGTTAATTTCAAACCTAATTTCTGCAGTCGGAAAAACTGGAGCATTATCGTTTATATCCGTTATTTCGACAGTAACAGTGTACAGTTCCATTGGATTTTCGAGTATAATCTGTAGATGTAAAGCACAAGGGGTCGATTTCGCACACAAAGACTCCCGATCTATTTTTTCCTTGATCACAATCATTCCTCTGTCTTTGTTTAGTTCAATATATTCCATGCTATCACCGGAAAACAGCTGCGCCTTTCCAGTTTTAAGTCGTTTTAAATCCAAACCCAAGTCACGAGCAATATTTCCGACGATCGAACCTTTCGGCATTTCCTCCGGAATGGAATAGCTGATCTGTCCGAGCACGAAGCACGAAGGAAGAAGGATGAAAAACAGTACCGTGTCCCACATCACTGCATCTGCCATTTTCTCACAGTTTCCGTTTAATATCCGCAGCACAAACGAAAATATATTTAAATAAACAATTCGAATAAAAGATGTTGAAACGAGAGATCATCACCGTGTAATCGAAATCTCTATCTGTTAGCAAAGCGTTTCTCCAGTCTTTATGCGCTTCAGTAGGTGGGGATCAGACAAAGATTCTCACACACGAGGCTTCGTTAACAAATAGCGACCCTTTGAGTCAAAACTTGGAATTACAACAGTGTTTAACTCAACCTTTTTCTTGCAATTTTGTAAGAATTGAAATGAGCGAAACTAATTAGAAACTAATAAGAGGATTTCAACGATTATTTTGAAGCTGTAAAAACGATGTAAACCACTTTCCAAACTATCACGTGGCACAGTCACACACACATAATTGTATATCAACAACAAATATTTCATTGTAAGCTTGCTGTGGTTTAATTAATTCAAACTGCATAAGTTGATTTAAGACATTTAGTAATTAAAATAAAATAAAATAACTACCCATTAAAATGAATTGCGCTGTTCATGTCAAATGGTGCTGAATGTTCTAACTCTGCATGAAATTAATTGCAATTTAAAGAATTTGCCATATTAAAGTAAAAGATTATAATTAGCTATACTAATATTTTTTTTCCACAATAATGCTTTTCTAGACATTAACACAATACACTGGTCCTTACACAGTCTGCATTTCTGTAGTAAAAAATAGGATGTGGCTGTAATTAATGTCCTGTAGTTAATTAAAATAAACGAATTATGTAGTTATTATGTAATTATTATGTAGTTAATTTAATGTAAATGTCAATTGTTGTTTAAGATTATTTGTCCTATTATTATTATATGTATTTGTTCCTTTTGTTTAAAAAAAAAAGCTAATGTGAAATCAAGAACGTGATTCGGCATTAAATAACTGCTAAAGAAAGACTTATTTTGAATGCCTACATCACACATCTCATATACAATTTATAACAAGCTGCTACCAAAAACATGTTAGAAATGACATTGTTCCACGCTTTTTTTCACTTCTGCACGGTGTTTTTTTTTTTTTTTGGATCTGCAGTTTTTAAAGCATCAGAGGGATCACACAATATTTTTCCATCAGCACCAACAATATGCAACTCACCTCTAGACTAGACTATCAAAATTTTCTTTAAACCTTGCTTTTATTAGAAATGCTTGTCACCTCTGTTAGTAATCTTAATGCAGCATATATATTTTTTATTTACAAATTCTATTTCTTTTACCTCAGTACAGTTTTGTAAATAATTTACACTGATGCTCTTTCTTACAAAGACATATAAATTAACATTAAACCACTTGGATTATGTAGACAAATCCTGCTCTAATTAATTCATTCAAAATACATTCACAACAATGCATCCAGTATTTTTATCAGTGCTGTTAATAATTTCTGATTTGGATTAAAATAAATGGATCAGTTGTCTTTGAAAACTGCTGCTAGCTTATATAAATAGTTCTACACATTTATTTTTACTGTTTTTAAAATATTAAATTTTTAGATAAAGACATGAAATTTTCATTAAAGCTGTAGATGGTTCATGTAAATAAAAATAAATACTATACAGTCCAACAATGAATAAATAATACAGAACTTTAATTTTAAGGCTGATGGCAGAACTTAAAAACACTGTTAGCTCAGTTGTGCCTTTCTTTTCTTAATAAAAATTGTAATCTATTAAGTAATAAATAATATTTTGGCTGTATCTTACCATTTCGGGAGAATCTGGATCATCCAGGAGATGTTTCTCATTGAACTGCATGGTCTTTGTAAAACTTGGATCCACCACTAAAATACTTTGTCCTCCAAGAGTAGAATATTTACAGTCACTTTTTCTTGAGTCGGTGGTCATACATGAATCATACTTATTAATGTGAGGCAGAGTTCCAGTAAATCCTGTATCTGTGTAACCGGGTGGATAGTACGGAATAACAGGGAGATTGGACTGATAGAAGAAGCGGGATTGTCTCCACCTGTAGATCTTTACTGAGATTATAACTACTACAGTTGTAATGAAGAGGAAAGAAACAGCAGCCAGAGCTAAAACTAAATAAAAGGTCAGATCATCATTATATTCTTTGTTCTGAGTAAAATCTGTGAATTCTGAGAGCACTTCAGGAAAACTGTCAGCTACAGCTACATTGATGTTAACTACAGCCGAGCGAGACGGCTGTCCGTTATCCTCCACAACTACAGTCAGTTTCTGTTTCACAGCATCTTTATCAGTGACCTGACGCACAGTCCGTATCTCTCCATTCTGTGGTCCCACTTCAAACAGCGCCCTCTCTGTGGCTTTGTGCAGTTTGTAGGAGAGCCAGGCATTCTGTCCAGAGTCCACATCAACAGCCACCACTTTACTGACGAGATAACCGACATCTACTGAACGAGGTACAATCTCAGCTACTGGAGAACCACCAGTTTGTACTGGGTAGAGAACCTGAGGAGCGTTGTCATTCTGATCTTGAATTATAATCTTAACTGTGACATTAGTACTGAGTGGAGGGGAACCTCCATCCACAGCCCTGATACGGAACTGGAAGTTTTTTAACTGCTCATAGTCAAAGGAGCGCACAGCATTAATGACTCCACTATCAGGAGTGACCGATACATATGATGATACAGGAACTCCATTTACCGTAGTCTCTTCCAAAATATAAGAAACACGAGCATTTTGGTTGGAGTCGGCATCCTCAGCTTTCACTGTACATATTGAAAGCCCTGGTGCGTTGTTTTCGGTTACATAAGCCTCATAATCAGTTCTCTGAAATACCGGCGGATTATCGTTCACATCTAATATTTGTACATGTAAAGAAACGCTGCTGGAAAGTGAGGGAATGCCGTCATCCGAGCAGGTCACAGTGATGTTGTACTCTGTCACTCTCTCTCTATCCAGTTCGTGCTCTGTATCCAGGCTAAAGAAATTAGTAGAAGAGGATTTTATTGCAAACGGAACATTGTGACCGATGTGGCAGTGTACTTGTCCGTTTATTCCTGAATCTAAATCATTTACGTTCATCATCGCAACAATGGTACCTGTATTTGATTCTTCAGATATCGCACTAGTCGTTGACAGAACGTTAATCAGTGGCGCGTTATCATTGACGTCTAATACTTCAATGTAAACTTTGCAAACGTCGGCAAGTCCACCCTGGTCTTTAGCCTGGACCTCAAATTCATAATGCTTTATTTTTTCATAGTCAATTTGACCATTTAAATAGATTTCACCACTGTGCTGATCAATTGTAAGTAAATCTAATAAATTATCCAGTGTTGTTGACATGTGATATGTAATAAGACTGTTTGAACCTTCATCTATATCAGAAGCACTTACAGTAACTATTCTAGTTCCTTTTTTAGCATTTTCTGTTAATGTGACCTTATAATCATCTTGGGTGAAAACAGGAGCGTTATCATTAGCATCTAAAACACTGACCTGTATTTTTACGGAACCAGACAGAACCGGTTCACCTCCATCTACCGCCGTTAAAGTCAAAGTTAAATGTTGCTGCTTTTCTCTATCAAGAGGACTTTTCAAAACCATTTCAACAATTTTATCTCCGTCGGCCTTATTTTTAATTTGTAAGACAAAATGATCTGTCGGTTTAAGTGAGTAATCCTGAAGACCGTTGCTGCCGACGTCAGCGTCGATTGCTCTTTTTAACGTGAATCTGCCTCCGATCACAGCCGCTTCGCTAATCTCAAGTCTAATTTCCTCCGCCTGAAAAAATGGAGCATTATCGTTGATATCCAGAATTTCAACAGTGATGGTAAAGCGTTCCATTGGATTCTCAAGAATCATCTGCAGATGCAACGCGCATGGAGCCTTCTTTCCGCAAAGAGACTCCCGATCTATTTTTTCCTTGATTAGCAGCACACCCCTCTCTTTGTTCAGCTCTACGTGATTCAAGTTATTTCCGGAGAATAACCTGGCATTGCCAGATTTCAATCTTTTTAACTCTAATCCCAAATCCTGAGCAAGATTTCCGACCAATGAATCCTTTGGCATTTCCTCTGGAATGGAATAGCTGATTTGCCCGTGTAAAGATCGAGAAGAAAGAAGGATGATAAACAAAGACGTCTGCCACATCGCCGAATCTGCCATTTTCCCAGCTGCACCTAAGCGTTTACAATTCACCATGTCATTTTATATCCATCCAGTATGAAACGTGAAGTCATCCTTAGCAAGCGCAATGCGAACGACAGACAATAACCCGCTGAGAAACACGCAACTGTAACGCCTTTTCTTCCTCTAGTCTTCGTGTTGCAGTGGGGGGATAAAAGACAAAAACTCACCATTTCTAAGCTTTGTTAACAAACAGCGACACTCTGAGCCAAAACGAAGCATTACATAAAGATGATTACTATTTTCAATCGCATGTAAAAACTGATAAAAAAAATGTAGAATCCGATTTTCTATCATTATAACCAAAATACTAAAAATAAAATATATAACAATATAATATGTAAATAAGTGTGTTCCAAAATGATACAAATTATTTGTTTAAAAAAGTTAGACAGTAAAATATTATGTGTGGCAAATGGAAGTTAGAAACATCCATCCATCCATTATCTTCCACTTTATCCTCTATTAGGGACGTGGGGGGGTTCCCCATGCCCATCCAGGGGAGAACGTTTCCGGTGCTGGGCAGATACACCCAGGACAGGGCGCCAATCCATCACCGGGCACACACTCACACAGACACACTCTATATGGGGCAATTTGGAGAACTCAACTGACTTGATCCATGTTTTTGGAATGTGGGAGGAAACCGGAGAACCCGGAGGAAACCCACGCGGACACAGGGACAACATGGAAACTCCACCCAGATTGGGATTTGAGCCAGGAAAACCTAGCGCTGAGAGGCGAACATGCTAACCACTAAGCCACCGTGCCACCCAAGTTAGAAACAATTAAATGCATTTCTTTTACAAGTAAAGTTGTATGCAGTATTTGGGTTTAAGGTTAAATGCTGCAGCACTAAATGGATATTAGCGTACGTCATGTGTTGTTTATGCCTCAAAATATTTTTGTACAAATGTTCTTCCCATATTCACTGTGGTGTCCTTTAATTATGAAATTTCATTTACGCTACTGAGGAAAAAAAAAGCTAAAAGTATCTCAGAATTCTGACTTACTATTTGACATTCTCACATACACACATAGATCGTCGTAATTTGCATGCTATATGTCTTTCTTAACGTCCTAGGTTTACTGTTTACATATCTTATTTGTTATGATACATTCATGAAGATTTTAATGATGTTCTGTTTAAGATGTAATTTAGTAATTATTCAAACTCTTAAACCGTGTGTCATGTCGTCGGTAAATCACAGCAGTAAAGTTGCTTGTGGTTTGGATGTACGTGTAGAAAAAAAAATAATGTGTTAAAAAGCAACATGTTAAAATGTCCTGGTATGTACTTTGATGATGCACTTTTCAAAGAAAAAAATTTAACCGTCAAACTAGCTTGGCCCCAAAGTTGGTAACTGTTCTGCATTGAACCACAACGCGCTCCACCTGGGGAGGGGGTGGGCTGAAAATTGCATCACTGGCACCCAGTTACCCACAATTTATTGTGTCTATCACAAGCAGGTAGAATGCCACAACAAAAGTTTAAAAAATAACTTCATTCCTGAAGCTGTGACTTTATTAAATTCCTTACCGTCATTTTAATATGACCATTTTAATAAACACACTGCATTTTATTCTATGACACTTGTCTATTCATTTAACATATCGGTATATATGCACGATCTAATACTGCATTTGTGAAAAGCGGGGGCATCGTTAGACCTGGGCTTTCGGGGCTATAGCCCTGACGTTTTCCCGAATCAAATGAGAGCAGCTTTCTCTGGCCGCCTCTCCTCCAGCAGGGGGAACGTATGATGGAGTCACCGTCAGCTGTTTGTGCTTCCAAGCTTTGTGTGTGTGTGTGTGTGTGTGTGTGTGTGTAACAGGTGCCTAGGGAACCTGTCACCTGTTCTGTGTTTATTTTGTTCTTTTGAGTTAATTAACATTCATTGATCATTAGTTTAGTTAATTAACTCGTTCTTGTCATTGGTTTGTATTGTGCACGTGGTCGGGTGTCTTTTTGTATTTATTTCCTGGGTTCCCCGTCCTCGGTGCATGTCGTTTATTTTAGGTCACTCGTCGGGTTGTACCTCTATGCTTTTGGTGTCTCTACACCTTTAATAGATCCTGTTATTCTGCTACCTGGCTCCCTTCAGCGCGTTAAAGCGCGGCGGCTCTGCGCTTCCTATGCGCAGCCGCTTTATTCCGAGGTAGGCGAGTCTGATAGTGTCTTTGTTTGTTTGTGTTTGTGTGTGTGAGGGAGACATATTTTTTCGCCACTATCGGGAGTAAAGTTACCGTAATAACTGTATGTTGGTTGTAAAGAGCAGCTTCTCAGCTTTCAGAAATCATCAGAATTTTTCTGAAGACGTAATCTGTCGCAAACTTAAGGCATTTCAAACAAACTTAAGGCATTTCAAACAAAATATCCTCTATTAGGGTCGCGGTGGGGTTCCCCATGCCCATCCAGGGGAGAACGTCTCGGGCGCTAGGCAGATAGACCCAGGACAGGGCACCAATCTATCACTGGGCACAAACTCACTCACACATACACACTCTATATGGGGCAATTTGGAGAATTCAATTGACTTGATCCATATTTTTGGACTGTGGGAGGAAACCGGAGAACCCGGAGGAAACCCACGCAGACACGGGGAGAACATGGAAATTCCACCCAGATGGGAATTCGAACCGGGAATCCCTAGCGCTGAGAGGCGAACGTGCTAATCACTAAGCCACCGTGCCGCCTATTTGCCTTTTGTTCCCTATATTTTTTATGGCGGAAATGGGCTTCCATAGGATGGAGACTAAATACAAAATCACAAACACGAAGCTTCCTTGTCAAACAGGAGTTGAAATTGAGTCATTGAGGATGTAGTTGTAGTAGAAGTAATTAATAAAATATTCTACTTCTACTACTATTAATAATATACTTAAGCATAAAGTCACATGGCTATTAGAATTACATACAGTAAATAAAATAGCTCACATTTAAACAAAATTATCCTTGTCAATAATATAAAATATTTTTTTTTCCATTTGTTTATTTACTTTCTATAAGAATTTTAAGTGTGGAATATAAATCTTCTCACCATAATTGGAGAATCCGCGTCGACCAGAAGATTATTCCCTTTTTCTGTGCGCTGCATTGTTTCTCTGAAACTTGGATCCACCACTAAAATACTTTGTCCTCCAAGAGTAGAATATTTACAGTCACTTTTTCTTGAGTCGGTGGTCATACATGAATCATACTTATTAATGTGAGGCAGAGTTCCAGTAAATCCTGTATCTGTGTAACCGGGTGGATAGTACGGAATAACGGGGAGATTGGACTGATAGAAGAAGCGGGATTGTCTCCACCTGTAGATCTTTACTGAGATTATAACTACTACAGTTGTAATGAAGAGGAAAGAAACAGCAGCCAGACCTAAAACTAAATAAAAGGTCAGATCATCATTATATTCTTTGTTCTGAGTAAAATCTGTAAATTCTGAGAGCACTTCAGGGAAACTGTCAGCTACAGCTACATTGATGTTAACTACAGCCGAGCGAGATGGCTGTCCGTTATCCTCCACAACTACAGTCAGTTTCTGTTTCACAGCATCTTTATCAGTGACCTGACGCACAGTCCGTATCTCTCCATTCTGTGGTCCCACTTCAAACAGCGCCCTCTCTGTGGCTTTGTGGAGTTTGTAGGAGAGCCAGGCATTCTGTCCAGAGTCCACATCAACAGCCACCACTTTACTGACGAGATAACCGACATCTGCTGAACGAGGTACAATCTCAGCTACAGGAGAACCACCAGTTTGTACTGGGTAGAGAACCTGAGGAGCATTGTCATTCTGATCCTGAATTTTTATTTTTACAGTCACGTTACTATTGAGTGGAGGGGAACCTCCATCCTGAGCTTTTATACAGACATGGAACTCTTTTATCTGTTCATAATCAAAAGAACGCAAGGTATTAATTACACCAGTGTCAGCACTAACCGACAAATATGAGGATACAGAAACTCCATTCACTGTACTGTCCTCTAAAATATACGAAATACGAGCATTCTGGTTTGAGTCTGCGTCTTTGGCCTGCACTTCAAATATAGAGAGACCTGGTGTGTTGTTCTCCAACACATAGGCTTCGTAACTCTCTTTCTCAAATACAGGTGCGTTATCATTTACGTCTGATATTTGTAATGTGAAAGAAATACTGTTTATATGTGCAGGAATTCCTTTATCAGAACAAGTTACCACAATCTTATATTCACCATCACTCTCTCTATCTAATTCCATTTCTGTCTGCAAATTAAATACATTTTCAGACGGGGAAGTGATTTTAAACGGTAGAGTTTCAGGTATGCTGCAGGAAATCTGTCCATTTTTGCCGGAATCTGGATCGTTCACGTTCATCATGGCAATGACGGTACCAGGATGGGACTGTTCTGATACAGAACCGGACACTGAAATGATATTAATAGCCGGTTGGTTATCGTTAACGTCTAACACATCTATAATAACTTTACAAGAATCGGAAAGCCCTCCCTGATCCCTCGCTTGAACGTTTAGTGTGTAATGACTTATTTTCTCATAGTCCACATTTCCGTTAATTAATATTTCTCCAGTTTCCCGGTTTATACTGAATGTGTCTTTTACAGTTTTATCTGTGTTTGATATGTGATAGGTTATTCGTCCGTTTCCTCCTTCATCTGTATCTGATGCTCTTACAGTGGTCAGTTTGGTGCCTTTTGGTGCGTTTTCGATTACAGTGGATTTATATATTTTCTGCGTAAACACGGGGGCATTATCATTAACATCCAGAACAGTGATGTGTATCCGGACAGTACCAGACAGCACCGGTTTACCTCCATCCACTGCAGTTAATAATAATGTAAACTGTGCGTTTTTTTCTCTGTCGAGATGTCGTTGTAAGACCATTTCCACGTTTTTACCACCATCTGCATTATCTTGTAGTTCTAATACAAAATTGTCTGTCGGTTTAAGCGAATAGCCTTGAAGACCGTTACCTCCGACGTCCGCATCCACTGCACTTTCCAGCATAAACCGGACGCCTGTTACGGCCGATTCACTTATTTCAAAGCGAATTTCCTCTGTTTGAAACATCGGGGCGTTGTCGTTTATATCCGTTATTTCAATTGTTATTTTGTATAATTCCATTGGACTCTCGAGAATTATTTGTAGATGCAAGGCGCACGGCGTCTTTTTCTCGCAAAGGGACTCGCGATCTATTCTGTCTTTAATAACAAGCTCCCCAGTCTCTTTGTTCAATTCGATATATTCCACAGTATCCAACGAATGGACGCGCGCTTTTCCAGATTTCAGTCGTTTTAGATCCAAACCCAAATCCTGAGCAATATTTCCAACGATCGATCCTTTAGGCATTTCCTCCGGGATGGAATAACTAACCTGTCCAAGCACGGCGCACGAAGAAAGGATAACGCAAAACAACAGGGTCTGCCGCATCACCGACTCCGCCATTTTCTCAAAATAAACATAGCTCCTCAGAAAAAGCATCGTGATCCAGGAAAAAAAAGACTTGTAGCGATTTATTCTTTTCTTAGTAATAGAATAGTGATATTTAAAGTAAGTTCGTTTCACGCCGTTAACACTACCCGCTCTGAACGCCTTTCCTTTTCTTCCCTTTGTGGGTGGCTCTTTATGGGAATCGGATATAAAAGTGCATTATCGATGATTAAACAGCGACCCTATGAGTTCAGATGGGAAATTACACTAAATAAAAGTCTAACGTGGAATTAAGAGTTTTATTGCTTTATATGCAGGCTATTATAGTCAGTGTTATATTATAATTGTTCTTACCTCTCGGTGGAACTAAACCCCTATTTCAGCAATATATTATTAGGTTTATTCACAATGAAAAATCCTTCAAAAGAAATTAAAGCTTAATCAAAATATATATTTTTTAATTTAACAAATCCAGTTATCAGAGCATTTTGTTAATTTGGTAAACTTTTGTAAAGTATTATGTTGGTGACAGTATTTGGTTGTTGCACAACTGATGTATAATCTGGAGCTGTCCGTAATAAAAGGTTCTGAAATGTCCTCATTGAAGAAAGCTGTAGCAATAGAATTTACACTTTTATTCACAATAGTAAAATAGGGAATTAAATACTTGGGTTATAAAAACTATATAGACAAGGTTTTAAATTACCTACTCAATTTAATGACACTACATATGCAAACGTGTAACCGCTTCATTCTTAAAATTGTTAAGTATCTCTGGGTTGGTTTTGCATTTTCAGTAAAAATAGCTTTTGTATGATCTGACAGTGATGTTACAAAAAAGAGTTAGACTCATGGTGTTTTAGTGTTAATCCCACAGGTGATCTTTGGGTTACTGTTCAGACTTTGTCAAACTCTCAAACAAAATTTCTCGGACAACGCCTATATGGATTTTACATTGATTACTGACGCACATCACGCAGAAAAAATGGGCTTAACAGAAACATTGCCTTGAAAAAGGCAACCAACAGCACAAATTAAATGGCTAGGTGTTTGGTTTAATAAATGTTGCACCAACAACAAAAAGAAAATTAACCAAAGTTTAAGGAATGGGTCCCAATACATTTGCACAAATAAATTTTATATTTTGCAGAATAGCATACGTTACAAATAAAAAAGGATCATTCTAAATTGATTCTGTCTACGAAATTAGTGTAACAGAATTGGTTTAAAAGTAAATGATGTCAACAACTTACCATTTCTGGAGAATCAGGGTGAACCAGAAGAATATTTTCTTTTGCGACATGCTGAAGTGTCTCTGTTAGACTTGTATCCTTGATTATATAATTTTGTCCACCAAGTGTAGAGTATTTGCAATTACTTTTTCTCGAGTCAGTTGTCATGTAAACATCATTCTTATTAATGTGACGCAGAGTTCCAGTAAATCCTGTATCTGTGTAACCAGGTGGATAGTACGGAATAACGGGGAGATTGGACTGATAGAAGAAGCGGGATTGTCTCCACCTGTAGATCTTTACTGAGATTATAACTACTACAGTTGTAATGAAGAGGAAAGAAACAGCAGCCAGAGCTAAAACTAAATAAAAGTTCAGATCATCATTATATTCTTTGTTCTGAGTAAAATCTGTGAATTCTGAGAGCACTTCAGGGAAACTGTCAGCTACAGCTACATTGATGTTAACCACAGCCGAGCGAGACGGCTGTCCGTTATCCTCCACAACTACAGTCAGTTTCTGTTTCACAGCATCTTTATCAGTGACCTGACGCACAGTCCGTATCTCTCCATTCTGTGGTCCCACTTCAAACAGCGCCCTCTCTGAGGCTTTGTGGAGTTTGTAGGAGAGCCAGGCATTCTGTCCAGAGTCCACATCAACAGCCACCACTTTACTGACGAGATAACCGACATCTGCTGAACGAGGTACAATCTCAGCTACTGGAGAACCACCAGTTTGTATTGGGTAGAGAACCTGAGGAGCGTTGTCATTCTGATCCTGAATTATAATTTGTACTGTTACATTAGTACTGAGTGGAGGAGAACCTCCATCCTGAGCTTTTACATGGAACTGAAAACTCTTTAACTGCTCGTAGTCGAAAGATCGTACAGCATTAATGACTCCACTATCAGGAGTGACTGATACATATGATGATACAGGAACTCCATTTATCGAGCTGTCTTCTAAAATATATGAAATTCGTGCATTTTGTTTAAAGTCAGCATCAGTGGCTTTCACTGTGAATATAGAGAGACCTGGTGTGTTGTTCTCTACAACAAAGGCATCATAAATATTTCTGTCAAATACAGGTGGGTTGTCATTAACATCTGATATGTGTAAGTAGATTGAAGTGCTACTGGACAGCGAGGGATTACCTTCATCAGAGCAAATTATGGTGACATTGTAATCACCATGACTCTCTCTATCCAATTTTTGCTCTGTGTGCAGGCTAAAAAAACTACTTGATGTGGAGCTGATAGTAAATTGAATGTTATCATTAATATTACAGTGAACCAATCCGTTTGCCCCTGAGTCCGGGTCGTTCACGTTCAACATTGCAACAACTGTGCCAACTGGAGCCTCTTCTGTTAAAGTATTAGAAACAGATAGAACCGTGATAGCTGGTGTATTGTCGTTTATGTCCAGCACATCAATGATTACTTTACATGTCCCCGACAGACCTCCCTGATCTTTAGCTTGAACATCAAATTCATAATGATTTGACTGTTCGTAATCAAATTTTCCGTATAGTGTGATTTCTCCGTTAGATTGGTTGATGACGAACAGATCTTTTACATCATCCTCTGCGTTAGATATAAAATATGTCACCTCTCCGTTAGTTCCTTCGTCTGCATCGGATGCACTTACTGTTGTTAGTGTGGATCCTTTCGGAGAGGTTTCCACTACAGTGACTTTATATACCTGCTGCGTGAAATATGGAGCGTTATCATTAGCGTCTAATACAGTTACGTGTATTTTTGCATGACCAGACAAAACTGGCTCACCTCCATCCGTTGCTGTTAATAGCAACGTGAACTGCTTTTGCATTTCTCGATCGAGAGGTTTTTGTAATACCATCTCCACGCTTTTACCAGCGGCATTGTTCTGCGACTCTAAAACGAAATGATCTGTAGGTTTAAGCGAATAGCCCTGAAGACCGTTAGTACCGATATCCGCATCCATCGCCCTCTCTAACATGAATCTGGCTCCTTTCACTGCCGACTCACTTATTTCAAACCTTATTTCCTCCGCCTTAAAAAATGGAGCATTATCGTTTATATCCTTGATTTCTACTGTTATTGTAAATCGTTCCATCGGGTTCTCAAGAATCATTTGAATGTGTAGTGCGCATGGCGTCTTTTTGGCGCAAAGATACTCACGATCTATTTTTTCTTTAATGAAAAGCGAACCTCGCTCTTTGTTCAGTCCTATGTATTCCGTACTGTCCGCGGAATAAATTCGAGCTTTTCCCGATTCCAGGCGTTTTAGGTCCAATCCCAAATCCAAAGCAATAAATCCAACGATCGATCCCTTCGGCATTTCTTCCTGCACAGAGTAGCTTATTTGTCCGAGCGCAGAATCAGAAAATAATAGGATGAAAAATGCTGTTTGCCACATCCCTGACATCTTCTCAGCGGATTTAAAAATAATTGGAAATAGCGTCGTCACCGTGCTGCTGTATACTCAGTACGCCACACATCCGATTCAGTATTTTAAATAAAGGTAGCACAACAAACGAACGCCCTATAATATTTCTGAACGCATTTTTTTTCGCTCAGCTTCAGCTTTCTTTTCCTGCGTGTCCGTCACACATGAAAGAGCACACGTCCAAACCTTTGTTGACCAACAGCGGCCCTTTGAGTCAAAACTACGTATTGCATATAATCAATTTTCCAAAACTTTAATATAATCATAATTAATATAACCATAATTATATGTGCATATATAATGCAATTATAAGATCATAATCACCATCATTATTAATGTTGTCATGGATGGATTTACTTTAGCTAATATATATATTATATATATATATATATATATATATATATATAGCTAATATATATATATATTTTAGCTAAAGGAAATCCATCCATGACAACATTAATAATATATATAAATATATATATATATATATATATATATATATATATATATATATATACATATATATATATATATATGTATGTATGAATGTATGTGTGTATGTCAGTATGTATGAAACAGTATGTGAATGTTGTGTGTGTGTGTGTATGTAAAATATATTATAATACTTGGGTTATAAAAACTATATATATACAAGGTTTATAAATATACCTATCAATTTATATGACACTTACATATGCAAACCTGTAACCGCTATATATTTTAAATATATGTGTGTGTGTATCTCTGGGTATGGTATTATGTTTCAGTAAAAGAAGCATTTTGTATATCTGACAGAGAGTTAAAGAGCAAAGAGTTACATCAAATGTTTTTGTCAGTAGAACAATAAAAGAACAATAAAGCACTTGCATAAAATTCCCAGTGATTCCAGTAAATAACTACAAAACAACAGGATTTTTAGATATAAGATAAAATATAAATCCCAGAACTCATCAAAAAATACAGTCACTAATGGGTTACAGGATTTCTAAATGCCCTATACCAGAATCGGTGTAAAATAATGTTTAAGGTGAAATACATTTATTTATCCTTCTGCATGACAATGAGATACGGATATAAATGTTTAACAAAACATTGGTTTAATCTCAGAATACACATAGTGGTCAATGATTTCTATACTCAATTCCACCCATACCACTATAGCAAACAGCAAAAAGGTGCCATAACAGCCATAACATAGCAATTTAGTTCTTATCTCTGTCATAGTTCAGTATGTGAATTTGGCAAAAACAAAGCTCTTACCATGTCCTGTGAATCTGCGTAATCCAGAAGATTATCTGTCTTTCCACGGTGCATAGTCTTTGTGATACTTGAGCCCACAATTAAAGTATTATGCCCACCAAGCGTAGAATATTTGCACTCACTCTTTCTGGAGTCAGTCGTATCACACTGATACATGTGTGGAAGAGTTCCAGAAATTCCTGTGTCTGCATAACCGGGTGGATAGTACGGAATAACAGGCAAATTTGGACGATAAAATATTTGTGATTGTCTCCATCTGTAGATCTTGATTGATATTATCAGTACCACAGTTGTGATGAAAAGGAACGAGACAGCAGCCAGAGCTAAAACTAAATAAAAGGTCAGATCTTCATTATTTTCTTTGTTTTGAGTGAAATCTGTGAATTCTGAGAGCACTTCAGGGAAACTGTCAGCTACAGCTACATTGATGTTAACTACAGCCGAGCGAGACGGCTGTCCGTTATCCTCCACAACTACAGTCAGTTTCTGTTTCACAGCATCTTTATCAGTGACCTGACGCACAGTCCGTATCTCTCCATTCTGTGGTCCCACTTCAAACAGCGCCCTCTCTGTGGCTTTGTGGAGTTTGTAGGAGAGCCAGGCATTCTGTCCAGAGTCCACATCCACAGCCACCACTTTACTGACGAGATAACCGACATCTGCTGAACGAGGTACAATCTCAGCTACTGGAGAACCACCAGTTTGTACTGGGTACAGAACCTGAGGAGCGTTGTCATTCTGATCCTGAATTATAATTTGTACTGTTACATTAGTACTGAGTGGAGGGGAACCTCCATCCTGAGCTTTTACATGGAACTGAAAATTCTTTAACTGCTCGTAGTCGAAAGATCGTACAGCATTAATGACTCCACTATCAGGAGTGACTGATACATATGATGATACAGGAACTCCATTTATTGAGCTGTCTTCTAAAATATAGGATATGCGAGCATTCTGGTTAAAGTCTGCATCACTGGCTTTCACTGTGAATATAGATAGACCTGGTTTGTTGTTCTCAACTACAGAGGCCACATAACTTTGTTTTTCAAAGACAGGTGCATTATCATTCACATCTGATATGAGTAAACGAAAAGTAGCACTGCTGGAGAGTGAAGGAACTCCTTCATCCATGCAAGTTACAGTGATGTTGTACTCAGAATGCATTTCTCGATCTAATTCTTTTTCTGTACGCAGCGTAAAGACATTATTAGATGAAGATGTGACACTGAACAAGAAATGTTCACTACTGAGGCAGTTAATTTGCCCGTTTGCACCTGAATCCATATCATTTATATTCATCATTGCGACAACTTTGCCAGATGGAGACTTTTCCGATATTGAACTGACCATTGATAAAATATTAATCACTGGTTTGTTATCATTTATATCCAACACATCGATAAATACTTTACAAGAGTCTGAAAGTCCTCCTTGGTCTCTGGCTTGAATATTTAGTTGATACTGGCTTGTTTGTTCATAATCAATAAGTCCGTTTATTGATATGTCTCCATTTTCATGATTTATAGAAAACATGTCTTGCACAATTTTGTCCGTATTTAAAATGTAATAGGTTATATTTCCATTCGAACCTTCATCAGCATCGGATGCTTGCACAGTAGCCAGTCTGGTGCCTTTTTGTGCATTTTCAGTTACGGAGGCTTTGTATATTTTCTGTGTAAATATTGGAGCGTTATCATTAACATCCAAAACAACAACGTGAATTTTTACGGAACCCGAGAGCACGGGCTCACCTCCATCCACTGCAGTTAATAACAATGTAAACTGTGCGTTCTTTTCTCTGTCGAGAGGGCGTTGTAAAACCATCTCCACCGCTTTTTCCCATCTGCATTATTTTGGAAATCCAGAGCAAAATTGTCTGTCGGTGTCAGTGAATAGCTCTGAAGGCCGTTGCGTCCGACGTCCGCGTCCACTGCACTCTCCAGCATGAACCGAACCCCCGTTACAGCTAATTCACTTATTTCAAAACGAATTTCTTTTGTTCGAAACAGCGGGGCGTTGTCGTTAATATCCGTGATTTCAATTGTTATTGTATAAAGTTCCATCGCATCTTCGAGAATCATTTTTAGATGCAGTGCGCATGGCGTCTTTTTTTGGCAAAGAGACTCACGATCAATTGTTTCCTTTATAACCAGCAAACCGCGCTCTTTGTTTAATTCTATGTATTCCACAGTGTCGGTTGTATAAATTCGACTTTTACCTGTTTTCAGCATTTTTAAATCCAAGCCCAAATCACGAGCAATATTTCCGACGACAGAACCTTTAGGTTTTTCCTCCGGGATGGTATAGCTTATCTGTCCGAGCACGGAGCGAGAAAAAAGGATAAAAATCAACCATGTTACTGCAGCTGCCATTTTCTCGATGTCGTTTTGCAGATTTAAGATCCTTTACATTGACGTAGTTTTACAAATGCGTTCCAAATCAACGCTAGAAAAGGCGTTGCGTCTGAGCTGATCTAGAAACACAATCTGACATAAACCTCCCTTTGTGAGTGGCTGTTGGTAGGAATCACAAATAAAAGCCCTTCATGCTTTGTTGTTAAACAGCGGCCCTCGGAGTCTAAATTAGGAACAACAGCTAAAACCAGTGCAATAAAAATTAACAGTTGTAATTTTTATGTAGTTATATTATAGGGAATATATTAAACATAAATAAATACAATAAGCAGGTTCATATCCATGAATTAATAATTTATTTCATATGCTGATGTACACTTTGTTCTATTTATTTATTCAGCTAGAATGGATTACTTTTGTTTAATGTGATGAATTCAGATGTCAGCTTTTTCTAAAGTGAAGAAACGTTCCAGTGAGGTGCATTTAATAATCTTTTTAAATAGTTAAAAAAATTCTGCAAGCATTGTTCCTAAAACATAACCATGCCTTTTGAAAGAGTCCTGAAACAGATAAAGACATTATAATGAAAAATAATAAAATAGCTAAATAATGCTTAGCTTCTGAGCTACTGTTTTCATTAAGTGGAATTATAATAAGATGTGGGGCACACGGTGGCTTAGTGCTTAGTATTTTTGCCTCTCAGCACTGGAGATTCCAGGTTTGAATCCCAATCTGGGTGGAGTTTCCATGTTCACTCCGTGTCCACATAAGTTTCCATCGGGGTCTCCAGTTTCCTCCGACATGGATTGAAGGTGAATGAATGCTCTAATTTGCCCCATATAGTGTGTTTTTGTATGAGTGAGTGTGTCCAATGATAGATTGGCACCCTTCTCTTGGTGTATCTGCGCAATGCCTAAAATGTTCTTCCCTGGATGGGCATAAGGAACCCCAATCCACAACCCTAGTAAAGGATTAAGCAAAAGATAATGAAATTAATAAATAAATAATCCGGTGGTGGTAGTGGTCCTGTTTTCAGTAAACTGGGACCTATGTAATTCAAAGATTTCCTATTAACCAAGATAAAGGGTTGCTGATGCTCAGGATGTAACAATTTCAATAGAGTAATCTTTATGTAACAACAATCCACACACACACACACACACACACACACACACACACACACACACACACATACACACACACACTGTGTACAAACATAAAATATTTAAGATCACTGTTACCCTCTTCAGGGAAGGTCAATCAACAAACATCTTTCAAACTGGCTAACCGTATTGTTCAAGAATCTTTAAAACTAAATAGTTTGTATTTCAGGGCAACAAAAAGATAGCTAAAGCACTTCAACTGAACAGTAATGTTGGTCTGCAGTGTCGTAAAAACACAGACACAAATCAGGACACAAAATCAGGTGTGGAACTTTTTGTTAATAACAAAAGTCAAATGGTCATAGAAACAGGAAGACTGCATTAAAACATAAGATTATGATCCCAACTTCAAAGCACAGTCTCCTGCTGCCAAACTCCCGTCTGTTTTGCCGCAACCGGATGAAAACATCTTGCTTGCTATTTTTGTGCAATGAAGCAAAAAATTTCAAATGATTTCTGTGCTAATTAAATTTTAGTTAAAAGTGAGTAATCTATTAAAACAACCACCCTAAGTTTACAAATACAACCCACAAATATTCCACAGTAAAAGCTGTTGTACAAGATGAGGAAACAAGTTATGGGAAGTTTTAGCTGAAGGTAATTGTTCTACACAAGTGTCACCAGATATAGAGTGCAGTTTATGTCAGTCAAGCCAAAATAAAACACCATGACAATTGTCTTGTGGAAATCAGAGCAGTGTCACCACAAAGTATTTCATTGCAACATTGATTTACATTGATTTAATTAAGCTATTGCTAGTAGTTCTATCTTAATGTTGATTGATGAAAGTTTTCCAAACATTAACATACATTATATACATTGTGTAATTATTCTATTAAAGCCCTGAAGCAAAATATTATTTATAAAATAATGAGGCCTTACCAATTCTGAAGACTCTGGATCCTCCCTGTGATTTAATTTAAGTGTGCGTTCCATAGTCTCTGTGAAACTTGGGTCCATTAACAAAATACTTTGTCCTCCAAGAGTAGAATATTTACAGTCACTTTTTCTTGAGTCGGTGGTCATACATGAATCATACTTATTAATGTGAGGCAGAGTTCCAGTAAATCCTGTATCTGTGTAACCAGGTGGATAGTACGGAATAACGGGGAGATTGGACTGATAGAAGAAGCGGGATTGTCTCCACCTGTAGATCTTTACTGAGATTATAACTACTACAGTTGTAATGAAGAGGAAAGAAACAGCAGCCAGAGCTAAAACTAAATAAAAGGTCAGATCATCATTATATTCTTTGATCTGATTAAAATCTGTGAATTCTGAGAGCACTTCAGGGAAACTGTCAGCTACAGCTACATTGATGTTAACCACAGCCGAGCGAGATGGCTGTCCGTTATCCTCCACAACTACAGTCAGTTTCTGTTTCACAGCATCTTTATCAGTGACCTGACGCACAGTCCGTATCTCTCCATTCTGTGGTCCCACTTCAAACAGTGCCCTCTCTGTGGCTTTGTGGAGTTTGTAGGAGAGCCAGGCATTCTGTCCAGAGTCCACATCAACAGCCACCACTTTACTGACGAGATAACCGACATCTGCTGAACGAGGTACAATCTCAGCTACTGGAGAACCACCAGTTTGTACTGGGTAGAGAACCTGAGGAGCGTTGTCATTCTGATCCTGAATTAGAATCTTAACTGTTACATTAGTACTGAGTGGAGGGGAACCTCCATCTTGAGCTTTTACATGAAACTGAAAATTTTTTAACTGCTCGTAGTCGAAAGATCGTACAGCATTAATGACTCCACTATCAGGAGTGACTGATACATATGATGATACAGGAACTCCATTTACTGTGCTGTCTACTAAAATATATGAAACACGGGCATTTTGATTGGAGTCAGCATCACTGGCCTTCACTGTGAATATTGAGAGACCTGGTGCGTTGTTCTCAAGCACATATGCGGTATAATTATTTTGTCCAAAGGTTGGAGCATTATCATTCACATCTGATATGTATAACACAAACGAAACACTGCTAGACAGTGAAGGGACTCCTTCATCAGAGCATGTTACAGTAATGTTATGCATTGCTTTTCTCTCTCTATCTAATGTTTCTTTTGTATGTAGGCTAAATACGTATTTTGAAGGGGACTTAATGGCAAATTTACTGTTTTCACTAACTGTGCAATGAACCTGTCCATTTACAGAAGAATCCGGATCATGAACCTTCATCATGGCTACTATGGTGCCAGAAGGAGACTCTTCTGATATAGAACTGGACAATGACATAATAGTTATTGTGGGTTTGTTGTCATTTTTGTCAAGAACATCAATTATTACTTTACAGGAGTCATAAAGCCCAAACTGGTCCCTTGCCTGAATATCTAGAGTGTAATGACTCTGTATTTCATAGTCAATCTGACCATTTGTTAAAATATCACCGTTAAATTGATTTACAGTAAACGTATTTTTTACATCGTCCTCTGTGTTTGAAATGTAATATGAAATCTGCCCGTTTGGTCCTTCATCTGCATCTGATGCGCTAACAGAGCTTAATTTGTAGCCATTTGGTGAATTTTCGACTATTGATGCTTTATACACTTTTTGTGCAAAGACAGGAGCGTTGTCATTAAAATCTAACACAATGACGTGAATCTGAATAGTACCAGATAGCACCGGCTTACCGCCGTCCATAGCTGTTAACAATAACGTAAACCTGTCCTGCTTTTCTCTATCGAGAGGTCTTTGTAAAACCATTTCTACGTTCTTGTCACCACCGGCGTGGTTTTGTATATCTAAAGTAAAATGATCCGTTGGTTTAAGTGAGTAGCTTTGAAGGCCATTGATGCCGACATCCGAATCCATTGCTTTCTCTAACATGAATCTGGCTCCCGTGACCGCAGCTTCGCTTATTTCTAAACGAATGTCTTTGTTCTGGAAAAACGGAGCATTATCGTTTACGTCCGTAATTTCGACAGTAACTGTAAATAGCTCCATGGGGTTCTCCAGAATCATTTGAAGGTGCAAAGCACACGGAGTAATTTTTGCGCATAACGACTCGCGATCTATTTTTTCTTTCACAGTTAGCATACCTTTCTCTTTGTTCAATTCGATGTATTCGATGCTGTTACCAGAAAATAGCTTCGCGTTTCCAGATTTTAATCTCCTAACATCCAAGCCCAAATCTGTAGCAATATTTCCAATGGCCGAGCCTTTTTTCATTTCCTCCGGGATGGAGTAACTGATCTGCGCGACCACAGCGTAAAAACAAAGGCTGGAGACAAATAATTCCGTAATCCACATCGTCGTTTTCACTAGGATCCCACCGAGGTATTTATTTACCCAGTTATTATTGGTGTAGACGAAAAAAATTATTAAACAAAATCACGTTTAAATAACACGTTAGTCCATACAGTGAAAAAGAAACGAGTGGTGTCTTTCTCTGGTTAATCTCGGACGTCGTGGGCGAGACCTAATATTTAAATAGATAGACTGCTACGTTGATGCACAGCGACCCTCAGTGTCAAAGATGGAGAAGTACACAACTGCTCTTGCAGTGTTATGAAAGGCTTTAATGGACTTCATTAAAATGGAATTCATATTGATTAATTAATTATTATTAATAATAATAATAATAATAATAATAATAATAATAATAACAATAATAACTATAATAATAAAAATAATAATAATAATAATAATAATAATAATAATAAGAAGAAGAAGAAGAAGAAGAGCATTGTGTAATCTACATATTAACTATTGTACAGTCCCAGTTTCAAACTGAAGCTCTGCCAGCTTAATTAACGACTGAAGCTGGGAAAATAATTAGCTTCAAATTCAACTGCAGCTGTAATGTATCACTGATGCATCCTAGCCATTATAACTCACAATCCTCTGAAACTGCGGTATAGGCCAACATACTCTTTTAGGAGCATGGTGTGGGGCAGTATTTTTTAATCACCTGTCTTTTTTATTTTCCAAAATATTTAGACCAGAAGAACATCTTCTGACATCAATCATGGTGCTCCTTTTGGAACGATAACAGCTTTCACTCTCCTAAAAAAACATTCTGTCTAAAGTCCACTTCCACTGCTAACATTTGTGACAATACCACCAGTTTATACAGGGTAGTGAAACTTAGTACCTTGTCACTCAGATTATAATCTTAACTGTAATGTTACCACTGAGAAAAGGAAGATATTCTGCTTTAACAACTGACATAACAGACTAATATAAATAATAATAAATGCAAACCACTTTAATGTTCTTTTCTGTACTGTTCTTTTGGCACTAAAACAAACATAAGATGACATAAAATTCCATTTACTTTAGAATCTAATATATAGGCAACATAAATTCAAATAACCAAAAGAATCTTACCAGCTCAGAAGGGGCAGGGTCTGTTAGAAGTTTATCTTCTGTTAGTTTCCATTGCATTGTGTCTGTTAGGTTTTGATCCACCACTAAAATACTTTGTCCTCCAAGAGTAGAATATTTACAGTCACTTTTTCTTGAGTCGGTGGTCATACATGAATCATACTTATTAATGTGAGGCAGAGTTCCAGTAAATCCTGTGTCTGTGTAACCGGGTGGATAGTACGGAATAACGGGGAGACTGGACTGATAGAAGAAGCGGGATTGTCTCCACCTGTAGATCTTTACTGAGATTATAACTACTAAAGTTGTGATGAAGAGGAAAGAAACAGCAGCCAGAGCTAAAACTAAATAAAATGTCAGGTCATCATTATATTCTTTGTTCTGAGTAAAATCTGTGAATTCTGAGAGCACTTCAGGAAAACTGTCAGCTACAGCTACATTGATGTTAACTACAGCCGAGCGAGACGGCTGTCCGTTATCCTCCACAACTACAGTCAGTTTCTGTTTCACAGCATCTTTATCAGTGACCTGACGCACAGTCCGTATCTCTCCATTCTGTGGTCCCACTTCAAACAGCGCCCTCTCTGTGGCTTTGTGTAGTTTATAGGAGAGCCAGGCATTCTGTCCAGAGTCCACATCAACAGCCACCACTTTACTGACGAGATAACCGACATCTGCTGAACGAGGTACAATCTCAGCTACAGGAGAACCACCAGTTTGTACTGGGTAGAGAACCTGAGGAGCGTTGTCATTCTGATCTTGAACCATGATAATTAAACTGACATTAGTACTGAGGGGAGGCGACCCACCATCCTGAGCTTTTATACAAACCCGAAAAAGCTTCATTTGCTCGTAATCAAAAGAGCGAACAGCATATACTTCACCACTATCTGCATTTATTGAAATATAAGATGAAACGGGGTAAGCACTGACTAAAGTTTCTTCGAGAAAGTAAGCAATATGTGCATTCTGGTTAGAATCAGCATCATGGGCTTTTACACTAAATATAGACTTCCCTGGGGAGTTATTTTCAACAACGTGAGCGGTGTATTCACTTTTAAGAAATCTCGGAGGATTGTCGTTGACGTCAGATACTTTAACGAGCAACGTTGTTTTACTGGAAAGCACAGGTGACCCTGAGTCCTCCGCAGTTATAGTTATGTTATATTCTGCAATGTGTTCACGGTCTAAAGCGGCATCAGTTACCAGCGTGTAATAATTCCGCAAGGAGGAATGCAATTTAAAAGGGCTGTGCGGATTTACTGCACATTTAACTAAACCATTGTCTCCCGAATCCAAGTCTTTTACATTTATAATTGCTATAGTAGTACCAAGAGGTGCGTCCTCAACCACTGGACTCGACTGCGACGTAATGCTAATAGTTGGTACGTTATCATTTACGTCAACAACGTGAACTATTAATTTGGCCGTATCAGCTAAACCGCCTGGTCTTTGCCCTGTATGTCAATTTCGTATTTCTTTGCCTTTTCGTAATCAAGATTATCACTTAAAGTAACCAAGCCTGTGTTTTTATCCAACATAAAAAGCTTATCTATGTTAGCTTTTATATTCGTAAAACTGTACACAATTAATCCATTTGTTCCAATATCTGCATCACTTGCATTTACTGTAGTTATATACGTACCCTTTGGTGAATTTTCAGCTACTGTTACGGTGTATAAGCTTTGATTAAATACCGGTGCGTTGTCATTTATATCTAACACAACAATATTTATCTTTACGCTACCTGATCTTTGAGGATTCCCCCCATCGGTGGCTGTGAGCGTCAAAGAAATGCGTTCAGTTTGCTCTCTATCCAATGGCTTATCTAGTACCATTTCTGCATATTTTACGCCGTCGGGACGCGAGAGCTGTTTGAGAGTGAAATGGTCGTCTGGTGACAAAATGTAATTTTGTAGCGCGTTCATGCCTACATCAGGGTCGTCTGCACTCCCGAGTAGAAATCGAGCTCCAGGTGTGGCCGACTCACTTATATCCAGGTCGATGTCCTTGTTAGGGAACGTTGGCGTGTGGTCGTTTACATCTAATATTTCCACAGTAATGTGATGCAGTTCCATCGGGTTGTCCAGTATAACTTCCAGCGTGAAGCTACAAGGGTTTACATCACCGCAAAATTGTTCCCTGTCTATTCTGTCCTTCACATCCAGCGTCCATTTGTCTGTGTTTAGTGCCGTGTATTCGGTAGCTTCCCCGGACACAATGCGAGCGTGACCCGTGCGCATCCTTTTCGCATCTAAACCGAGGTCATTAACGATGTCCCCGATTACGGATCCTTTCTTCATTTCTTCATAAACAGAATACCGAATCTGAGCACTTACGATCGAAAGCACTTGAATAACCAGAAAAAGCAATACGTTCCGTTCGATCACACAATGGCAGCGCTGTTTTTTCCAGTAGAGGAAATCGCTCGGATTCCTGCCGTTTGTCATGTTTACAGTTCGACGATATAAAACGCAAACTGGTCGTTAAGAGCAGGATGAAAAAAGAAACAGTGTTAGCAGAAATTAATCGAGGTAAAAATGCCAGTGTGTTGCGTTTTCCTTTAATTCATCCACCGCGTCGAGTGCAACGCCTTGTTATAACTGAGAAAGACGGAATTACAAGCCTCACTGAGAACCAAGCCTCAGTTCATTGATCAACAGCGGCCCTAAGAGTTTAAAAAATAGCACTACACGAACAGTGCACAAACGAGTGATTAGAAAAAGCCGAGATAAACAGATTAATTAAACAATTAATCGGTCGTTAATACTTTAAATCAATGTTTTAAACTTAAACTGCAAACGTGGTTATATTTATTCGTTACTTTGACAGCTTGACCCAAGTCCCTGAGACATAAAATTATTATTAGTATTAATGTTTTGGTTGTTTTTACACATTACAAATATTGATGAATAATGGATTCAATTTTTAAACTTTTAATTTAACCTTTATTTAACCAGGCAAATCATTAAGAACAAATTCTTATTTACAATGACAGCCAAACTTTTAATGACTGTATATGTAGGCTACACATTCATTTATAAATTATTTAATAGATTTAAAAAATATATTTTTGAAGGGAGAAAATGCTTTTGTGTCTTGTAGTAAGTACAATTGGATTTCAGGTTCAGACAGAGATAAGTTCGTGTTCATGTGGAAAATAACCAAAGTCGTGTAATATTAGTCTGTTTTAGAACACTGATACAAATTTGATAGGTGTAAAGGCAACTATTAAAAGCAGAGATAAAAATGTATTTTTACTTTGGTAAATGTACATGTGATCAGTCACAAATATTATTAAAGTGAATCTAAAAGAAACATTTAAATGCCACCAGTAACAACAACAACAAAAAAAAACTTAAGTACAATTTGATAAAATTTTAAATAAGAACTAAAATGAAGAAAAAATGCCAATAAGTGTTCGTTTCTCTAACAATGACGGAGATCAGCGTTTATGCATACCGTTAAACAAACTTACATCTGACGTATGACAAAACTTTCATACTTTTTCATACCACAGTAGTACGAACCACGCTGTATCCACTGCAGTCTGAACGATAATGTTTGCTCTATAATGTTTGTTATGGTTCTCACAGTGGGAAGCTCACAAACATCATGCCAAAATCTGACTGACATACATAATGTACACTACTTATATCTGATCATTTTGTTATCATATAACTATGATAACAATGGATAAACAATTAAAAATAACACAAATATAAATCATAAATCAATATAATAATATACAAATTTTGCTTTAGAAAAAAAAAAGATCACTGATATGGTAAGAAATGTATGTATATATATATATATATATAGTGGCTCGGTGGCTTAGTGGTTAAGTGGTTAGCACATTTGCCTCTCAGCACTAGGGATTCCCGGTTCGAATCCCCATCTGTGTGAAGTTTACATGTTCTCCCCGTGTCCGCGTGGGTTTCTTCCGGGTTCTCTGGTTTCCTCCCACAGTCCAAAAACATGGATCAAGGTGAATTGAATTCTCCAAATTGCCCCATATTGAGTGTTTGTGTCTGTGTGAGTGTGTGCCCAGTGATAGATTGGCGCCCTGTCCTGGGTGTATCTGCCCAGCGCCCGAAACATTCTCCCCTGGATGGGCATGGGGAACCCCCCCGCGACCCTAATATAGAATGAAGCGTAAGATAATGAATATATATATATGTGTGTGTGTGTGTGTGTGTGTGTGTCTGTGTATGTACACACTCCTTACATGTCCATTACATCTCCCTCCTTCAAACCAAAGTTTAACGACAGTGTTTATGAACATTCTTTGGAACTATGTTTTTGGGAAACACCTGTGTCAATTGAAGATTTTCTATACTATTTAAGTTGGATAGTGGTTACACCTAAAGTTTGCAGTGCATATGCATCTTTGCAACATTCAAAGCTGCTGAGCAACAGAACAACAGATCAAAATAGATTAACATTCTGGAGCTGTCTAGGTGCTGAAAAACATTTGATTCTCAATGTGCACTATACAAATAAATGCTTAAAACAAAATATTTCTAAAGTACTAAATCCAAAAAAAAACTAAGTAAACTAAAGTTTTCATACTTACAAACTAATAAATGCAAATTAAACACCAGGGTCTTACCAGTTCTGGAGTTTCCCGATGTATGGTGGTGTACATTTCTTTGGCTGACTGCTGCAATGTCTCTGTAAAACTTGGATCCACCAACAAAATACTTTGTCCTCCAAGAGTAGAATATTTACAGTCACTTTTTCTTGAGTCAGTGGTCATACATGAATCATACTTATTAATGTGAGGCAGAGTTCCAGTAAATCCTGTATCTGTGTAACCGGGTGGATAGTACGGAATAACGGGGAGATTGGACTGATGGAAGAAGCGGGATTGTCTCCACCTGTAGATCTTTACTGAGATTATAACTACTACAGTTGTAATGAAGAGGAAAGAAACAGCAGCCAGAGCTAAAACTAAATAAAAAGTAAGATCATCATTATATTCTTTGTTCTGAGTAAAATCTGTGAATTCTGAGAGCACTTCAGGGAAACTGTCAGCTACAGCTACATTGATGTTAACCACAGCTGAGCGAGACGGCTGTCCGTTGTCCTCCACAACTACAGTCAGTTTCTGTTTCACAGCATCTTTATCAGTGACCTGACGCACAGTCCGTATCTCTCCATTCTGTGGTCCCACTTCAAACAGCGCCCTCTCTGTGGCTTTGTGTAGTTTGTAGGAGAGCCAGGCATTCTGTCCAGAGTCCACATCAACAGCCACCACTTTACTGACCAGATAACCGACATCTGCTGAACGAGGTACAATCTCAGCTACTGGAGAACCACCAGTTTGTACTGGGTAGAGAACCTGAGGTGTATTATCATTCTCATCTATGACTGAAATAACTACCGTCACATTGTTGCTCAAAGGTGGCGAGCCTCCATCCTGCACTTTTACATACACTGAAAACTTTTTCAGTTGTTCGTAGTCGTATGAACGCACAGCACTTAACACACCTGTTTCTGAGTTTAAGGATATAAACGCCGAAGACGGCAATCCATTAATCTGTGTTTCCTCTAGTACAAAAGAGACTCTGGCATTGTGGTTCGAGTCGTTGTCTATAGCTATGACTCTACATATCGAAACCCCAGGCGAATTGTTTTCCATCACGTGTGCATTATAAGAGTTTTGTGAGAAAACTGGAGCGTTGTCGTTTACATCGGAAACTTTTATATTCAAGATCTTTGCTGTCGACAGTGCCGGGTTGCCGGAGTCTGTAGCCGTTATGGTGATGTTGTATTCGGGAACTTTTTCTCTGTCCAGCTCTGCTGCCGTTACCAACGTGTAATAATTTGTGAGCGATGATTTAAGCTTAAATGGAAATTGGTGGCTTATGGTACAGGTGATCTGACCATTCAAATCTGAGTCTGCATCTTTAACATTTAAAACAGCCACAGTTGTGCCGATAGGGACGTCTTCTGATATCAACCCTGACGACGACATGATGCTTATCGTCGGGGCATTGTCATTAACGTCAGTCACCTCCACGACCACTTTCTTCGAATCTGCAAGACCACCTAAGTCTTCAGCAACGACTAGGATCTCATAAACCTTATTTTTCTCGTAATCTATTTCTCCGATTACAGAAATCACACCTGACATTTCATCAATCATAAACATTTCACCCACTTTTTCTTTTGAATCCGAAAATTGATATCTAATTTCGCCGTTTGACCCCGTGTCTGCATCTGTTGCGTTAACAGTGGTGATGTACGTGTTTTTAGCTGCATTCTCTATTATTTTGGCTGTGTAAACCGACTGGTTAAAAACAGGAGCGTTGTCGTTTGCGTCCAGCACTGTAACATCTATTTTAACTGTGCCAGACCTTTCAGGTTTGCCCCCGTCTAGGGCAGTAAGTACAAGAGCTATATGTTCGTTCTTTTCTCTGTCTAAAACCTTTTGAAGAATCATTTCTGCAGCTTTAACGCCGTCAGGTCGAGCATGCTGTTTAAGAATGAAGTGATCATTTTCGCTTAATACATATGTTTTAAGAGTATTAACTCCTACGTCAGGATCTTCTGCTCTCCCCAGCACAAAGCGAGCCCCCAACGCAGCAGATTCGCTGATCTTAAATTTGATTTCGTCTTTGCTGAAAGATGGCGAGTGGTCGTTTGCGTCAATAATCTCGACTGTAACCCGATGTAGCTCGATTGGATTTTCCAATATGATATCAAAAGTAAAGCTACAAGGCGTAATATCACCACATATTTGTTCCCGATCGATTCTTCCACTGACAACCAAAATCCCTTTGTCTCGGTCTAGCTCTACGTACTGATCGCTGTCTCCACTGACGATACGGGCTCGGCCTGCGCGAAGCCGTTTTACATCCAATGCTAAGTCCTGTGCTAGATCCCCTATAACTGTTCCTTTCCTTTGCTCCTCGAGAATCGAGTAACGAATTTGCGCAGCAACATTTGTGACAGCACACGCAAAGAAACAAATAGCTACTTGCCACCACACAGTCGAGAACTGCCATCTTGCAGCTCGTAATACACGTAATCCTCCCATTGCTCTCAAATCGTCAATTCAATATTTCCACAAAAAAATGAAAAGGTTCTTATTCCGTTAAAAATCGGAAAAAACGAAAAGCACAGAGAGACTGAATGCACCAAAATGATACGAACTCCTTTCGTCTGTCGTGTCCTACCCTTTTAGTAGCGAATACACTCCCATTTAGAGAGAGTTTAATGTTTTCTAAGGATCAACAGCGGCACTCTGAGACCAAACTGTGAAATAGCACAGTGTAAAATGAAAACAAGATTAAAACCTCATACAATTCTGAAGAAAAATGTTTCAATGATTGATTATGAACATTTTAATGTGAATGTGTCCATTAATAAAATTTTAAGTTATATTTAGATACATTTAAACTTAAAAAATATTTTAAAAAGTAATATAAAACAAATTGAACAGTTATGAACAAGAAACTTCACAAAGCTATTAAAAAAAAAAGAAAAAGACCCAATAATAATAATAATAATTATTATTATTATTATTATTATTATTATTATTATTATTATTATTATTGTTGTTGTTGTTGTTGTTGTTGTTGTTGTTGTTGTTGTTGTTGTTGTTGTTGTTGTTTTTTTTTTTTTTTTTTTTTATAATAATAATAATTCATTCTTTCATTGATTATCTTCCGCTTTATCCTCTATTAGGGTTGCGGGGGGGTTCCCCTTGCCCATCCAGAAGAAAAAGTTTCAGGCGCTAGGCAGATACACAAAGGACAGGGCGCCAATCTATCGCTGGGATAATAATAATAATAATAATAATAATTAATAATAATAATAATAATAATAATAATAATGATTAAATATAATACCCAGCGATAGATTGGCGCCCTGTCCTGGGTGTATCTGCCCAACGCCCGAAATGTTCTCCTCTGGATGGGCATGGGGAACCCCCCCGCAACCCTAATATAGGACAAAGCGGAAGATAATGAATGAATGAATGAATGAATGAAATATAATACCTATTTTTTAACATCAATTGTAAACTGTGTAAATCCTCAAAGGCTTACAGTTTCAGGGTTCAGATCATTAACTTTGTAGATATTTTCTTTATTTGTGCTTTGCAAATTTTCTGAACTATTTAAGTCTACCACTAAAACACTTTGACCACCATGTGTAGAATATTTACAGTCACTTTTTCTTCAGTCGGTCATCATACATGAATCATACTTATTAATATGAGGCAGAGTTTCAGCAAATCCTGTATCTGTGTAACCGCGTGGATAGTAAGGAATAAAGGGGAGATTGGACTGATAGAGGAAACCTGACTGTCTGCATCTGTAGATCATTTACAAACAGGATTTTTCACAAACAGGAGCATTGATGAAATAATACACAGATCATTATTTATTTTTATCAAAAGTTTAACCCAATCACCCAAACTCCAACCCAATCGCCAACATTCGGTGGAACTATGTTTTTGGAAAAACGTCCGTGTCAAATACATATTTTTTTGTAATACGCCAGTTACCAACCTGGTTTCATCTAAAGTTCGAAGTATGGTTTTGAGAAACAATGTCAGCACATCTGCATCATTACAGCTAGGAAACATACACAACTGTTGGGCAACAGGGCAAAAGAAAGCAACACTCTGGAGCTGTCCACGCGCTGAAAGACTTGTGCTATAAAGATAAACCCAATCCAAGAAAATAAAAACAGGCTCTACATACAAAATATTAAAAATGAATTAAACACCACGTTCTTACCAGTTCTGGAGTTTCCTGATGTATTGTGGTGTTCATTTCCTTGGCTGACTGCTGCAATGTCTCTGTAAAACTTGGATCCACCAGCAAAATACTTTGTCCTCCAAGAGTAGAATATTTACAGTCACTTTTTCTTGAGTCGGTGGTCATACATGAATCATACTTATTAATGTGAGGCAGAGTTCCAGTAAATCCTGTATCTGTGTAACCAGGTGGATAGTACGGAATAACGGGGAGATTGGACTGATAGAAGAAGCGGGATTGTCTCCACCTGTAGATCTTTACTGAGATTATAACTACTACAGTTGTAATGAAGAGGAAAGAAACAGCAGCCAGAGCTAAAACTAAATAAATGGTCAGATCATCATTATATTCTTTGTTCTGAGTAAAATCTGTGAATTCTGAGAGCACTTCAGGGAAACTGTCAGCTACAGCTACATTGATGTTAACTACAGCTGAGCGAGACGGCTGTCCGTTATCCTCCACAACTACAGTCAGTTTCTGTTTCACAGCATCTTTATCAGTGACCTGACGGACAGTCCGTATCTCTCCATTCTGTGGTCCCACTTCAAACAGCGCCCTCTCTGTGGCTTTGTGGAGTTTGTAGGAGAGCCAGGCATTCTGTCCAGAGTCCACATCAACAGCCACCACTTTACTGACGAGATAACCGACATCTGCTGAACGAGGTACAATCTCAGCTACTGGAGAACCACCAGTTTGTACTGGGTAGAGAACCTGAGGTGTATTATCATTCTCATCTATTACTGAAATAACTACCGTCACATTGTTGCTCAAAGGTGGCGAGCCTCCATCCTGCACTTTTACATACACTGAAAACTTTTTCAGTTGTTCGTAGTCGTATGAACGCACAGCACTTAACACACCTGTTTCTGAGTTTAAGGATATAAACGCCGAAGACGGCAATCCATTAATCTGTGTTTCCTCTAGTACAAAAGAGACTCTGGCATTGTGGTTCGAGTCGTTGTCTATAGCTATGACTCTACATATCGAAACCCCAGGCGAATTGTTTTCCATCACGTGTGCATTATAAGAGTTTTGTGAGAAAACTGGAGCGTTGTCGTTTACATCGGAAACTTTTATATTCAAGATCGTTGCTGTCGACAGTGCCGGGTTGCCGGAGTCTGTAGCCGTTATGGTGATGTTGTATTCGGGAACTTTTTCTCTGTCCAGCTCTGCTGCCGTTACCAACGTGTAATAATTTGTGAGCGATGATTTAAGCTTAAATGGAAATTGGTGGCTTATGGCACAGGTGATCTGACCATTCAAATCTGAGTCTGCATCTTTAACATTTAAAACAGCCACAGTTGTGCCGATAGGGACGTCTTCTGATATCAACCCTGACGACGACATGATGCTTATCGTCGGCGCATTGTCATTAACGTCAGTCACCTCCACGACCACTTTCTTTGAATCTGCAAAACCACCTAAGTCTTCAGCAACGACTACAATCTCATATAACTTATTTTTCTCATAATCTATTTCTCCGATTACAGAAATCACACCTGACATTTCATCAATCGTAAACATGTCACCCACCTTTCCTTTTGAATTTGAAAATTTATATCTAATTTCGCCGTTTGACCCCGTGTCTGCATCTGTTGCGTTAACAGTGGTAATGTACGTGTTTTTAGCTGCATTCTCAATTATTTTGGCTGTGTAAAGCGACTGGTTAAAAACAGGAGCGTTGTCGTTTGCGTCCAGCACTGTAACATCTATTTTAACTGTGCCAGACCTTTCAGGTTTGCCCCCGTCTAGGGCAGTAAGTACTAGAGCTATATGTTCGTTCTTTTCTCTGTCTAAAACCTTTTGAAGAATCATTTCTGCATCTTTAACGCCGTCAGGTCGCGCATGTTGTTTGAGAATAAAGTGATCATTTTCGCTTAATACATATGTTTTAAGAGTATTAACTCCTACGTCAGGATCTTCTGCGCTCCCCAGCACAAAGCGAGCCCCCAACGCAGCAGATTCGCTGATCTTAAATTTGATTTCGTCTTTGCTGAAAGATGGCGAGTGGTCGTTTGCGTCAATAATCTCGACTGTAACCCGATGTAGCTCGATTGGATTTTCCAATATGATATCAAAAGTAAAGCTACAAGGCGTAATATCACCACATATTTGTTCCCGATCGATTCTTCCACTGACAACCAAAATCCCTTTGTCTCGGTCTAGCTCTACGTACTGATCGCTGTCTCCACTGACGATACGGGCTCGGCCTGCACGAAGCCGTTTTACATCCAATGCTAAGTCCTGTGCTAGATCCCCTATAACTGTTCCTTTCCTTTGCTCCTCGAGAATCGAGTAGCGAATTTGCGCAGCAACATTTGTGACAGCACACGCAAAGAAACAAATAGCTACTTGCCACCACACAGTCGAGAACTGCCATCTTGCAGCTCGTAATACACGTAATCCTCCCATTGCTCTCAAATCGTCAATTCAATATTTCCACAAAAAAAATGAAAAGGTTCTTATTCCGTTAAAAATTGGAAAAAACGAAAAGCACAGAGAGACTGAATGCACCAAAATGATACGAACTCCTTTCGTCTGTCGTGTCCTACCCTTTTAGTAGCGAATACACTCCCATTTAGAGAGAGTTCAATGTTTTCTAAGGATCAACAGCGGCACTCTGAGACCAAACTGTGAAATAGCAGTGTTAAACGAAAACAAGCTTAAAACCTCATACTATTCTAAAGTTAAATGTTTCCATGGTTGATTATGAACATTTTAATGTGAATGTGTCCATTAATACAATTTTAACTTATATTTAGATACCTATAAACATATAAATATAAAACAAATTTAACAGGTATGAAAAAAAGACTCCACAAAGTTGTTAAAAAATAGAAAAAGAATCCAATAATAATATTAATATGAATATTATTAATATGAATATTAATATGAATATTCTTAATATAATAATATAATAATAATTTACACAATTTACAATTGTTAACATAATAATAATAATAATAAATAATAATAATAATAATTATTATTATTATTATTATTATTATTATTATTATGTTAACAATTGTAAATTGTGTAAAATATTCAAATGCTTACAAATTCAGGGGTCAGATAATTAACTTAGTAAACATTTTCTTTCATTCTGCTTTGCAAATTTTCTGAAATACTTTGTCCACCAAGTGTAAAATATTTACAGTCACTTTTTCTTGAGTTGTTCATCATGCATGAATCATACTTATTAATGTGAGGCAGAGTTCCTGTAAATCAGTAAATCCTGTATCTGTGTAACTGGTTGGTTAGTTAGAAGCATGATTGAATCTGCCTGTAGATCTTTCACAAACAGGATTGTTCACAAACAGGAGCATTAACCAAAAGTTTAAGGACAGTGCTCGCCAACTTTAGGTAGAACCATGTTTTTGGAAAATGAATATGTTAATTAAATATTTTTCGTACTATTCCGGTTACCAACGTGAGTACATCTAAAATTCGAAGTATGATTTAAAGAAAGAGTTGAATTACATCTGCATTATTTTAACCAGAAAACATACACGGCTGTTGGGCAAAAGCGCAAAAGAAAGTAACACTCTGGAGCTGTCCAGGTGCTGAAAGACTTGTCCTATTCGGTTTGCACTGTATTGGTACCAAATCCAATAAAAAAAAACAAACAAAACTAAAATTCATATTTACACAATATTAAACATGAATTAAACACCAGGATCCTACCAGTTCTGGAGTTTCCTGATGTATTGTGGTGTTAATTTCCTTAGCTGACTGCTGCAGAGTCTCTGTGAATCTTGGATCCACCAGCAAAATACTTTGTCCTCCAAGAGTAGAATATTTACAGTCACTTTTTCTTGAGTCGGTGGTCATACATGAATCATACTTATTAATGTGAGGCAGAGTTCCAGTAAATCCTGTATCTGTGTAACCGGGTGGATAGTACGGAATAACGGGGAGATTGGACTGATAGAAGAAGCGGGATTGTCTCCACCTGTAGATCTTTACTGAGATTATAACTACTACAGTTGTAATGAAGAGGAAAGAAACAGCAGCCAGAGCTAAAACTAAATAAAAGGTCAGATCATCATTATATTCTTTGTTCTGAGTAAAATCTGTGAATTCTGAGAGCACTTCAGGGAAACTGTCAGCTACAGCTACATTGATGTTAACCACAGCTGAGCGAGACGGCTGTCCGTTATCCTCCACAACTACAGTCAGTTTCTGTTTCACAGCATCTTTATCAGTGACCTGACGCACAGTCCGTATCTCTCCATTCTGTGGTCCCACTTCAAACAGCGCCCTCTCTGTGACTTTGTGTAGTTTATAGGAGAGCCAGGCATTTTGTCCAGAGTCCACATCAACAGCCACCACTTTACTGACGAGATAACCGACATCTGCTGAACGAGGTACAATCTCAGCTACTGGAGAACCACCAGTTTGTACTGGGTAGAGAACCTGAGGAGCGTTGTCATTCTGATCTTGAATTATAATGTTCACTGTCACTTCAGAACTTAACGCAGGAGAACCTCCGTCTCGTGCGGTCACATTAAAAGAGAAGGATTTCATTTGTTCATAATCAAAAGCCTTGAGTGTCTGAATTAAACCGCTGTCTACATTAATCGATACCAACGAAGTTACTTTGTAACGCTCTCTGTTACTTTCCTCTAAAACATATGACACTCGAGCATTCGAACCCCAGTCCGCATCACTCGCAGTTACCGTTAGCAACGCGACACCGGGCGAATTATTTTCAGCAACAAATGTTTTATACTCGTTAGAACGAAAAACAGGCGGGTTGTCATTTATATCAGCTATCTTAATGTTTAATGTTTTGTTATTGGTCTGTGCAGGGCTTCCTTGATCAGATACCAAAATTGTTATGTTGTACTCAGCAACAATTTCACGATCAATATTTTCATCTGTAAGTAACACGTAATAATCATTAAGCGCCGACTGTATTTTAAATGGTATATTTTTATTTATCTTGCACTCTACCCGTCCGTTTTTACCGGTGTCAGCGTCCTCGACATTTATAACTGCTACGGTTGTTCCAACTGGAGAATTCTCTGAAATAATATTTGAGAACGACATTAGCTGTATAGTAGGAGCATTATCGTTGACATCCACAATTTCGATGACGACTTTACATGTATTTGACAGCCCGCCCTTATCACTCACTTTTATATTCAGGTGGAATTTATTAGTAGTTTCGTAATCCAAATTATTTAGCAATACAATCTCACCGGTTTTATTATGAATCCTAAACATTTTTCTTGCTTCTGTTGTTGCTTGAGTGATCGAATATGACACTTCACCGTTTGTCCCTTTATCAGCATCGGCAGCAACCACAGTGGTTATAATTGTACCTACGGCGCAGTTTTCCAGAACTTCCACTTTATAATCGGATTTTTCACAAACAGGAGCATTGTCATTAACATCAAGCACAGAAACAAAGATTCTCAGTGTCCCTGATTTTGCAGGCGATCCACCATCAGTCGCAATAATAACTAAATCTATTTTGTCGCGTTTTTCACGATCTAGTTCGTGCTGCAAAACGATCTCTATTGATTTACTATCGTCTGTTTGTGTTTGTATCTCGAGTTTAAAGTTGTCGTTAGGTTGAAGTGTATAGCTTTGTATTCCGTTAATTCCTACGTCTGCGTCGGTTGCTCCGTCCAACGGAAAACGCGCCCCGGACACGGCATTTTCCATTATGTCCAAATGAACGGTGTCTTTGGGGAATTCTGGCGCATGATCGTTTATGTCTTTTACCTCAATAATTACACGATGCATCTCTATTGGATTTTCCAAAATTAGGTCAAAGCTGAAACTGCAGGGCGTTGTTTGCTTGCAAAGCATCTCTCGGTCAATCCGCTCGGTCACGACCAGAGTGCCTTTGTTTCTGTTCAGTTCGACATACTGCAGGACTCCTTTTGTTACAGTCCGAGCTTTTCCGGAAATAAGTCTGCTTATCTCTATTCCCAAATCTGTAGCGATGTTTCCTACTGTATAGCTTTCTGGTAATTCCTCAGGGACCGAATACCGCGCTTGGCAATAAACCCCGTCCGTCCAAAAAACACAAAGAATCGAAAACATAGTCTGCCATTTTAGTAGCGCTGAGACCATCCGACGAGAAAAGACGATGAGCGGACACGAGGGCGTCATACTGACTGCAGATTTATGTTGAAAATAATTTAAAATAAACGCATTACCAATTTTTTAAGAAGAAAACTACTCCATTGAGATAAAGTCCTCTCTGTTTGACGAAAGCAAACGTTCCAGTGCTTTTTCATTAGCGGGAGGAGACATTGCGGCTTCGGCTTTGATGGCAGTTGTTGTCAAACAGCGGCGCTCAGAGTTTGAATGCTAATAACGCACCCATGTGGGTTCCAAATCAAGGAAATCTGTCTTAAATTAAGCTTCTTTAAAAGTGCTATACATGTTTTAGGGGAACTTGTTACATAGTGCAAATAATTGTAGCAGCAAAATATACAGTATTTGTTATAAAGCCAAAATTTAGCATCATAGAAGACAAATTTCCAAGGTTTAAAATTACTTGGGGCAGTCGATCTGCCATAATTCTGCTGTATTTGATTCACTGTATATGTGCTTTGATTATTGTGCAATCTCTGGCTTTCCTGGAGTTGACTTTGGAATAAATATAGTCTTACCTGTTAGTAAATATTATGAACATCTAAACCTAACCGTGGCACTGTTTGTGAATATAAGTAATAGTTATTGTAAAAATATAAAAAATTTAAAGACCAGGATATTTCGTTATAACATAAAAAAAATGATACCTTATTTGTGGTGATAAAAAAATATGCGACGTGTCTGTATGTCTGCATAAATAATTGCTTGTTTTGTTGTTGCTGTTTGTACGAAGAAGTTCATGAAATAAATATATATATATTTTAGTTATGTTCTTTTTGCTACAATACAAACTGCAACAACAAAAACAAGCAATTCTTCACTCCAACAATAAAAGTTTATAATCACAAACCATCCAAACTTTTCTCATTGAAATATAAATGTTGCTGGGCAAGCAGTGACTGTCTTCCTTATTGTGATGGATAATACAAAACAACAAGAGGATCTGGTTTATTTTGGTTTTGCTGATAATATGCCAGCAACATTCGTACTGTAAAGAACAGAAACGTCTACTGAATGCACAAAAAATACACTTTGGTTCATAGTTAGTGCAAAGATAATAATCTAACCCACAGCCCATATGCCAGTAACAAAACTGTAAGCACACAGTTGTTTAATCAAAGCAGAAAGACTGTTATAGCTTAGTTTAATGTATAAGAATTGGAGAACTTTAATATACAGAATGCAGAAGAATTTTTTTCTTATTTATGTAAAGTGAAAATGCAAAAAAATATAATACACAATTGGTTTTTTAATATTAATCACACAAATGAAGAAATAAGATATTGTTGACAATTATTATGTCGTTTAGAATGAACCTTGATACAAAATGATGCATACCATTTCTGTTGATTGCTGATCCTGCAGGAAATCATTGTTCTTCACTGTGCAATTCAAAGTCTCTGAATAGCTCGGATCTAAGACTAGAATACTTTGTCCTCCAAGAGTAGAATATTTACAGTCACTTTTTCTTGAGTCGGTGGTCATACATGAATCATACTTATTAATGTGAGGCAGAGTTCCAGTAAATCCTGTATCTGTGTAACCGGGTGGATAGTACGGAATAACGGGGAGATTGGACTGATAGAAGAAGCGGGATTGTCTCCACCTGTAGATCTTTACTGAGATTATAACTACTACAGTTGTAATGAAGAGAAAAGAAACAGCAGCCAGAGCTAAAACTAAATAAAAGGTCAGATCATCATTATATTCTTTGTTCTGAGTAAAATCTGTGAATTCTGAGAGCACTTCAGGGAAACTGTCTGCTACAGCTACATTGATGTTAACTACAGCCGAGCGAGACGGCTGTCCGTTATCCTCCACAACTATAGTCAGTTTCTGTTTCACAGCATCTTTATCAGTGACCTGACGCACAGTCCGTATCTCTCCATTCTGTGGTCCCACTTCAAACAGCGCCCTCTCTGTGGCTTTGTGGAGTTTGTAGGAGAGCCAGGCATTCTGTCCAGAGTCCACATCAACAGCCACCACTTTACTGACGAGATAACCGACATCTGCTGAACGAGGTACAATCTCAGCTACAGGAGAACCACCAGTTTGTACTGGGTAGAGAACCTGAGGAGCGTTGTCATTCTGATCCTGAATTATAATGGTCACTGTCGTTTCACTGCTTAAAGGAGGTGACCCTCCATCTCTTGACGTCACATTAAAGGAGAAACGTTTTATTTGCTCATAATCAAATACTTTATTAGCATGTATGACACCGCTATCTGAATTAATGGATATTAAAGAACGTATCGGGTGCCCACCTACAGAATTATCTTCCAGTAAATATGATAATCGAGCGTTTGGTCCCCAGTCAGCATCAATCGCTTTCACTGTCAGTACAGTTTCACTCGGAGAATTGTTTTCTTTTATAAATGCAGTGTATCCATTTGAACTGAATTGTGGTGGATTGTCGTTTACATCGGAAATCTTAATATTTAAAGTTTTGCTGCTGTTCCGTACAGGACTTCCCTGATCGGACACCAGTATGGTGACATTGTATTCGTCAGTAGTTTCTCTATCGAGACTTTCCTCGGTTATCAATGCGTAATAATCGCCATGTGATAACTCTATTCTAAAAGGCATGTTCTTTTTAATTTTACACTGCACGAGCCCATTTTTACCAAAATCGGCATCCTCTACATTAATAACAGCTACGGTTGTTCCTAGTGGCGAATCCTCAGCAATGACGTTAGAAAACGACATGAGCTGTATGGTAGGAGAGTTATCATTTACGTCAAGAACGTCGATTATAATTTTACACGTGTCAGCATGTCCCCCTTTATCCATGGCCTTGATATTTATTTGATAAAGCTTTTCAGTTTCATAGTCTATGCTACCTAACAATTTAATTTGTCCTGTTTCTGAATTTATATCGAAAACGCTCCTGGCTTCTTTTGTTGCCTGAGCAAAAGAATACGAGACGTGACCATTAATCCCTTCATCAGCATCACTAGCCATCACCGTAGCCACGACGGTACCAACTGGCGCATTTTCCTTCACCTCAGCTTTATAGACTGATTGTTTACATGTTGGCTTATTATCGTTTATGTCTAAAACTGAAATATGGATTTTTACCGTGGCTGATTTTTTAGGCGTTCCGCCGTCAAATGCAATCAGGACTAAATTTATTTCATCGTGTTCCTCTCGGTCCAGTTCACGCTTTAAAACCATTTCTACATATTTGTTTCCGTTAGGTTGATGACTTATTTCTAATTGAAAATTATTTTCGGGACTGAGTGTGTAGCTCTGAATACCATTTGTATCAATGTCCAGGTCAACTGCGCTATCTAACGGGAATCGTGTCCCAGATTCCGTATTTTCACTAATTTGCATTTTAACTATATCTTTTGGAAACACGGGTGAATTGTCATTTATATCTTGAACTTCAACAATTACACGATGTAATTCAATTGGATTTTCAACGATCAGATCAAAGCTAAAACTGCAGGGCGTCGTTTGCTTGCAGAGCTCCTCTCTATCTATCCTTTCCTTCACTATCAGCGTGCCTTTGTCTCTGCTCAGTTCGACATACTGACGACCACCTTTTGTTACAACGCGGGCTTTTCCAGAAATAAGTCTACTTATCTCTATTTCCAAATCCTTGGCAATGTTTCCAACAAACGAACCTTCTGGAGCCTCCTCTGGAATGGAATATCGCGCTTGACTAAAGACGATATTAATCCAATAAACGAAGAGAAGAAATGTAACAGCCTCCCATTTTAGCAGGATGAAAATTTGTCGTCGATAGGATCCGTTGTGGAAACTTAAATACGACATCCTTTTAATCCTTGGGTAGTAGAGAATACAATACCAAGTATTTGGATGTTGGATATCCACCAGTATTTAACAAAAATGAGACCGTCGTGGTTAGATATATCGGGCACGTCACGCAGAGAACAACCCTGCCTTGTCCTATTCAGCACTTATGATCCAACAGCGGCACCCAAAGTTCAAACACAGAACATCCTGAATGTCCTAAATCTGTTAAAATATAAATACGGATAGAAAATCTTACTTAAAACTGTAAAATCATTTATAGTTAAAAAAAAGTGTTTTAAAAAACCTGTATGAATTTCCAACTACACTGATTCTGTTATTTGCCCTCTTCTCAAATTGATATTTCTTAAACTATGCAAATGAAAGAACCCGATATCAGATAGTGTTCGTTCAAATCTGAAACGTGCCAATTTGTGGATGCAGTTTGGAACTTGTACTCTTATGTTCTATCATTACAGTGCTTCTTTGCAAGCAATGTCCAAAAATACAGGTATGGTTGAGTTAGCTGACCTGACCTCAACATCATCAAACAATGCACCAGGCTACATCATCCAACAGCATTGTCTTATCTGTCTGATATCACAATTGTTATTTTATATTATTAAGGTACAGTTCCCAGACACACTGCAAATTCTCATATAAAGACATCCCACAAGAATTAAAGCTATTACAGCCATCAAAGGAAAATCCATTATAGACAGTGATGTCATAAAATCTCCTGTAAGCCTTTTTGAAATGTGTAGGTTTCCCAATAATTTTTCATTATTTGTTATATGTTAATATAAGTTACCCATTTTTCTCAATATAATTTTATTATCAATTTAAAATTTCAAAGCATCAATAATACACTTTCAAGTGTTTTGTACATGCTTCTGTGTATTTAAAAGGTAAGATACAGATGGATACTGTGTAAGTCTGCAGAAATATTATATGCTGAACTTTAGTAGATGTCATAAGTAAGTCACAAGGACAATACTATCGTGCATACAAATTATATTAGTACCCCGAAACAAACAAGCAAAAACAAAAATGTATAAAGACAGTACCCTACAGCTTTTATGAATATTAGTCACACAGATGATGAAGTTAGATATTGTTGGCAATTTGCAGTTTAGAATAATAAGGGGAAATCCATCTCGTTATAATGAACATTTTTACAAAATGATACAACCCAAGTTTCATGTGTATGGCATGAAATGCAACAAGGTAATGCAAAATGTCAGTTTTTACTTTGTTGTAATTACTATGATTACAGATAAATCAAATCGCTCGGTAGGATAACTGCAGTTTAAACATTAAAATGTATATAAATTGTATGGAAAAATATTGTTTTCATTGTGTCACGTTGCAAAAATGTTAAAGTAAATAAATATAACATAACTTAAACATTTATGATAAAGGGACAAATAATATAGATTTTTTTAGCCTTATAAATAACCAAAAACAAATTTGCTGATGTTACTGATAAAATAAAGTTACTAACAGTCAAGTGCACATTTCATCATTTAAACGTCAATATTTTAAACCCCAGGAAAAAACGACCATGATTACATAAAGGAGTTGAAAAAGTTTGCCTACCATTTCCGTTGATTGCTGATCCTGGAGGAAATCATTGTTCTTCACTGTGCAACTCAAAGTCTCTGAATAGCTCGGATCTAAGACTAAAATACTTTGTCCTCCAAGAGTAGAATATTTACAGTCACTTTTTCTTGAGTCGGTGGTCATACATGAATCATACTTATTAATGTGAGGCAGAGTTCCAGTAAATCCTGTATCTGTGTAACCGGGTGGATAGTACGGGATAACGGGGAGATTGGACTGATAGAAGAAGCGGGATTGTCTCCACCTGTAGATCTTTACTGAGATTATAACTACTACAGTTGTAATGAAGAGGAAAGAAACTGCAGCCAGAGCTAAAACTAAATAAAAGGTCAGATCATCATTATATTCTTTGTTCTGAGTAAAATCTGTGAATTCTGAGAGCACTTCAGGAAAACTGTCAGCTACAGCTACATTGATGTTAACTACAGCCGAGCGAGACGGCTGTCCGTTATCCTCCACAACTACAGTCAGTTTCTGTTTCACAGCATCTTTATCAGTGACCTGACGCACAGTCCGTATCTCTCCATTCTGTGGTCCCACTTCAAACAGCGCCCTCTCTGTGGCTTTGTGGAGTTTGTAGGAGAGCCAGGCATTCTGTCCAGAGTCCACATCAACAGCCACCACTTTACTGACGAGATAACCGACATCTGCTGAACGAGGTACAATCTCAGCTACAGGAGAACCACCAGTTTGTACTGGGTAGAGAACCTGAGGAGCGTTGTCATTCTGATCCTGAATTATAATGGTCACTGTCGTTTCACTGCTTAAAGGAGGTGACCCTCCATCTCTTGACGTCACATTAAAGGAGAAACTTTTTATTTGCTCATAATCAAATACTTTATTTGCATGTATGACACCGCTATCTGAATTAATGGATATTAAAGAACTTATCGGGTGCCCACCTACAGAATTATCTTCCAGTAAATATGATAATCGAGCGTTTGGTCCCCAGTCAGCATCAATCGCTTTCACTGTCAGTACAGTTTCACTCGGAGAATTGTTTTCTTTTATAAATGCAGTGTATCCATTTGAACTGAATTGTGGTGGATTGTCGTTTACATCGGAAATCTTAATATTTAAAGTTTTGCTGCTGTTCCGTACAGGACTTCCCTGATCGGACACCAGTATGGTTACATTGTATTCATCAGTAGTTTCTCTATCGAGACTTTCCTCGGTTATCAATGCGTAATAATCGCTATGTGATAACTCTATTCTAAAAGGCATGTTTTTGTTAATTTTACACTGCACGAGCCCATTTTTACCAAAATCGGCATCCTCTACATTAATAACAGCTACGGTTGTTCCTAGTGGCGAATCCTCAGCAATGACGTTAGAAAACGACATGAGCTGTATGGTAGGAGAATTATCATTTACATCAAGAACGTCGATTATAATTTTACACGTGTCAGCAAGTCCCCCTTTATCCATGGCCTTGATATTTATTTGATAACGCTTTTCAGTTTCATAGTCTATGCTACCTAACAATTTAATTTCTCCTGTTTCTGAATTTATATCGAAAACGCTCCTGGCTTCTTTTGTTGCCTGAGCAAAAGAATACGAGACGTGACCATTAATCCCTTCATCAGCATCACTAGCCATCACCGTAGCCACGACGGTACCAACTGGCGCATTTTCCTTCACCTCAGCTTTATAGACTGATTGTTGACATGTCGGCTTATTATCGTTTGCGTCTAAAACTGAAATATGGATTTTTACCGTGGCTGTTTTTTTAGGCGTTCCTCCGTCAAATGCAATCAGGACTAAATTTAATTCATCGTGTTCCTCTCGGTCCAGTTCACGTTGCAAAACCATTTCTACATATTTGTTTCCATCGGCCTGATGACTTACTTCTAATTTAAAATTATTTTCGGGACTGAGTGTGTAGCTCTGAATACCATTTATATCAACGTCCAGGTCAACTGCACTATCTAACGGGAATCGTGTCCCAGATTCCATGTTTTCACTAATTTGCATTTTAACTATATCTTTTGGAAACACGGGTGAATTGTCATTAATATCTTGCACTTCAACAATAACGCGATGTAATTCAATTGGATTTTCAACGATCAGATCAAAGCTAAAACTGCAGGGCGTCGTTTGCTTGCAGAGCTCCTCTCTATCTATCCTTTCCTTCACTATCAGCGTGCCTTTGTCTCTGCTCAGTTCGACATACTGACGACCACCTTTTGTTACAACGCGGGCTTTTCCAGAAATAAGTCTACTTATCTCTATTTCCAAATCCTTGGCAATGTTTCCAACAAACGATCCTTCTGGAGCCTCCTCTGGAATGGAATATCGCGCTTGACTAAAGACGATATTAATCCAATAAACGAAGAGAAGAAATGTAACAGCCTGCCATTTTAGCTGGATAAAAATCTGTCGTCGATTGTAGGATCCGTTACACAAACTCAAATAAGACATCCTTTCAATCCTTGGATAGGAAAAAATGCAATACAAAGAATTTGCGGAAAGAAACGTACGTTGGATGTCCATCCGTGTTTAAAAAAAATGAGACCGGCGTGGTTAGATATAGCGAGCACGTCATGCAGAGAACAACCCTGCCTTGTCCTATTCAGCACTTATTACCCAACAGCGGCACCCAGAGTTCAAACACAGAACATCCTACAATAAATGTCCTAAATCTGTTAAAAGATAAATACGGATAGAAAATCTTACTTAAAACTGTAAAATCATTCAGGGGTTAAAATGTTATATATTTGTTAGGTTTAATTTTGCATCCGTCTCAAATAGGTATTTCTTAAACTACGAAAATGTCTGAACCTAATATTAGATAGTGCTATTTAAATCTATAATTTTCCAATCATGGTTGTAGTTTGGGACATTACCTTTTATGTTCGAGCACTACAGTGCTTTTCCCCCCTAAAATCCTCACCAAACACTTTTGGGATGATGTACAACAGAGACACTGCACCAGGCTCCCTCATCCAATAGAAGTGTGTAATGTCACAATGTTATTTTATATGAATGAGCTAAAATTCCCACATGCACATTGCAAAATCTTGTAGAAACACCTTCCATAAGATTTAAAGCTATTACAACTTCAAAGAAACAACAAGCTAAAATATTGATTAAGTATTTTTGTATTTTGTAAGTTTCCCCACTACTTTTGTCTCCATAGTTTCGTTCCTGGATTAATTATTGGAGGCACAGTGATTTCGTTTGTACTCTGACATCAAAACAATAGGTCATTGCTTCACCTCCCAAAGGCTTCCATTGCCTAATTAGGATATCTGATTTACAACAAACGAACAAGTTCATTGAGTTATTCTTTATACTTTAATGTTCCAAATTTAATCATACACCAACTGTTTTCATAAACATTAAGTATTATTTCTCACTTTTAAATTTCAATGCAACAATAATACACGTTCAAGTGTTTTGTATGTGCTCACATGATTTTAAAAGGTAGGATACAGCTGGATACTGTGTGAGTTGGCAGATGTATAATGTGCAAAAACATCAGTAAATGTCATTAGTAAGTCACAACGACCATAAGACAGCGCATACATCAAAAAAAAAATCAACAGGTATAGAGACGATACACAATCACACAAACATGAACCTAAAAACGTTGACAACAAACTGCTGCCTCCATGATCTAAATTACACATGTGATAATTAACAAAATATAAAAAAAAAAGTATTTAAAAAAAATTGTGAAAAGCCAAACTAAACAAAATGAAGATGGGAAACCAAAAATAAAAAGCAGAGATCATAGAACTGGACATTGAAAGCCATCATGATAAAAAAAAAAAAAATACAGCATACGTTTCATTTTAAAATTCAATCATGCAACAACAAAAACAACAAAGTCATAGCACTGCATGCAGTGAAATCTTAATCTGTTGTCTTAATTTTTCTAACCATACATCTAAATCATAAAATCATCAGCAAGAAATTTAGGTATGTAAATCACTTCTTACCTTTTGCAGAACAGACGGAACAGATGAGGACATAAAAAGAATAAACAGAAAAAAAGATTAATTCCAGGTTTAATATGCTTTTCAGAAGAGTTTTTATTAGCAAAGCATTTAAAATGTGCAAAAATATTTCATACAATACTAAAACTACAAATAAGCACAAATACAGTTCTTACGTAATCTGGTTAATTAGATTCATAATTAATGTAACAGTGTTTAACTTTAACTGTAAGTGTTTAAAAGTGCACACATTCCCTTGAACATCGAGCACCTTGTGTATAAATCTTTAAATATTATCCCTTCAAGACACGAATCTAAATTTATTTGAGCTGCAACATCTTATACTGTAAAGCTGTAATGAAAAGTTCTACGACAAGGTTAATAGCATGTAAAAACGTGAATTTGTCATGAAATAAAATATAGATGTGAGTTTTTTTAGCAGCATCTTATAGAGATAGTGATAATTTACACTTTATTGTATTAGAGGAATGATTTTAAATGATTTTCATTCTACCCATCAGGTCACAAATTCACCTAAATTGAAGGAAAAGCTTTTCAAACAATACAAACACAACTGTGTGGAAGCTCACTTGTTAGAATGTTGGACTATCAATCTGAAGATTGTGGTTTTAAACCACAGGTCCATGTAGCTACTTAAACAAGACACTGGAAGCTGTGGCCAACTCACTGCTCGGTTTATAAGTCGCTTTGGATAAAAGATTGGATAATCGACTATAATGTAAATGTAACTTAATCTCATTAAGGTCTTGCTTTTATTTTACTTGATTTTGATTCAAGTATTAGTTTGACCTAATGTTCTGAACTTTCTGGAAAGTTATTACAACTTTGGCTGCATTAACCATTCTCTCTGCCACTAAGAAGTCATTCATAACATGATGGTGCCCCACCAAGTTTAACAGTAATGACTAAATGTAAATGTAATTGTAAACAGTAATGATGGTGTTAGCCAAGTGATGGTCATTTGCTGTTATTTCAGAGATATGTTTTGCCTTTTGTCCAAAAGTATAATTTATTTTTTTTTCAGACCAACTAATGTAAATAATAAAGGACCTGATTATATGATTTACAATGTTTATTGTTTGCGTGTTTTTTAAGTTTTATTTTATTTTAAAGGTCACTGTAGTCAAAGTATATTTTTCAATATAACTTATTTGCTTATAAAGTTTAGGCATGTGCTTCTCCAAATGATGGACAGGACAACAGTTGGGCATCAGAAGAATGCTAGACCTTGTGTGTGTGTGTGTGTGTGTGTGTGTGTGTGTGTGTGTGTGTGTGTATGTATGTGTATGTATGTATGTATATATATATATATATATATATATATATATATATATATATATATATATATATATGTGTATATATATATACATGTGTATATATATATATATATATATATATATATATATATATATATATATATATATATATATATATATATATATATATATATATATATATAATAGTAAAGCAAGCACTGTTATTTCAAGAATAATCAAAATAATAATGAAACATAATAAAATATAATTTATTAATAGTAAACATTACCATTAAGGAATTATGGGTTAAAAAAATAATAAGCAATTAAGACCACAACCAATTAAATGGCAAAATGTAAATTAACTTTGTAGTATAAACTGTCTCTAAAAACACATCTGTGATTTTCATTTATAGAGTTTTCTCACCTCAACTGGATTTGTACTGACACCATTTAGGCCGAATGCATCGATCTGTTCAGTTTTTTGCATTCCACAGTCAGGGAATGTTGTATCATTATAAGTTGTCAAAAATTTGAAGTCACTGGTTCGTGATCCTGTGGTTAGATACCTATCATAATTATATGAACTTCTAAGAGTTCCAGTTCCTTCCACTTCTGCATAGTTAGGAGGGAGATAAGCACTGGGCACGGCAAGTGTTCCATCAAAAACAGTCTAGGTTTCCTCCTGTGGCAAAACCTCACAGCCAGGATCAGAATAATAAAGGTCAAAAAGAATGTGGAGACTGAAACCAGTGCAATAATTAAATAGAATGTGAGTTTACTGTTGCTTTCCTCATAATTGGCATCTTTAAGTTCAGGAACTTCAGCAAAGTTATCAGAGATGAGTAAATACACAGAACCAGTTGCTGAGAGAGGAGACTGTCCATTATCTTTTACTGAGATCACAAGGTTCTGTTTCATACTGTCAGATTCAGTGATGTCCCGCAGTGTCCTGATCTCTCCACTATGAAGTCCGATACTGAAGAGGCCTGGATCAGTAGATTTGATAATCTGATATGTCAGCCATGCATTTTGTCCAGAATCAGCGTCCACAGCAATGACTTTTGAAATAATAGATCCTGAAAGAGTACCTTTAGGAATCATCTCAGTCATTAAAAGCTTCCCTTCAGCTGTAGGATATAATACTTGTGGAGTATTGTCATTTTCATCTGTTATGAACACACTCACAGTCACATTGCTACTGAGTGGAGGAGAACCGTTGTCTCTGCCTAGAACTTGGACTTTAAAATTCCGGAATTTCTCATAGTCGAAGGACTTCAGTGCGTGGATCACCCCAGTTTCTGCATTGATGGATAAAAACGCAGACACTGGGACACCATTAACCTCAACTGGTACCAGAGAATATATCACAGTTCCATTCTGCATCCAGTCTGGATCTCTCGCTGTTACAGAAATAATGGAGGAACCAGGTTTATTATTTTCACTTATATAAACACTATAGGACTGTTGTTCAAATACAGGAGGATTGTCGTTAATGTCAAAGAGTGAGATTAGAACAGTAGTGATGGAGGATAAAGGTGGAGAGCCCCGGTCAGTTGCAGTGATGGTTATGTTGTAGCTTGGTTCTCTTTCTCGATCCAATATGGCTGTTGTCACCAAAGAGAAATAGTTTTTAATGGATGGATTTAATTTAAAGGGGACATTTTGCTGAATCGAGCAGTGAACCTGTCGATTATCTCCCGAATCTTTATCCTGAACACTTATTACTGCCACTTCAGTGCCCACTGGAACATTTTCAGGTACGTGGTCATTTAAGGATTTGAGAATAATTCGTGGTTGATTATCATTAACGTCAGTGACATCTATGATAAGTTTCGCAGTGGACGCCAGACCGGGACCATCCTTGGCCTGCACTCTCATTTCATAATATTTTTCTTCTTCATAATCGATGTTACCAATCACCTTTATTTTCCCAGATGTTTTATCAAGTGAGAATAATTTTGCTGTCTTATCAGACAAACGTTTAAGTTCATATGTGACGTCACCATTCGCTCCTTCGTCAGCATCCGTCGCGGTCACTGTAATCACCTCGGTACCTAATGGAACGTTCTCGGGCAGACTACTCTGTACACGGGTTGGCTGAACACAGGAATATTGTCGTTGGCATCCAGAACAGTGACGTGTATTACAGTAGTTCCAGTTTTCGGGGGTTTGCCACCATCCATCGCGGTCAGAATTAAATTGATGTCTTGCAGCGTTTCTCGATCCAATTCCTTTTCTAGGACCAATTCAGCGTGTTTTCCTCCGTCTCCATTGTCATGCACGGATAAAACAAAATGTTCATTCCTTTGCAGTGAATAGCTTTGAACCGTATTCTGTCCGTTATCCAGATCGTGAGCTTCATCCAATGGGAAACGCTCGCCCTTATCCGCAGACTCTCTTATCTCAAACGTTATGCGCTCATTAGCAAACCGAGGTGCGTTGTCGTTTACATCTTCAACCTGCAGCGTAACACGATGGACTTCAAGAGGATTTTCCAAAATGAGCTCATAATTAACGATGCAAGAAATCCTCGATCCACAAAGCTCCTCTCGGTCTATTGTCTCCATCACAAGCAGATTTCCATTACTCACACTGATGTCACAGTAACGTTTCGCGTTGTCCTCCGTCTCTATCCGAGCCTTACGGGCAACGAGTGCTTTCGCATCAAGACCGAGGTCCTTCGCTATATTCCCGATAACATGTTGTCTTTTTGTTTCCTCCGGAACCGTGTAGCTTAAATCTCCACTGACAGATGGAATAAAAATGCAGATCCACGGCACCGAAAGCAGCCCCCAAATCATATTTGGAATTTCAAAATGCATTGCGTTAATCGCACAAGCTGTTCCACGTAGTCCCGACTTGACGTTTACATTAAACACGAGCGAGGAGACAAGGAAATATAAAGGCGACTGGGTGGAGAGCATTAGGAGTATTGTTTCTCCGTTAGTGAACAGCGACGCTCAGAGTATTTAATCGTGTACTGCAAGCTGGTGGTTTTTAATCATTGTAGTTATAACAATTTTAGTATTTTTAGAAGATAAATGGTGTCTTTACAAACAAATCATTCAGAATATTCCAATCGAATGTTATCCAAACAATTTCAAGCAATTATTTGACTTATTACTTTATTATTATTATTATTATTATTATTATTATTATTATTATTATTATTATTATATTTTTTTATTATTATTATTTTTACTATCCTTATATTAGCTGCATCTGTTTGTCTGTGTGTCTGGCAAAAAGTTTGCAAATGTTATTTTACCCACTTCCCTTTATCCGATTAAGCTGAAACTTAAGCACAATTGTTCATTGTCAATGACATTATCAATTAAAAAAATACCAAATTAATTAACTAGTTAGTGGTAATAATTAATTTTGTTTTTATGGATAAATTGCCCATTTTCTGTTAAATTTTATGCTTCACAAGCATAATTAATTTAGGATAAAGCAATTTAACACAATATAGAGGTGTTTGTTTTTAAATATATATTTTTAAATATTTTGCTTGTTTTAATTTCTGACTTGACAATCAGGTGTTACAAAGTGTTAATGAGTTTTATAGTTATTCAACTAAGTGCTGCACCTACATAGGTTTTGTGCAACATATTTAAATTTTAAGTTCCAAGTTATGTTACAGACAAAAATCCTGAGGAGCTGTGCTGTAAAATGAAATGTTATATATTTCAGCACCTTGGATAGCTCACGAGACGCCCTCAAATAACAGTTTTAAAGACAATATTAGTTTTATTGAAGGCCAGAGTGGACATGTGTTATTTCTGTATTTAAATAGTGATCTAGAGGATGGATGGTTTTACAACTTATAGGATTAAATAACTGCATATTAAATAAAATATTTCAGACAGTTTTATGGCAGATATCTCCTCTGCTCTTTTCTAAAGTTTTAAACATTATGGCACCTGATCCCTCCAGCTGCTTGTTCCCTCGTGTCTTTCTATGCATGTAAAAAATATAAAGCGTCCTTTAATTTGACCTGTGTTATTTAAATCACCCCCCGTAAAACACAAATCAATCCTTGGTTTTCTTTTTTTTTTATTCCACATGTTTTAAAATGTTCACAAACATTAACATATGCTTTTGTTTACAAAAAACATATATAAAAGCATATATATTTTGTTTATTTTGATTTATGCAGTATTTATTCAGTATTTTATTAGCTGAAGACTTTTTACATTTAGCCTAAAAGTAAAAACAATTTTGTAATAATAGTTTCATGGTTTGAAGTTTAAGAGTTGTCACATGTACTTATTTCAAATTCCTCTGACATTTCAGAAAATTTCCGCGGTCGGCGGTGTGAACCTCGAACCACCATTGAGCATTTAATGTTATATGTTGAAGTAAATAAAATCACACAAGCATTTAAACTGGCCTTGTAAATTTATAAAACCATATATTGAAATCCCTGCCCTGTCACTTTTTTCTACTCGCTCAAAAACAAGTCGCAATCACAAGATAATAACTTTTGTTATGTTGTCATAACCAGAAAAAATAAGTCGTGGTCATGAATGTCTGACATCACAGATGCTTTTCTGTATGAATGGGTAAAAAAATCCACACAAACAGTGCAAATTCCTTTACATAAGTTTCCCAAAGAAGTGAAGGATGTTACAAAGCGTGTACCAAAATTAACTGACATTTCAAATTTTTTGCAATATTTTTTGGCAAAACCAAAGGTCAAGGTGTTGATTGGTTAGATGTTTTATTTCATACATAACCTCCATGTCTGTATTTTCAAACAAATACAAAAAAATATATAATTTTAATAATAAAAAGAAGAATCAAAAAGTTTAATTCCAAAATTTAACTTGTCAGACACGCAGTAACTGCAAATGCAGAACCAATTTAAAATGAATGGTATTAAAGCTGATATAGGTGTAATGTCTCAGGGTCTCTATACTTTTTCTGCAAACCATTTTTTTATTAAAAATAACAAAATTACAAAACAACAGAAAAAATATTTTCTTACCTTTTAAATCACCACCCAAAATGAATTCATGGAGAATTTCATGAAAAAGAGCAGAAACAAAAAGTTAGTTTTATTTCATATAAATTATTTATCAAATTTTTTTACATTATAATAAATATTGTTATTATTGACACAGTTTTGACACACCAGATCACTTTTAATTTTTGATACGAACACAAAGAAACACACCCTCTTCAGCAGGTCCTTAATCTGATCCTGGGTTAATCTAACACATCTGCTTGAGAGCCATAAATCTTTAATACTATATATATATATATATATATATATATATATATATATATATATATATATATATATATATATATATATATATATATATTTTGTATGTATATAATATTTGAATATTTATTCATTTACTTTATTTTAAATACAACAAAAGGTTTAACTGTTTTTATAATTTTGCAGAGTTATGTTTAAATTTTGTTCCTAAAGTGGATCTGTGATCTTAACCAGCATTAGAAAATCAATAAAATATGCAACTTAAGCAAATGTTTGTGCAATCATGCTGGATGAGAATATGATATCCTTCAAACTGTTTCCCAAAGTTTGGAAACAAACATGTGCTTGATTTCATTTCATCTTGATCAATGGGACAAAATGAAACAAAACAATTTACAGATTAACTTTTGTGCTCTAATTATTTTGTTCACGCAGTTCATATAAAATAGTTATAATAGATTCTGAACCATGTTTAGACCAACCTTTTAGTCAGTTACATAAGTGCTTGACCAACAGTTTATATCATTTTGCATCTGTACAACATCACAGTGGGTAAAATTATAACATTTTGAGATTTGAATGAAGTGAAGAGCATACATTTTTGATTAAGAAGTTTAACAGTTTAAATACTATAACAACTGATTAGTTTAACCACATCTTTCTGTAGCTTAGCAGCAGCATTGCTAAGTTCCATACCAAATAACTTTTTCACTAGTTATGTTTTTGATTTTTTAAGAGGTAGCAACATAGCGTCCACAACAGTTGAAACTTCCAGGACGTGTCTGAGAAAAGCAGAGGTTTGCTTTGCAGTAGGATTTTGAAATGCAGCAGTGAGACAGAAATAAAGCACTTTTATGTGTGAGCTTTTATTCTGCTTGTCTGTCTATCAAAACATGTGCATGTGTATGGCAGTGGAACAGTAGACCAGCCAAGAGAGACACACACTCACTCACTAACACACACACACACACACACACACACACACACACACACACACACACACACACACACACACACACACACACAGCACAAAAGGATGGAGTGACAGAATGAGAGCGAGAAATAAAGTCCACTGACGATTCATCATCTGCAACAAATACATGACACTTGTCAAATTATGAGAGAAATCAAACCGACCGACAACCAAACTGACATCCAAGACACCAAACACCAACCTGAGAACCCACATTCAGGTGACTTATTTATTTCCCCACTGCAGGAAGCTATAATGAAATGGGTTTGCAAAAAAAAAAAAAAAAAAAAAACCCTACAGTTTACCTTTAGAATTCGAATAAAGTGAAAATGAGAGAATAACATCATACCAGCCTTCAAATTAGCAATACTAGCAAGAGAATATTATTGTAAAATTACATTAGCAAAAACAAACACATAGTTGTTTCCATCAACAGGCTCCAGTTATTCAGCGTGAATTATATACAGATGGACTTTTTTCTATGTTAGAACATCGGCACTTCCTCAGCAAATGTTTTATTCAGTGGATCTGACTGTCATGTTGCATTGATCTGACATCAGGTTAGGACAATGTGAAGTAGCTTCCGAGTAGTTAAGTTACTTTTGCCATATTTGTGAAACTTATTGCGCTATATTTTTGTGTGTGCTAGCTTTTGTGTATCCATCCATCCATTATCTTCTGCTTTATCCTATATTAGGGTCGCGGGGGGGTTCCCCATGCCCATCCAGGGGAGAACGTTTCGGGCGCTGGGCAGATACACCAAGGACAGGACACCAATCTATCACTGGGCACACACTCACACACACATACACACTCTATATGGGGCAATTTGGAGAACTGAATTGACTTGATCCATGTTTTTGGATTGTGGGAGGAAACCAGAGAACCTGGAGGAAACCCACACAGACATAGGGGATTCGAACCGGAAATCCCTAGCGCTGAGAGGCGAACATGCTAACCACTAAGCCACCGTGCCGCCCAGCTTTTGTGTAGTGAAGCTTAATTTATTGTTAAGTAACTAATCGCTTAGCTCACTACATTTTGCCCAACACTTCCTATAGCAGATTTGTAATTAGAATCATGGTAAACTGCCCTTTCAATTTATTCAGGCTACTACTTGCGCAACAACGTGGGGTAAGCAAACCATGAACATTAATATTAAGTGATATAAATAGAAATCAAATAGACTTGGTGATTATCAGTCATTGTAGCTAGATTGAAAGAAGATTCTCACCTCAGGTGCATTTCCAATATTGTCAAATGTTGAACCAAAGGGGTCATCTGGCCCCATTTTTAAAGTACTTGTAGCAGCAAGACTGTCATCGTGGTAGGTTGTGACAAATTTAAAATCGCTTGTACGTGATCCTGTGGTTAGATACCTATCATAATTATATGAACTTCTAAGAGTTCCAGCTCCTTCCACCTCTGCATAGTTAGGAGGGAGATAAGCACTGGGCACGGCAAGTGTTCCATCAAAAAACAGTCTAGGTTTCCTCCTGTGGCAAAACCTCACGGCCAGGATCAGAATAATAAAGGTCAAAAAGAATGTGGAGACTGAAACCAGTGCAATAATTAAATAGAATGTGAGTTTACTGTTGCTTTCCTCATAATGGGCATCTTTAAGTTCAGGAACTTCAGCAAAGTTATCAGAGATGAGTAAATACACAGAACCAGTTGCTGAGAGAGGAGACTGTCCATTATCTTTTACTGAGATCACAAGGTTCTGTTTCATACTGTCAGATTCAGTGATGTCCCGCAGTGTCCTGATCTCTCCAGTATGAAGTCCGATACTGAAGAGGCCTGGATCAGTAGATTTGATAATCTGATATGTCAGCCATGCATTTTGTCCAGAATCAGCGTCCACAGCAATGACTTTTGAAATAATAGATCCTGAAAGAGTACCTTTAGGAATCATCTCAGTCATTAAAAGCTTCCCTTCTGCTGTAGGATATAATACTTGTGGAGTATTGTCATTTTCATCTGTTATGAACACACTCACAGTCACATTGCTACTGAGTGGAGGAGAACCGTTGTCTCTGGCTAGAACTTGGACTTTAAAATTCCGGAATTTCTCATAGTCGAAGGACTTCAGTGCGTGGATCACCCCAGTTTCTGCATTGATGGATAAAAACGCAGACACTGGGACACCATTGACCTCAACTGGTACCAGAGAATATATCACAGTTCCATTCTGCATCCAGTCTGGATCTCTCGCTGTTACAGAAATAATGGAGGAACCAGGTTTATTATTTTCAGCTATATAAACACTATAGGACTGTTCTTCAAATACAGGAGGATTGTCGTTAATGTCAGAGAGTGATATTAGAACAGTAGTGATGGAGGATAAAGGTGGAGAGCCCCGGTCAGTTGCAGTGATGGTTATGTTGTAGCTTGGTTCTCTTTCTCGATCCAAAATGGCTGTTGTCACCAAAGAGAAATAGTTTTTAATGGATGGGTTTAATTTAAAGGGGACATTTTGCTGAATCGAGCAGTGAACCTGTCGATTATCTCCCGAATCTTTATCCTGAACACTTATTACTGCCACTTCAGTGCCCACTGGAACATTTTCAGGTACGTGGTCATTTAAGGATTTGAGAATAATTCGTGGTTGATTATCATTAACGTCAGTGACATCTATGATAAGTTTCGCAGTGGACGCCAGACCCGGACCATCCTTGGCCTGCACTCTCATTTCATAATATTTTTCTTCTTCATAATCGATGTTACCAATCACCTTTATTTTCCCAGATGTTTTATCAAGTGAGAATAATTTTGCCGCTTTATCAGACAAACGATTAAGTTCATATGTGACGTCACCATTTATTCCTTCATCAGCATCCGTCGCGGTCACTGTAATCACCTCGGTACCTAATGGAACGTTCTCAGGCAGACTCACTCTGTACTCGGGTTGGCTGAACACAGGAATATTGTCGTTGGCATCCAGAACAGTGACGTGTATTATAGTAGTTCCAGTTTTCGGGGGTTTGCCACCATCCATCGCGGTCAGAATTAAATCAATTTCGCTCTTCTTTTCTTTATCCAGCTCGTTGTCCAGCACCAATCTGGCATATTTCCCTCCGTCAGCGTTTTCATGCTCCGACAAAATGAAATATTCGTTCTCTTGCAGAGAATATCGTTGAACTGCGTTGAGTCCAATATCCAGATCATGAGCTTCATCCAAGGAAAATTGTTGACCCTTATCAGCAGATTCTCTTATTTGTAACGTAATCCGATCATTAGGAAATCGAGGGTAATTGTCATTAATATCATCAACCTGTAATATAACTCGATGGACTTCAAGAGGATTTTCCAAAACAAGTTCATAATTAATCATACAAGAAATTCTCGATCCACAAAGCTCCTCTCGGTCTATTGTCTCCGCCACAACCAGATTTCCATTACTCACACTGATGTCACAGTAACGTTTCGCGTTATCCTCCGTCTCTAGCCGAACCTTACGGTCTTGTAATCGTTTCGCGTCGAGTCCCAGATCCCTTGCAATATTCCCGATCACGTACTGTCGCTTGCTTTCCTCCGGAACCGTGTAGCTCAGATCTCCACTCACAGTGCGAGTTAATATGCAAACGCAGTGCAATAGCGTCACAAACGCCGCGATGCTTGTCTTCATTTTCGTATTAATAAATAATACATAGATTAAACAGGAGCGATTTAATCTGTAATCAAAGTTGTCGCTTTGAGAAAGCACTGATAAATGCAGCAGCAGTCTGCTTGACTATTTCACGCAAGGGGCGATGAAATTACGCATCAACTGGGTGGAGAGATCTTTTATTTTCTCCGTAAGTAAACAGCGACCCTTTGAGGATTTAAAGGGTATTGCAAACTTGAAACTTAAAGGGATATATAATAAGATTTATGTTTTTATAATAAATTTCCATTTTATTAAAGTAAAATGATGTTGTTTTTAATTAAAAATATATTTATTATTATTATTATTATTATTATTATTATTATTATTTCATCGACATCATCATCATCATCATCATCATCATTAGAAGTAATAATAATAATAATAATAATAATAATAATAATAATAATAATAATAAATATTGTTAAATAATAATACAATGTAATAATAATTTTTTTATAGAAATTTTAACCTTTTTTTAATCATGATAATATTTATAATAATTATGATTGAAATGATTTTTTTTTTTTTTTTTATTGAAGCTAAAAGTTGTCGAAAAGGCCAAATCTTATGCTTAAGGACCATGGACAGCTCCTTGACAGTTTGCATATTGCAAAATCACTCCTAAATTTCTCTAAATTCCCCCTAATATCTCAAAATTTAATGTCCTTGTATGAGCAGAGGGTACACTGGCCAATATAGGAGTACAATAGGATTATGTACCCAAACAAAAAATAAAAGACCCTTACATGGTTTTGCTCTGGTAACCAGCATTGTTTAGTAACATTGCTAAGTTCCATATCAAATAACTTTTTTACTAGTTATGTTTTTTTTCAAGAGGTAGCAACATGGCGTCCACAAAAGTTAAAACTTCCAGGACATGTCTGAGAACATCAGAGGTTTGCTTTGCAGTAGGATTTTGAAATGCAGCAGTGAGACAGAAATAAAGCATGTTTATACGTGAGCTTTTACTCTGCTTGTCTGTCTATCAAAACATGCTCTCACTCACACTCACCCATTCACTCTCTCTCTCTCTCTCTCTCTCTCTCTCACACACACACACACACACACACACACACACACACACACAAACAGCACAAAAGGATGGAGTTACAGAATGAGAGCGAAAAATACATAATGGCCTTATCTGCAACAAATACATGACACTTGTCAAATTATGAGAGAAATCAAACCGACCGACAACCAAACCAACATCCAAGAAACCAAACACCAACCTAAGAACCCACATTCAGGTGACTTATTTATTTCCCCACTGCGGTAGGATATAATAAAATGGGTTTGCAAACAAACACCCTACAGTTTAGCTTTTGAATTCAAATTAAGTGAAAATGAGAGAATAACATCATGCAACCAAGCAAAACCAGCCTATAAATTAGCAATGCTAGCAAGAGAATATCATTGTAAAATGACAGCAAAAACAATTGCAAAGTTGTTTTAATAAACAGGCTCCAGTTATTCAGCGTGAATTATATACAGATGGACGTTTTTGTATGCTAGAACATCGGCACTTCCTCAGCAAATGTTTTATTCAGTGGATCTGAATTTCATGTTGCATTGATCTGACATCAGCTTAGGACAATATAAAGTAGCTTCAGAGTAGTTAAGTTACTTTTGCCATATTTGTGAAACTTATTGCGCTATATTTTTGTGTGTGCTAGCTTTTGTGTAGTGAAGCTTTTTATTGTTAAGTAACAAATCGCTTAGCTCACTACATTTTGCAGATTTGTAATTAGAATCATGGTAAATTGCCCTTTCAGTTTTTCAGGCTCTTAAGTACTTGCACATCAACGCAGGGTAAGCAAACAATGAACATTAATATTGAGAGGTAAAAATAGAAATCAAATAGACTTGGTGATTACCAGTCATTGTAGCTAGATTGAAAGAAGATTCTCACCTCAGGTGCATTTCCAATTTTGTCAAATGTTGAACCAAAGGGCTCATCTGGCCCCATTTTTAAAGTACTTGTAGCAGCAAGACTGTCATCGTGGTAGGTTGTGACAAATTTAAAATCGCTTGTACGTGATCCTGTGGTTAGATACCTATCATAATTATATGAACTTCTAAGAGTTCCAGCTCCTTCCACCTCTGCATAGTTAGGAGGGAGATAAGCACTGGGCACGGCAAGTGTTCCATCAAACAACAGTCTAGGTTTCCTCCTGTGGCAAAACCTCACGGCCAGGATCAGAATAATAAAGGTCAAAAAGAATGTGGAGACTGAAACCAGAGCAATAATTAAATAGAATGTGAGTTTACTGTTGCTTTCCTCATAATGGGCATCTTTAAGTTCAGGAACTTCAGCAAAGTTATCAGAGATGAGTAAATACACAGAACCAGTTGCTGAGAGAGGAGACTGTCCATTATCTTTTACTGAGATCACAAGGTTCTGTTTCATACTGTCAGATTCAGTGATGTCCCGCAGTGTCCTGATCTCTCCAGTATGAAGTCCGATACTGAAGAGGCCTGGATCAGTAGATTTGATAATCTGATATGTCAGCCATGCATTTTGTCCAGAATCAGCGTCCACAGCAATGACTTTTGAAATAATAGATCCTGAAAGAGTACCTTTAGGAATCATCTCAGTCATTAAAAGCTTCCCTTCTGCTGTAGGATATAATACTTGTGGAGTATTGTCATTTTCATCTGTTATGAACACACTCACAGTCACATTGCTACTGAGTGGAGGAGAACCGTTGTCTCTGGCTAGAACTTGGACTTTAAAATTCCGGAATTTCTCATAGTCGAAGGACTTCAGAGCGTGGATCACCCCAGTTTCTGCATTGATGGATAAAAACGCAGACACTGGGACACCATTGACCTCAACTGGTACCAGAGAATATATCACAGTTCCATTCTGCATCCAGTCTGGATCTCTCGCTGTTACAGAAATAATGGAGGAACCAGGTTTATTATTTTCACTTATATAAACACTATAGGACTGTTCTTCAAATACAGGAGGATTGTCGTTAATGTCAGAGAGTGATATTAGAACAGTAGTGATGGAGGATAAAGGTGGAGAGCCCCGGTCAGTTGCAGTGATGGTTATATTGTAGCTTGGTTCTCTTTCTCGATCCAAAATGGCTGTTGTCACCAAAGAGAAATAGTTTTTAATGGATGGGTTTAATTTAAAGGGGACATTTTGCTGAATCGAGCAGTGAACCTGTCGATTATCTCCCGAATCTTTATCCTGAACACTTATTACTGCCACTTCAGTGCCCACTGGAACATTTTCAGGTACGTGGTCATTTAAGGTTTTGAGAATAATTCGTGGTTGATTATCATTAACGTCAGTGACATCTATGATAAGTTTCGCAGTGGACGCCAGACCGGGACCATCCTTAGCCTGCACTCTCATTTCATAATATTTTTCTTCTTCATAATCGATGTTACCAATCACCTTTATTTTCCCAGACGTTTTATCAAGTGAGAATAATTTTGCCGCTTTATCAGACAAACGATTAAGTTCATATGTGACGTCACCATTTATTCCTTCATCAGCATCCGTCGCGGTCACTGTAATCACCTCGGTACCTAATGGAACGTTCTCGGGCAGACTCACTCTGTACTCGGGTTGGCTGAACACAGGAATATTGTCGTTGGCATCCAGAACAGTGACGTGTATTACAGTAGTTCCAGTTTTCGGGGGTTTGCCACCATCCATCGCGGTCAGAATTAAATCAATTTCGCTCTTCTTTTCTTTATCCAGCTCGTTGTCCAGCACCAATCTGGCATATTTCCCTCCGTCAGCGTTTTCATGCTCCGACAAAATGAAATATTCGTTCTCTTGCAGAGAATATCGTTGAACTGCGTTGAGTCCAATATCCAGATCATGAGCTTCATCTAAGGGAAATTGTTGACCCTTAACAGCAGATTCACCGATTTGTAACGTAATCCGATCATTAGGAAATCGAGGATAATTGTCATTAATATCATCAACCTGTAATATAACTCGATGGACTTCAAGAGGATTTTCCAAAACAAGTTCATAATTAATCATACAAGAAATTCTCGATCCACAAAGCTCCTCTCGGTCTATTGTCTCCGCCACAACCAGATTTCCATTACTCACACTGATGTCACAGTAACGTTTCGCGTTATCCTCCGTCTCTAACCGAACCTTACGGTCTTGTAATCGTTTAGCGTCGAGTCCCAGATCCCTTGCAATATTCCCGATCACGTACTGTCGCTTGCTTTCCTCCGGAACCGTGTAGCTCAGATCTCCACTCACAGTGCGAGTTAATATGCAAACGCAGTGCAATAGCGTCACAAACGCCGCGATGCTTGTCTTCATTTTCGTATTAATAAATAATACATAGATTAAACAGGAGCGATTTAATCTGTAATCAAAGTTGTCGCTTTGAGAAATCACTGATAAATGCAGCAGCAGTCTGCTTGACTATTTCACGCAAGGGGCGATGAAATTACGCATCAACAGGGTGGAGAGATCTTTTATTTTCTCCGTAAGTAAACAGCGACCCTTTGAGGATTTATAGGGTATTGCAAACTTAAAACTTAAAGGGATATATAAAAGCCTTATGTTTTTATAATAAATTTGATTAAAGTAAAATGATGTTGTTTTTCATTAAAAATATTATTATTATTATTATTATTATTATTATTATTATTATTATTTCATCATCATCATAATTAGATGTATTTGTAGTAGTAGTAGTAGTAGTAGTAATAATAATAATAATAATAATAATAATAATAATAATAATAATAAATTAGTAATATAAATAAAATTAATATAAATTAATATAATACAATTAATATAAATGTTATCCTTTTTTAATCATGATAATGTTTATAATAATTATAATGATTGAAATGATAATATTGTTGTTTTGTTTTAAGCTAAAAGTTGTAGAAAAGGCCAAAGCTTATGCTTAAGGACCATGGAGAGCTCTCTGACAGTTTGCGTGCTGTAAAATTAGTCTTAAATCTCTCCTCCTCCTTATATCTCAAAATTTAACGTTCTTGTGTGAGTGGAAGGTACACTGGCCAATATAGGAGTACAATAGGATTATGTTCCCAACCAATAAATAAAAGACCCTTACATGACTTTGCTCTTGTAACCAGCATTGTTTAGTAAGCCTATACTAGAATAGACTTTCTTTTAAATGAGAGGTCAACTTCCATGTGCATTTATTTAATAAAATTTCAAAAGGAATCAAAAAGCATTTTGTTAAAGGAACATAAAGACATTACAAAATAATAAGATTTTTCAACAGAACAGTAAAGCTGAATTTTTAGTCCCAGAGCAATAATATGGAAAATTACTATAGCTACCATTAAGGTAAAAACCTTTTGTTCAAAGATTCAAGGATTTAAGAAGGGTTTATTTGTTGTGTGCATGACATGTGATAAATGAGGTGGAACAAAATTGCAGTCTCACAACCTGAGTTTCACCCATACAATATTTTGTATGTTAGTATGTAAAAAAAATGTTAATATAAAGTTTTTAATATAGTTATTTTATATAAAATAGAAGTAGAAGCTCTCTCTCTCTCTCTCTCTCTCTCTCTCTCTCTCTCTATATATATATATATATATATATATATATATATATATATATATATATATATATATATATATATATATCGTATCATGTTAAAATGGATGAGACACATGTAAAAGATGTAAAAAAATTAAGTGTTCGATTAAAGAAGAAAAAGTGTCTAAAATTAAGGGAAAGTGTTGTGTTTCTGTGACAGTATTTTCTTGGGAAATGTCTTTTGTTAAGTAGAGTTTACAAGACTTACAGATTCTAGAATAAAGCTGTTTCTCAATCTTGAGGTTTTGCACTTAATGCTCTGTAGTCTTTTGCCTAAAGGCTAACACCTGAGTAACACTAACACAGTAACACTGATAAGACCTGAGTAACACTGATATCACTTCAACCAATAAAAACAAATATATAAGTTTATTACAAGCCTACTTTCCCTAATAATATGAATAATTCCAGTGTGAATAAGTTGTATTCAATTCACTAAATCACCAAAAAACTTTCAAAGTAAATGGATTCAAATCAAATCTCACAAAGGTCAAAAGGACCATCCACCATGACCACAGAGTTGGAAATAGAATTAGTTCTATTAAACAAAGAAGACATATTACAAACACACACACACACACACACACACACACACACACACACACACACACACACACACGTGCACATGTACACACACTGACAAACACACACTCACACAGAATATACAATAGCATATATTTTAACCTTATTTCCACCCTCCTTTTCAGAATACATGCCTCTTATTGTTCTGTTAAATGCAAAGATATCAATAATAAAACACAACCATCTGGATAAGTGCTTTCATAATTGTGGTGCCGGTAATGTAATTAAGATGTAAGATGTATGTTTGCCAATCATGCAAAGTTTAATGCATGCCCTCTATGATAACCTACATTAAAAATATTTTGAAATACACGAGTTAATGCCTAGACCCAATGACAGTTTGCTGTAATCATCAAAAACAATCAAATAAGGACAAAGAGAAATTGAAATATCGAGAACAAAAGCATACCTCATCTGGTGACTCTTTCAAAGTAATTATATTTTCTTCAAACTGATTAAAACATGGGGTCGTTGTTGTGGAGTGAAGAGAGGAAAGAGTTTTCTCATTGTACGAATTTAAAAACTTGAAGTCGCTGGTGCGGGAGCCTGTGGTTAGATAACCGTCATAATTGTAGGTACTACGGAGAGTTCCGAGTCCCTCCACCTCTGCATAGTTGGGAGGGAGATATGCACTGGGAACGGTGACGGCACCGTCAAACAACAGTCTGGGTTTTCGCTTTTGACAAAACTTAACAGCCAGGATCAGAATAATAAAAGTTAGAAAGAAGGTGGACACTGTAACCAGTGCGATGACCAAATAAAATGTTAATTTGGAACTGCTATCCTGATTTGTCATCTCCTTAAATTCAGAAACTTCAGCAAGATTATCAGAAATCACTAAATACACGGAGCATGTTGTAGAAAGAGGAGGCTGTCCATTATCTTTCACTGAGATCACAAGGTTTTGCTTCATGCTGTCAGATTCAGAAATGTCCCGTAGAGCTCTGATCTCTCCACTATGCTGACCAATTGCAAAAAGTCCTGGATCAGGACCCTTGATGATCTGATATGACAACCATGAGTTCTGTCCTGAGTCTGCATCCACGGCGATTACTTTGGACACAAGGGATCCTGATAAAGCGGCTTTAGGAACCATCTCGGTCATTAAAGACTTTCCATCTGGTGCAGGATATAATATCTGTGGAGGGTTATCATTTTCATCTAGAATGGACACCGTGACCGTCACGTTACTACTGAGTGGAGGTGACCCATTGTCTCTGGCTACAACCTGGACTTTAAGCATCTTGAACTTCTCATAATCAAATGATCTCACAGCTTGGATCACTCCCGTGTCTCCATTAATGGTTAAAAATGAAGAGAGTGGAACACTGTCTATGTCACCAGGTACCAGAGAATAGAGCACTGTTCCATTCTGCATCCAGTCTGGATCTTTAGCTGTCACTGAACACACAGAAGTGCCGGGTTTGTTATTTTCTTTTAGGTATGCACTGTATGATTGCTTTTCAAATGCTGGAGGATTGTCATTGACGTCCGATAAAGACAAATGAATAGTTATGCTGGCAGATAATGGTGGAGAACCTCGATCAGTAGCAGTGATCGTCACATTGTAGAACGAATCTATCTCTCGATCCATCATGTCTGTGGTTATCAAAGTGAAATAGTTCTTAATTGATGGACTTAATTTAAACGGAACATTCTCCTGAATGATGCAGTGAACCTGCCGATTATCCCCCGAGTCTCTATCTTGGACATTAATTACTGCAACTTCCGTTCCAACAACTGCATTTTCGGGAAGAGGATTTTTCACAGACTTGATGTTAATATAAGGAGCATTATCGTTCACATCTTCAATGTTGATAACAATACTCGCAGTCGATGCTAATCCAGATCCATCTTTGGCCTGGACACCAATTTCATAATACTTTTCCTGCTCATAGTCGATACCTCCATTGACTGTAATCTTTCCAGAAAGCTTGTCGATGGCAAATATTTTTCTTGCATCATGAGAAATATGACTGAACTCATACGTGACGGCACCGTTCGCCCCCTCATCAGCATCTGACGCGGTCACACTGACAACTTCAGCTCCCAAAGGTGTATTTTCCACCAAAACGACTTTATACACAGACTGACTGAATACGGGAACGTTGTCGTTAGCATCCAACACGGTGATGTGAATTGCAGCCGTCCCTGATCTCTGAGGAATCCCGCCATCAAATGCTGTCAGAATCAAGTTTATATCCTTCTGCTGCTCCCGATCCAGCTCCTTCTCCAGCACAAGCTCAGCGTATTTCCGTCCGTTTGTATCCTGTAGTGAAAGACTAAAATGGTCGTTTCTCTCGAGGGAATATCCTTTTACTCCGTTTTGACCGATGTCGTAATCGTAAGCTTCATCCAAACGGAAGCGCTGCCCTTTATCTGCAGACTCTGTGATTTCAAAGATAATTCGATCATTAGGAAACGTAGGTGAGTTGTCATTTAAATCTTCAATTTGCACTGAAATCCGATGCAGTTCCAATGGGTTTTCCAAAACCAGCTCGTAATCGAGGACGCAGGTTTGCTTCGAACCACAAAGCCTTTCTCTGTCTATTGTTTCCACGATGATCAAACCTCCAGCATTCAGATTGATATCCACGTACCGTTTGCTGCTGTCCTCCGTGTCTATCCGAGCCTGGCGTGTTTTTAATGCCCGTGCATCAAGTCCCAGATCCTTTGCAATGTTTCCAATAACAGACTGCTCCTTCATTTCCTCCTGGATCGTGTAGCTTAAATCTCCGTTCACTATGCGAACACTGAAGAATGCAGCAAATAGAATCACGTATACTAAACAAAAATATGCTCTATTCCTCATACCTCCAACTTGTATTGCCATGATTGCTGATTCCTATCCATAAAAATATAGAATATAGTCAAGATCTTCGTCTCATTCCTGAATACGACTCGTTCGGTTGAATAAATTGTTTCTGTAGGGTAGATCTGCTATTTTTATAAAGGGCGGTGAGGGTGGTGAGGAAAATATTTTAACTGCTAGTGAAGAGCGACACTGTGAGCATTTTGTGAGTACTGCATCCTGAGAACGTTCATATTTTCTCTGATAACAAAGATTACACCTACAAATATAAGTATATTTATTCTATTCATTTAATATAATACCATTTCAACAGACCCAAAAGATTATTAAACATCTAAAGAACGATTTATTAAAGTTTGCTTCAGAAAATTCTCTATTTTACCACTTTGAACATAAATAAAACTGTATATAACTCCGGACAATGAGAACTCCAAATGAAGAACTTGTCTTACTGACTGGTTACTGAACAAATAAAACTTTATGAAACACACGTCTGCAAGATTGTTTCTAAACTGCTAATTTAAATATATATATATATATATATATATATATATATATATATATATATATATATATATATATATATATATATATATATATATATATATATATATATATATATATATATATATATATATATATATATATATATATGGGCTATTTTTTTAATATAATGTCACATTAATATTTCTAATATTTCACTTTGAGCCAAGAGAAAAACTTATTTTTTCCATAATGCCCTAATTTATCATTTTCACAAAAATGTATTGAAAAACTGTTACTAAGTAAATGTACAAAACGTATGGGTCAAAATATTTGTAAACGTAGTGAAGCCAAATGACCTATGGTAATCCACAACTGATAACAAAATCAAAAGCAGATTTTGAAAAACTTTAAAACGATAAACAATCGACACAGACAATAAAATGCTGTGTATCAATTTGAGCGTTAGATAGTAAACAGCAATAAACCAACCAACCATGAAAATGTCTTGGCTTCCTACATAAAAATATAAAAAAAATGACCAAAATGCAAACTATACATCTTTAAAAAATGTATAAGGAAATTAAATTTGTAAAGACAAGACATTATGAACCATGTATTCAAAATTTTTATTTGAATAAAATACCCTAAGTTTGTAAGTTATAAATTCCATTATTAATCATGCTCATGCCTCACCAAGAAACATTCAAAGTGAATGCATTCAAATCAAATCTCACAGAGATCACAAGAAACATCCACAGTGACCAAAGAGTTGGAAATAGAATTAGTTCTATCAAACAAAGAAGATAAATAACAAACACACACACACACACACACACACAGAATATACAATAGCATATGTTTTAACCCTATTTCCACCCTCCTTTCCAAATAAATGCCTGTTATTGTTTTGTTAAATGCAAAGACATCAATAATAAAACACAACCATCTGGATAAGTGCTTTCATAATTGTGGTGCCGGTAATGTAATTAAGATGTAAGAAGTATGTTTGCCAATCAAGCAAAATTTAATGCATGAGCTGAGACTGTATATTTATGTCCTCTATGATGACCTACTCATTACCATTAAAAATATTTGGAAATAAACGAGTTAATGCCTAGACCCAATGACAGTTTGCTGTAATCATCAAAAACAATCAAATAAGGACAAAGAGAAATTGAAATATCGAGAACAAAAGCATACCTCATCTGGTGACTCTTTCAAAGTAATTATATTTTCTTCAAACTGATTAAAACATGGGGTCGTTGTTGTGGAGTGAAGAGAGGAAAGAGTTTTCTCATTGTACGAATTTAAAAACTTGAAGTCGCTGGTGCGGGAGCCTGTGGTTAGATAACCGTCATAATTGTAGGTACTACGGAGAGTTCCGAGTCCCTCCACCTCTGCATAGTTGGGAGGGAGATATGCACTGGGAACGGTGACGGCACCGTCAAACAACAATCTGGGTTTTCGCTTTTGACAAAACTTAACAGCCAGGATCAGAATAATAAAAGTTAGAAAGAAGGTGGACACTGTAACCAGTGCGATGACCAAATAAAATGTTAATTTGGAACTGCTATCCTGATTTGTCATCTCCTTAAATTCAGAAACTTCAGCAAGATTATCAGAAATCACTAAATACACGGAGCATGTTGTAGAAAGAGGAGGCTGTCCATTATCTTTCACTGAGATCACAAGGTTTTGCTTCATGCTGTCAGATTCAGAAACGTCCCGTAGCGCTCTGATCTCTCCACTATGCTGACCAATTGCAAAAAGTCCTGGATCAGGACCCTTGATGATCTGATATGACAACCATGAGTTCTGTCCTGAGTCTGCATCCACGGCGATTACTTTGGACACAAGGGATCCTGATAAAGCGGCTTTAGGAACCATCTCGGTCATTAAAGACTTTCCATCTGGTGCAGGATATAATATCTGTGGAGGGTTATCATTTTCATCTAGAATGGACACCGTGACCGTCACGTTACTACTGAGTGGAGGTGACCCATTGTCTCTGGCTACAACCTGGACTTTAAGCATCTTGAACTTCTCATAATCAAATGATCTCACAGCTTGGATCACTCCCGTGTCTCCATTAATGGTTAAAAATGAAGAGAGTGGAACACTGTCTATGGCACCAGGTACCAGAGAATAGAGCACTGTTCCATTCTGCATCCAGTCTGGATCTTTAGCTGTCACTGAACACACAGAAGTGCCGGGTTTGTTATTTTCTTTTAGGTATGCACTGTATGATTGCTTTTCAAATGCTGGAGGATTGTCATTGACGTCCGATAAAGACAAATGAATAGTTATGCTGGCAGATAATGGTGGAGAACCTCGATCAGTAGCAGTGATCGTCACATTGTAGAACGAATCTATCTCTCGATCCATCATGTCTGTGGTTATCAAAGTGAAATAGTTCTTAATTGATGGACTTAATTTAAACGGAACATTCTCCTGAATGATGCAGTGAACCTGCCGATTATCCCCCGAGTCTCTATCTTGGACATTAATAACTGCAACTTCCGTTCCAACAACTGCATTTTCTGGAAGAGGATTTTTCACAGACTTGATGTTAATATTAGGAGCATTATCGTTCACATCTTCAATATTGATAACAATACTCGCAGTCGATGCTAATCCAGATCCATCTTTGGCCTGGACACCAATTTCATAATACTTTTCCTGCTCATAGTCGATACCTCCATTGACTGTAATCTTTCCAGAAAGCTTGTCGATGGCAAATATTTTTCTTGCATCATGAGAAATATGACTGAACTCATACGTGACGGCACCGTTCGCCCCCTCATCAGCATCTGACGCGGTCACACTGACAACTTCAGCTCCCAAAGGTGTATTTTCTACCAAAACGACCTTATACACAGATTGACTGAATACGGGAACGTTGTCGTTAGCATCCAACACGGTGATGTGAATCGCAGCCGTCCCTGATCTCTGAGGAATCCCGCCATCAAATGCTGTCAGAATCAAGTTTATATCCTTCTGCTGCTCCCGATCCAGCTCCTTCTCCAGCACAAGCTCAGCGTATTTCCGTCCGTTTGTATCCTGTAGTGAAAGACTAAAATGGTCGTTTCTCTCGAGGGAATATCCTTTAACTCCGTTTTGACCGATGTCGTAATCATAAGCTTCATCCAAACGGAAGCGTTGCCCTTTAACTGCAGACTCTCTGATTTCAAAGATAATTCGATCATTAGGAAACGTAGGTGAGTTGTCATTTAAATCTTCAATTTGCACTGAAATCCGATGCAGTTCCAATGGGTTTTCCAAAACCAGCTCGTAATTGAGGACGCAGGTTTGCTTCGAACCACAAAGCTTTTCTCTGTCTATTGTTTCCACGATGATCAAACCTCCAGCATTCAGATTGATATCCACGTACCGTTTGCTGCTGTCCTCCGTGTCTATCCGAGCCTGGCGTGTTTTTAATGCCCGTGCATCAAGTCCCAGATCCTTTGCAATGTTTCCAATAACAGACTGCTCCTTCATTTCCTCCTGGATCGTGTAGCTTAAATCTCCGTCCACGGTTTGCGGGCACAGCGCAACGAGAGCCGCTATTAGCGCACAAAAAGCGTTTGTAGCTGAGCCCTTCATCCTAGCTGCTATTATCGGTATGTTCACGACACACCTTTTCTGACGTTAACCTCTGGATTAGTATATAGTATAGACAATTCTCACTTATAAGCTGTCGTCTCACACGAGTTGTTAGCGTAGAAATCAGGGTCGTTTTGATATTCAAGATGGGTGGAGAATAAGAGCAGCATATTGACCGCTAGTGAAGAGCGACACTCTGAGTATATTGTGATTAGTGCAGATTTACAGAATATAAGAATTTACTCTCCGTTCCTTCTTGAAATAAATCGACTTGCGATTAAACTTAGGTTCGTCATAAACTGCGAAATAAAACAAAGGTGTGTACGTGAAAGTTCTTATTTTTATTAGAAAAATTAATACATACATAGTCACGTATGTTATTTTTTTCTAATAGATACAAAAATCCTTCACTTCAAGTCATTTTTTTATTTCGCAGTATATCGAGAACCTAAGATTAATTGTAAATTGATTTAATGCAAAAAGCGACGCAAATTTTTCTCATTAATTCACTCCACTGTCATCGCATGACCTGCACGCCTACTGTCACAAAGAGAGTGTTGACGTGGACGATCTGAGATGTTAATGACGCGCGAGTTACTTGCTTTCTCAGCTTAACATTTATTAAATTTAAGGTATTTTTTTACATTTTTTTCCTTTTACCACGGTAAAAAACTCCATTACCAGTCACCCATCAAAATTAATTTTATACGTAGGGTAAGGGTAGGTGGGGCTACAAGGAGCTATTTGGTTCTACGAATCTGTGCCAATCATTACTTTTTAACACTGACTGAATATATCAAATTGAATTATTCTAATATAATTAAATAATAAGTACCCCAAAAAATAGCAAATGGCAAAAACACACAACCAGCTACATAAATAAACCAACAATTCAACAGACAAATGCACATATAGATACCACTGCAATGTATTATATATTTTGATATATGGGTATATATATGGGTGGCACGGTGGCTTAGTGGTTAGCACGTTCGCCTCTCAGCACTAGGGATTCCCGGTTTAAATCCCCATCTGGGTGGAGTTTCCATGTTCTCCTTGTGTCGGCGTGGGTTTCCTCCGGATTCTCTGGTTTCCTTCCACAGTCCAAAAACATGGATCAAGTCAATTGAGTTCTCCAAATTGCCCCATGTAGAGTGTGTTTGTGTGTGTGAGTGTGTGCCCAGCGATAGATTGGTGCCCTGTCCTGGGTGTATCTGCCCAGCGCCCGAAACGTTCTCCCCTGGATGGGCATGGGGAACCCACCCTCGGAAACCCTAATATAGGATAAAGCGGAAGATAATGAACGAATGGAAAAAAAAAATAAAATAAAAAAATAATATATATATATAATATATATATATATATATATATATATATATATATATATATATATATATATACATATAACATTTTATTACACTATAAAGTACCACATGTTCTGCTGCCACTGTGCATTAGTGATTTTATAAAGGAGTAGAATCCACAATGTCTTCTGGAGAAGATGATTGCAATCTTTTAGGTTCAAGATCAAGGTTTAGTGCTACATAAGAGAGTTTAATTGGTTGATAGCTAATAATATGAATCTTTGTAAAATAATCTTTACATTTGTATTCATTGTTTGTTAACAACCTAGTATTGACAATTGATTAATGAATGTGGATCTTATGTTAGGTGTGTTGATTCTGAATTACTATTTGATTTATGGAGAACATATAACTTATCGTGAACTTCAGCAATTGTCATCTGTGTATTTGTTTTGTAGTAGTTTGATAATGTAAAAAAAATATATAAAAATAAAAAAAATTTCATATCTAAATTGAATTCAAATAAACAATTGCATGAAGCTTTTATAATTGGGAATTAAACTTAGTAAAAGAAAATGTGCCAAAAATGAAACAATGGTATTTCTTTAATTTGCATTTCTTAAAGTGAATTTATTTTATGAATAAGTTTAAAGTTTTTTTGCCTACCTCATCAGAAAATCCTGTATTGTTTAGTGTAATCAGACTTGTTCCAAAAAAATCCTTCTGGTCTGTGTTTAAAGTGTCCTTAGCAGTCATTGTGCTGTCACTGTAAGATGTTACAAACTTAAAGTCACTGGTTCTTGATCCTGTTGTTAGATACCCATCATAATTGTAAGAACTACGCATAGTTCCCACTCCCTCTACCTCTGCATAGTTTGGAGGGAGATATGCACTGGGAATGGCCACGGCTCCATCAAACAACAATCTGGGTTTTCTTCTGTAGCAAAATCTCACAGCAAGGATCAAAATAATGAAAGTCAGGAAGAAGGTGGACACTGAAACTAGAGCAATGATCAAATAGAAGGTCAGTTTGGAGTTGCTGTCCTCGTGTGTAATATCTTTCAGTTCAGGAACTTCAGCGAGATTATCAGAAATGAGTAAATATATGGAACAGGTGACAGAAAGAGGGGGCTGTCCGTTATCTTTAACTGAAATAACGAGGTTCTGTCTGGTGCTGTCAGATTCAGTAATGTCCCGAAGTGCCCTGATCGCTCCACTGTGGAGTCCGATTGTAAAAAGTCCTGCATCTGTAGATTTTACAATCTGATATGAGAGCCATGAATTCTGTCCAGAGTCAGCATCCACAGCGATGACTTTGGAGACCAGAGATCCAGAAAGAGCCGCTTTAGGAACCATTTCAGTCATTAACAACTTTTCATCTGGAGCAGGGTATAAAATTTGGGGAGCATTGTCATTCTCATCTGTGATGAACACATTTACAGTAACGTTGCTGCTGAGTGGGGGGGAACCGTTATCTCGGGCAAGAACCTGAACTTTAAAGCTCCGTAACTTTTCATAATCAAAAGTTCTGCTTGCAGTTATTAGACCAGTGTCTGGATTAATGTTCAGGAGGGTTGATACCTGGAAACCATTAACTTCATTTTGTAACAGTGAATACAATACTGTGCCGTTCTGCTTCCAGTCTGGATCAGTGGCAGTAACTGAACAAACCGAGGTACCAAGCTTGTTGTTTTCTTTAACAAAGACACTGTATGATTGTTCTTTAAAATCAGGTGCATTATCGTTCACATCAGAGACAGATAACTGAATGATCTTCGAGGTGGAGAGTGGTGGAGAACCTCCATCTGTTGCAGTGATAGTTATATTGTAAGATGAAGCACTTTCTCGATCCAGTGGGTTTGTAGTAACTAGAGAGAAATAGTTTGTGATGGATGGTTTCAGTTTGAAAGGTGCAGTTCCCTGAATTGAGCAGTGGATTTGCTGATTAACAAATTCATCATTGTCTTGAACATTAATAATGGCTACTTCAGAGCCAACAGTAATATCTTCTGGTATGGGATATTTTATGGAGGTAATAACGATCATCGGAGCGTTGTCATTAATATCAGTGATATCTATAACAATACTTGCAGTTGACGCTAATCCTAAACCATCTTTGGCTTGAACTCCAATTTCATAATGTTTTTCTTCCTCATAGTCGATGTTTCCAATAACTTTTATTTGTCCTGTTGATTTGTCGATAGTAAAAAGATGTAATGCATTAAGCGATATATCAATGAATTCATATGAAACTGCTCCGTTTGGTCCCTCATCAGCATCTGATGCTCTCACAGTAACGACTTCTGTACCTGGTGGTGTGTTTTCAACCAGAACCACATTATATACAGACTGACTGAAAACTGGAACATTGTCGTTAGCATCCAGTACAGTGATGTGTATAACAGCAGTTCCTGATCTCTGAGGAGATCCACCATCGAATGCAGTCAGAATTAAATCAATATTGTTCTGTTGTTCTCGATCCAGCTCTTTCTCCAGAATCAGCTCTGCGTATTTACCTTGTACATCGTTATTTTTTACAGACAAAATAAAATGTTCGTTCCTCTCTAGTGAATAATCGTGTATTCCATTGGTGCCGATGTCTAAGTCCTGAGCTGCATCCAAACGGAAACGCTGTCCATTATCAGCAGACTCGCTGATTTCAAAAACAATCCGATCATTTATAAATTTCGGAGCATTGTCATTAATATCCTCAATTTTTACAGAAATGTGATGAACCTCAAGAGGATTTGCTAAAACGAGCTCATAATTCAAAATGCAGTTGATTTTTGATCCACAAAGAATCTCTCTGTCGATTCTCTCCTCTACGATCAAATCTCCTCCAGGATTTAAATTAATGTACCTCTTCCCGCTGCTCTTCTGGTTTAATCTCGCATTTCGTCCAGATAACGTTGAAGCATCGAGTCCGAGATCCTTTGCTATATTTCCGAAAACATGATGGCGCTTCGTTTCTTCAGAGATCGTGTAAGTGAAATCTCCATGAACAGCATGAAAGAGGATGAACAGAAGCGCTGTGCTGGAAAGCATCGTCCATCTCATATTTGCAGTGTCACTGAATAATTAACTTGAATCTATTTAGTCTGTTAAAGACATTAAATAACCAACCTTCTATCGGACAGAATCGTTTTTTCGTCTGACGGTTTCTTTCATAAAACGCAAGTGAAGCTGATTATTTCACGAAGGGCGGCGATGATTCAGTGTTATTTAAGGAAGTCATGGTGAACAGCGACACTCTGAGTCTAATTTGTGTATTACACATCAAACTAACAAACAAACAAGTTATGGATCATGTCATCATAACTACTTTAGGTAAATTTATTTCTTCAGTAACGGAATATTTTGCAAATTTACTGTTGTAACTAAACATTTAAGCAAAATCAGAAAAAAACATAGCTTTATAAAGAACATTGTGATCAGCACCATGGAGAGTTCACTCTTCTATGACTTTGCTATTTATTAGACAAATTTTTCTCTGTAGCTCATACTTGCATGAAGCCTGTCTAACAAATTATGTTAAAGTTATGTGTGTTTAAAAACGCTTTTTCTTTCCAAATTAAAAAACACCAGTGGTCTACAATTTTTCATTTTAAGTGACAGGTTACAATAAGTGATCATTCAACGAGTCATTCATGTTAAAATGGAGAGAAAGTCAGCTGATCAGAAAACTTGTATATCTAACAACAAAACACCAGTTAAACCATTTCAAATACTAACTGGAATCAAACAAAATATTAAATCTTGACATTATACTTCAAGATCAATTATTATTTAAAAATATCTACAGCTTGTATGTAATACACCACGGACTGAAAAGAAAGTAAAGAAAAAAAGGTGTTATGGTCATGCTACACAAGTGTATAAATACAGGAAGGCAGTAAGTTAGTTTAAAGTGAGATATGCAGTGTTCTTTTAGCAATCTGTATTATTATGACGCGATGACAACAAATGAAGCAGAAAGTGAACCAGTCATTAGCATTTGTAGCACCAAACATAAATATGTAAGCAGATAGACTTTTATCATCAACAATCCCCAAAAATTATTGAGATGCATTCCCTCAGCATCGGTAACACCTGCTGATGTATCTGAGCCATACAGCTGCCATAAAGATGAACATGACGCGTGAGTAAAGGGTTAAAAATCATCTCGTACGCTTAAATAACATTTATATTTTAATTAGATAAACATGAGAGTTTACAAGGTATTTATTTCTATTTGAAATTTCTAACAAATACTGCAGTTCAGTATTTAAACTCCTCATCATATTGGCAAAAATGTTTAAGAAGAGTCAGTTACCACAAGCAATGCATAGAAAAGGTTTTATAAAAAATATACTTTAGTGGAAAGGTTTTATAGAACTAAATCAAAATGCACAGATTTAAAACACATTTTTAGAGTCAGAATGTTAATAAGTAATAAAATATCTCAAAATTAAATTACATATTGAAATGTTTAGCAATGACGTGTATTAAATCTACCCGAAGTACAATACCAAATGAAACAACTCATTTACTTTCAGTATTTTTCATAGATTATATATCAAGTTTAATCATGTGGAATATAAAACAAAAAAAAAGGTTATTACATGAAAAGGTTTAATTTTTGTAGCTTATCTTAGAATGTAAAATTCCTTTCTTACCTCGAGGGTATTGCCCGACTCGCATTCCTTCAATAATGACTTTAGTTTGAATTAATGTTACTTTATTTTCATATCAAAAGTGCATAACATATTCAAGCATTAACATCAGTCAATAGAAAGCATTTAGCATCAAGCAATCTGCGAAACTTACAAGCGGTCAGTAAAATGTAGGCTTCCCCCGTCACCCACTCACCTCCTTGCTCCTGCAAGTAAACTACTGATATTCTAAAAATCAATACAGCCACCCGCACCACGTGACCCAGTATTACACGTCTTAAGCAAGTGCATATGCACGTTTTTTAAAAAGCAGCATATGATAACAATGAATTTTTAAACGGCAAAGAGAGAAAAGAGTGAACTCTCCACGGTTGTTGTGCATAGACGTAAGGGGGGTTACGTCTATGCACAACAACCGTGGAGAGTTCACTCTTTTCTCTCTTTGCCGTTTAAAAATTCATTGTAGCTCATACTATCATGCAGCCTGTTCCACAAAAGAAACCGAACTTATTTGTGTTCTAATACACTTTTTTCTATCCGATCAAAAACACCAGTAGGCTACGTATTGTCCTTTTAATGCAACAGGTTACAGTAATGGATTATTCAAAGAGTCAATTATGTTAAATGAAAGAGAAAGTCAACAGATCAAAATACTTGTCTATAGAGCAACAAACCAACAGTCCAACAATTAAAATACTATCTGAAATCAAACGAAATATGAATTTACATTGACCTTCAAGATCGTATTCGGTATCCTTTGAGATATGAAGTGTTTATTATTGTGATCTATACTATTATGACGTGATGACAGCAAAAGCAGCATATGATAAACCAGTCATTAGCATACATAGTATAAAGCACAAAGATATATGTAGATGGACTTTACTCATTAACGATACCAGCAAATGATTATAAAAACCAATCCCTCAGAGTCTTAAACACCTGCTGGAGTATCTGAGCCAAACAGCATCAACACTGTGCACACAGCTGAACACGAAGCGTGACAAAAAAAGTCCTCTAGTCATGTACAATTAAAGAACATTGAAATTTTAATCAGATACAAACGAGCTTTCATAAGCTGTTTTATTCTATTTGAAGTGTTTTAACAAATATTAAGTGCAACTTTTAATCTCCTAATCATGTCGGTAAAACATTATAAGAGCAATTTACCACAAGCAATGTATAAATAAATTTTAATTAAAATAAACTTCAGCTGAAAGGTTTTAAAGCACGATTTTAAAATGCCGAGATCTAAAAAATATTTTAAGGACATGATGCTAATATTTTATCTGATTAATAAATTACATATTGAAATGTGTTGGAACGATGTGTATTAAAATGTCACAAAGTACATTATTGAACTAAACACCTCACCTTCTTCAAGCATTTTTCAAAGACAATTAATCAATTTTAATCATTCATTCATTTATTCATTATCTTTCGCTTTATACTATATTAGGGTCGTGGGGGGTTCCCCATGCCCATCCAGGGGAGAACGTTTCAGGTGTTGGGCAGATACACCCAGTATAGGACGCCAATCTATCGCTGGGCACAAACTCACACACACAGACACGCACACAAACACACTCTACATGGGGAAATTTGGATAAATCAATTGAATTGATCCATGTTTTTGGACTGTGTGAGGAAACCGGAGAACCCAGAGGAAACCCACGTTGACACGGGGAGAACATGGAAACTCCACCCAGATGGGGATTTGAACCGGGAATCCCTAGTGCTGAGAGGCAAACGTGCTAACCACTAAGCCACCATGCCGACCCCAATTTTAATCACGTGAATTATAAAATAAACAAAAGGTAATTTCATGAAAAGGTAAAATGTTCATATATATAAAATGGCCATCGATGTTTGCAGTTTATTTAGAATATAGAATGCCTTTCTTACCTCGAGGGTATTGCTGGAATCTAAAAGACTGATTGTATTGGACTCTGCGTTCTCTCTCCATGATTCTTTAGCAGTCATTGTGCTGTCATTGTAAGATGTTACAAACTTAAAGTCACTGGTTCTTGATCCTGTTGTTAGATACCCATCATAATTGTAAGAACTACGCATAGTTCCCACTCCCTCTACCTCTGCATAGTTTGGAGGGAGATATGCACTGGGAATGGCCACGGCTCCATCAAACAACAATCTGGGTTTTCTTCTGTAGCAAAATCTCACAGCGAGGATCAAAATAATGAAAGTCAGGAAGAAGGTGGACACTGAAACTAGAGCAATGATCAAATAGAAGGTCAGTTTGGAGTTGCTGTCCTCGTGTGTAATATCTTTCAGTTCAGGAATTTCAGCGAGATTATCAGAAATGAGTAAATATATGGAACAGGTGACAGACAGAGGGGGCTGTCCGTTATCTTTAACTGAAATAACGAGGTTCTGTCTGGTGCTGTCAGATTCGGTAATGTCTCGAAGTGCCCTGATCTCTCCACTGTGGAGTCCGATTGTAAAAAGTCCTGCATCTGTAGATTTTACAATCTGATATGAGAGCCATGAATTCTGTCCAGAGTCAGCATCCACAGCGATGACTTTGGAGACCAGAGATCCAGAAAGAGCAGCTTTAGGAACCATTTCAGTCATTAACAACTTTTCATCTGGAGCAGGGTATAAAATTTGGGGAGAATTGTCATTCTCATCTGTGATAAACACATTTACAGTAACGTTGCTGCTGAGTGGGGGGGAACCGTTATCTCGGGCAAGAACCTGAACTTTAAAGCTCCGTAACTTTTCATAATCAAAGGTTCTGCTTGCAGTTATCAGACCAGTGTCTGGATTAATGTTCAGGAGGGATGATACCTGGAAGCCATTAACGTCATTTTGTAGCAGTGAATACAATACGGTGCCGTTCTGCTTCCAGTCTGGATCAGTGGCAGTAACTGAACAAACCGAGTTACCAAGCTTGTTGTTTTCTTTAACAAAGACACTGTATGATTGTTCTTTAAAATCAGGTGCATTATCGTTCACATCAGAGACAGATAACTGAATGATCTTCGAGGTGGAGAGTGGTGGAGAACCTCCATCTGTTGCAGTGATAGTTATATTGTAAGATGAAGCACTTTCTCGATCCAGTGGGTTTGTAGTAACTAGAGAGAAATAGTTTGTGATGGATGGTTTCAGTTTGAAAGGTGCAGTTCCCTGAATTGAGCAGTGGATTTGCCGATTGACTCCAGAATCTTTATCTTGAACATTAATAATGGCTACTTCAGAGCCAACAGTAATATCCTCTGGTATGGGATTGTTCAGCGATGTAATCACAATTTTAGGGGCGTTATCATTAATATCAGTGATATCTATAATAATATTTGCAGTTGATGCTAATCCTAATGCATCTTTGGCTTGAACTTCTAATTTCATAATGCTTTTCTTTCTCATAGTCGATGTTTCCACTCACTTTTATTTGTCCAGTTAATTCATCGATTGTAAACAAATTTGCTGCATTGAATTCATATGAAACTGCTCCGTTTGGTCCCTCATCAGCATCTGATGCTCTCACAGTAACGACTTCTGTACCTGGTGGTGTGTTTTCAACCAGAACCACATTATATACAGACTGACTGAAAACTGGAACATTGTCGTTAGCATCCAGTACAGTGATGTGTATAACAGCAGTTCCTGATCTCTGAGGAGATCCACCATCGAATGCAGTCAGAATTAAATCAATATTGTTCTGTTGTTCTCGATCCAGCTCCTTCTCCAGAATCAGCTCTGCATATTTACCTTTTGCATTATTTCCTTTTACAGACAAAATAAAGTGATCGTTCCTCTCTAGTGAATAGTCCTGTATTCCATTGGTACCGATGTCTAAGTCCTGAGCTGCATCCAAACGTAAACGCTGTCCTTTAACAGCCGACTCGCTGATTTCAAAGATAATCCGATTTTTGAGGAATTTTGGAGCATTGTCATTAATATCCTCAATGTTTACAGAAATGCGATGAACCTCAAGAGGATTTGCTAAAACGAGCTCATAATTCAAAACGCAGTTGATTTTTGATCCACAAAGAATCTCTCTGTCGATTCTCTCCTCTACGATCAAATCTCCTCCAGGATTTAAATTAATGTACCTTTTCCCGCTGAACTCCGGGTTTATTCTGGCGTTACGTGCAGATAACTGTAAAGCGTTCAGTCCAAGATCCTTTGCAATATTTCCGAAAACATGATGGCGCTTCGTTTCTTCAGAGATCGTGTAAGTGAAATCTCCATGAACAGCATGAAAGAGGATGAACAGAAGCGCTGTGCTGGAAAGCATCGTCCATCTCATATTTGCAGTGTCTCATATAATTTAATTTATATCTAATTGTTCTGTTAAAGACATCGAATAACCAACCTTCTATCGGACAGAATCGTTTTTTCGTCTGACGGTTTCTCTTATAAAACACAAGTGAAGATGATTATTTAAACGAAGGGCGGCGATGAGTCAGTGTTATTTAAGGAAGTCATGGTGAACAGCGACACTCGGAGTTTAATTTTTGTACTACACATCATACTAACATTTAAATCTATGGATAGTGTCATCATTACTATTTTATTTAAATTTTATTTCTTTATTTAATGGAATATTTAGTACATTTACTGTAGTTACACTTTTCAGCGAAAGCAGAAAATATAGCTTTATTTATAATTAAATAAAGCTATATAAAAAAATAAAGCTTATTAATTTATAAGCTTTATAATTATATCACTTTGCCGTTTATAAGACAAAGAATTGTCTGTAGAAAATATTTACATGAAGCCTGTTATACAAATTAAGTCAAAGTTCTGTGTGTTTAAAAACACTCTTTCTATCCATTCAAAACCACCAGTAGGTTGTCACCACAAGGTTGTAGCTTTGAACATATGATTATTGAAAGAGTCAATCATGTTAAATGTGAGACAAAGACAGCAGATCAGAAAATTTTGCCCTTTGGGAAATCCAATAATTTAAACACATCTACAGCAACAAACTATAAACAAAAAATAAGATAAAATACATAATTATGATTCAGTACCAGATTACAAATGCAGGAATGCAGGAAGATATATACTGTAGTTAGTTTCCAATGAGATATGCAGTGTTATTATAGCGATCTGTATTCTTATGACGAGATGACAACAAAAGCAGCATATAGTGAACCAGTCATTAGCATTCATAGCACCAAACATAAAATTGTATGTAGCTAGACTTCAATCGGTAACAATCCCGACAAATGATTACAAGAACCAATCCATCAGAATATGTAACACCAGCAGGAACATCTGAGCCTTACAGCATCACCACCATGAACAATACTGAACACAAAGCATGAATAAAGATTTAAAAAAGCCTTTAGTTTTGTATTTTTAAAGAGCTTTTATATCTCAATCAGATAAACATGAGCTTTCACAATGAGTGTTTTTTTGAACATTAAGTTTCTTAATCAATAAAAAATTTCAAGAAAGTTTGTTAGGGGAAATAAAATGCTCAGATCTAAAATTATTTTTACAGGATGTTAATAGAAGATAAAATATCTGAAAAAATAATTAGATATGGAAATGTCTAGGAACATTGTATATTAATTCTCCTGCAATTGCATTTCTGAAGGAATCAAATCATCTACTTTAAGTATATATTTTATAGATTGTGAATCAAGGTTGATCAAATGGATTTAAAAAATATATATATATTTATTCAATATAAATCGTATAATGTTCACATATATAAAGTGGCATTTCAATTTTTGCAGATTATTTTAGAATATAAAATGCCTTTCTTACCTCGAGGGTATTGCAGGAATCTAAAAGACTGATTGTATTGGACTCTGCGTTCTCTCTCCATGATTCTTTAGCAGTCATTGTGCTGTCATTGTAAGATGTTACAAACTTAAAGTCACTGGTTCTTGATCCTGTTGTTAGATACCCATCATAATTGTAAGAACTACGCATAGTTCCCACTCCCTCTACCTCTGCATAGTTTGGAGGGAGATATGCACTGGGAATGGCCACGGCTCCATCAAACAACAATCTGGGTTTTCTTCTGTAGCAAAATCTCACAGCAAGGATCAAAATAATGAAAGTCAGGAAGAAGGTGGACACTGAAACTAGAGCAATGATCAAATAGAAGGTCAGTTTGGAGTTGCTGTCCTCGTGTGTAATATCTTTCAGTTCAGGAACTTCAGCGAGATTATCAGAAATGAGTAAATATATGGAACAGGTGACAGACAGAGGGGGCTGTCCGTTATCTTTAACTGAAATAACGAGGTTCTGTCTGGTGCTGTCAGATTCGGTAATGTCCCGAAGTGCCCTGATCTCTCCACTGTGGAGTCCGATTGTAAAAAGTCCTGCATCTGTAGATTTTACAATCTGATATGAGAGCCATGAATTCTGTCCAGAGTCAGCATCCACAGCGATGACTTTGGAGACCAGAGATCCAGAAAGAGCAGCTTTAGGAACCATTTCAGTCATTAACAACTTTTCATCTGGAGCAGGGTATAAAATTTGGGGAGAATTGTCATTCTCATCTGTGATGAACACATTTACAGTAACGTTGCTGCTGAGTGGGGGGGAACCGTTATCTCGGGCAAGAACCTGAACTTTAAAGCTCCGTAACTTTTCATAATCAAAAGTTCTGCTTGCAGTTATTAGACCAGTGTCTGGATTAATGTTCAGGAGGGATGATACCTGGAAGCCATTAACTTCATTTTGTAGCAGTGAATACAATACTGTGCCGTTCTGCTTCCAGTCTGGATCAGTGGCAGTAACTGAACAAACCGAGGTACCAAGCTTGTTGTTTTCTTTAACAAAGACACTGTATGATTGTTCTTTAAAATCAGGTGCATTATCGTTCACATCAGAGACAGATAACTGAATGATCTTCGAGGTGGAGAGTGGTGGAGAACCTCCATCTGTTGCCGTGATAGTTATATTGTAAGATGAAGCACTTTCTCGATCCAGTGGGTTTGTAGTAACTAGAGAGAAATAGTTTGTGATCGATGGTTTCAGTTTGAAAGGTGCAGTTCCCTGAATTGAGCAGTGGATTTGCCGATTGACTCCGGAGTCTTTATCTTGAACATTAATAATAGCTACTTCAGATCCAACAGTAATATCCTCTGGTATGGGATTGTTTATGGAGGTAATAACGATCATCGGAGCGTTGTCATTAATATCAGTGATATCTATAATAATACTCGCAGTTGATGCTAATCCTGATCCATCTTTGGCTTGAACTCCAATTTCATAATTACGTTCTTCCTCATAGTCGATGCTTCCAGTAACTTTAATTTGTCCAGTTAATTTATCGATTGTAAATAGATGTAATGCATTATCAGAAATGCGACTGAATTCATATGAAACTGCTCCGTTTGGTCCCTCATCAGCATCTGATGCTCTCACAGTAACGACTTCTGTACCTGGTGGTGTGTTTTCAACCAGAACCACATTATATACAGACTGACTGAAAACTGGAACATTGTCGTTAGCATCCAGTACAGTGATGTGTATAACAGCAGTTCCTGATCTCTGAGGAGATCCACCATCGAATGCAGTCAGAATTAAATCAATATTGTTCTGTTGTTCTCGATCCAGCTCTTTCTCCAGAATCAGCTCTGCGTATTTCTCATTTGCATTATTTCCTTTAATCGACAAAATAAAATGTTCATTTCTCTCTAGTGAATAATCCTTAATTCCATTTAATCCAATATCGGAGTCGATAGCTGCATCCAAACGGAAACGCTGTCCTTTAACAGCAGACTCGCTTATATCAAAGATAATCCGATCATTAAGAAATTTTGGAGCATTGTCATTAATATCTTCAATTTTTACAGAAATGCGATGAACCTCAAGAGGATTTGCTAAAACGAGCTCATAATTCAAAACGCAGTTGATTTTTGATCCACAAAGAATCTCTCTGTCTATTCTCTCCTCTACGATCAAATCTCCTCCAGAATTTAAATTAATGTACCTTTTCCCGCTGTCCTCTGGGTTTATTCTGGCGTTTCGTGACGAAAATTTTTGAAGATCGAGTCCAAGATCTGTTGCTATATTTCCGAAAACATAATGGCGTTTGGTTTCTTCTGAGATCGTGAAGGTGATGTCTCCGTTAACAGCAAGAACGAGGTTGAATAAAAGCACTGTGCCGGAAATCAGCCTCCATCCCATATTTGCAATCTGTCTGATTAATATACCTTAAATCTTGTTATCTTTAAGCAGTTTACGAATATCAAACCTTCTCCCGTAGACTATTGTGTCGTGTGAGGAGCTTGCCCATAATGTTTTATAAAGCTGAATATGCTCGATGATAGTTTCTTGGTAATTTAAGATATCGTGGTAAACAGCGACACTCTGAGTCTTTTTTGTGTACTACAATTGAATGAGTTTTAAAACTGTGGACAATATCACACAAATTTATAGGCAAGACAAAAGCTGTATCGCGTGCAGGCGGACCTTCCTTTTCATTGAACTTCATCAATTATATTTTATCTAACAAACCTCAAAACTTCAACTCAGTAGTCCTTTAGAACTTGTCATATCCTAAAAAAATAGATTGACACTTTAATATCTGGATCATTATCTTTTCTTTTAAAAAAAATGTTAGAATCATGTAAGAGGCGTCCGTTGGTCCCATTTCTTTAACTGCCTTACTGTTCTTCAGGTTACCGTTTGTAGGGCTTATTTCTAGTTTCACCTTTAATCCCGTAGTGAAACATTCAATTACTATTTGGAATTAATTTAGGAGCGCTTTCTCATTCAAGTAATACCAGACCATGTGTTAAAGAATCACCATAAACAGTAGATTGGGTCGTTGCAATGTGGGCTACCTGGGGTGTGTTCTCATTGGCTTTTCCATGCATTGACTCAAATTTTATTTTATTTAAACAATTAGTGTGGAACTATAATTTTCACGAAACACACTTCTACATATATTTATAGCATAGGAGTTTCACAACATGAAGTCTGAATGGTTTTCCCATTTGCCCTCCAATATCTTTGTTAGATTCAAATAATGACAGTAAATTAGCCACAAAACAAAAGCTATGTATAACGTATGACACGCACTTTGTCCTATTTGGAAACTCTTGGGTAAGTAACTAACATGGAAAACAATATTTTCAGAGTCTTTTGGAATACTTTTTAGAGGAAAATTTGTAATTGTTCTATATGCTTAAAACATCGTACACCATCTACATTGGACAAAAGCTAACTTCAGTAAAATTAATACATCATTAAATCCCACATATGACAGATGTTGCCAGTTCCTGACCTCTCTCAGACATATGTTCTGCATGTCTGACACTCCCTGCCTTCTGACAGTTTTTTTTAACAGTTTGGCCACAATATTTGGACATGTAGTGGCGCCCTCACCGATTATCACATTGCTTGCTGTGGGCCCAGTGGATATTTCTCTTGATTAACAGAAAGTAAAAATGTTGTCCCTCTGCTCATTTCTTGAAAGGAGACTGATGTTACTTTAATGGATAAATATCACTCCACTATCTTATAAAAAATGATTAATTTACTTACTTTGTTTTTTATTTAGAATTTTATTTAATCATATTTTTTCTTCTTTAAATCTCCTTTGAAAATATTCATTTTGTTAATCTATGTAACAACTTGCTGAAATTTGGAATACATGGTTCTAGTACTTGAGGATGTGGGAATGTTTCTTTTGTTATATTTGCTAAAGAGCTTACTTAAATAAAAAGATCCTGTTAAAAATGAAACATGTTTGATCGCAGAATTTAAAATAATTTGGCAGTTTTGAGATTTCTTTTAGGATAAGCACCATGGAGAGCTCACACATCTTCAAATCAGGACTAAAGAATCCAAAGATAACAACAGTTTAGGAAGAAAGATATTTCAACTTGCACCATTACCATTCATTCATTCATTCATTATCTCCCGCTTTATCCTCTACTAGGGTCGCGGTGGGGTTCCCCATGCCCATCCAGTGGAGAACGTCTCGGGCGCTGGGCAGAATGACCCAGGACAGGGCGCCAATCTATCGCTGGGCACACATTCACTCACACAAACACACTCTATATGGGGCAATTTTGAGAATTCAATTGACTTGATCCATGTTTTTGGACTGTGGGAGGAAACCCACGCAGACACGGGGAGAACATGGAAACTCCACCCAGATGGGGATTCGAACCGGGAATCCCTATGCACCATTACCAATAATCTTATAATCCACAAACTTAGTCTTTATCAAAAATAGATAATGATTTACAACAAAAACAATTATTCCACCTCATGCATAATAAAAATGTATATGTCCGTTACAATTTGAAACTAAAATGTATTGTGTTTGTATTTGTGTAGTCACCATAGACAGCATGAAATATTTATGGCTATAGTTGACACTTACATTTGTAGCATTAGTATAGTAATTTGAATAATTTCTAAATGTAATTAGTAGTTCTAATTTGTAAGATATTAGAAAAATATTTAATTAGAAAAAAAATTGTCATAAGCACTCACATTGCCAAAAACTAAACAGCACCGTTTCCCTGAAATGCTCATTAAAAGAATTTCATAGTTACTTAGTTATGAAATCATTTAGACAGTCTGAATAAAATGTATGTTGTTTCTTTGGTATAGTTAACATTTCAAGTTAAACAACCATAATTATCAAGATCAATGACAAAAGGAACATCAACAAAATTGTATTATCCTTGAAATTCTAGCAACTAGATATGAGGTGTTTAAACATAATAAAATATTAGAAAAGAATAAGCAAATCAAATATAAGTTCATAATCAGTCATGTGAGTTTCTTAAAAATAATAATTATAATTTGTTAAAAAATTTATACTTCATAACCACCACAGAAGCAAATTGACAGAACTGCTCCCTGCCACAAACCTTTTCAGACATTTATGAATGCAATGAAATCCATTTATAAATCATAGTAATAGTATAAGATTAACATTTATTAAGGAGCTTATACTATAAGCATATATTAGTTAAAAAATATTTTCACTGTGCACAAAACATTTGCCTAAAAATTTGGGAATGACATCCAAACTGAAAATAAAGATGATAAAATGCCTTTCTTACCTCGAGGGTATTGCAGGAATCTAAAAGACTGATTGTATTGGACTCTGCGTTCTCTCTCCATGATTCTTTAGCAGTCATTGTGCTGTCATTGTAAGATGTTACAAACTTAAAGTCACTGGTTCTTGATCCTGTTGTTAGATACCCATCATAATTGTAAGAACTACGCATAGTTCCCACTCCCTCTACCTCTGCATAATTTGGAGGGAGATATGCACTGGGAATGGCCACGGCTCCATCAAACAACAATCTGGGTTTTCTTCTGTAGCAAAATCTCACAGCAAGGATCAAAATAATGAAAGTCAGGAAGAAGGTGGACACTGAAACTAGAGCAATGATCAAATAGAAGGTCAGTTTGGAGTTGCTGTCCTCGTGTGTAATATCTTTCAGTTCAGGAACTTCAGCGAGATTATCAGAAATGAGTAAATATATGGAACAGGTGACAGACAGATGGGGCTGTCCGTTATCTTTAACTGAAATAACGAGGTTCTGTCTGGTGCTGTCAGATTCAGTAATGTCCCGAAGTGCCCTGATCTCTCCACTGTGGAGTCCGATTGTAAAAAGTCCTGCATCTGTAGATTTTACAATCTGATATGAGAGCCATGAATTCTGTCCAGAGTCAGCATCCACAGCGATGACTTTGGAGACCAGAGATCCAGAAAGAGCAGCTTTAGGAACCATTTCAGTCATTAACAACTTTTCATCTGGAGCAGGGTATAAAATTTGGGGAGAATTGTCATTCTCATCTGTGATGAACACATTTACAGTAACGTTGCTGCTGAGTGGGGGGGAACCGTTATCTCGGGCAAGAACCTGAACTTTAAAGCTCCGTAACTTTTCATAATCAAAAGTTCTGCTTGCAGTTATTAGACCAGTGTCTGGATTAATGTTCAGTAGGGATGATACCTGGAAGCCATTAACTTCATTTTGTAGCAGTGAATACAATACTGTGCCGTTCTGCTTCCAGTCTGGATCAGTGGCAGTAACTGAACAAACCGAGGTATCAAGCTTGTTGTTTTCTTTAACAAAGACACTGTATGATTGTTCTTTAAAATCAGGTGCATTATCGTTCACATCAGAGACAGATAACTGAATGATCTTCGAGGTGGAGAGTGGTGGAGAACCTCCATCTGTTGCAGTGATAGTTATATTGTAAGATGAAGCACTTTCTCGATCCAGTGGGTTTGTAGTAACTAGAGAGAAATAGTTTGTGATCGATGGCTTCAGTTTGAAAGGTGCAGTTCCCTGAATTGAGCAGTGGATTTGCCGATTGACTCCAGAATCTTTATCTTGAACATTAATAATGGCTACTTCAGAGCCAACAGTAATATCCTCTGGTATGGGATTGTTCATGGAGGTAATAACGACCTTAGGAGCATTGTCATTAATATCGGTGATATCTATAATAATACTTGCAGTTGATGCTAATCCTGATCCATCTTTGGCTTGAACTTTTATTTCGTAATGTTTTTGTTCTTCATAGTCGACGTTTCCAGTTGATGTAACTTTACCAGTTATTTTATCGATTGTAAATAACTTTGCTGCATTATCAGCAATGCGACTGAATTCAAACGTCACTGCTCCGTTTGGGCCCTCATCAGCATCTGATGCACTCACAGTAACGACATCAGTTCCCACACCAACATTTTCAACCAAATTTACTTTATATACGGGCTGACTGAAAACCGGTACGTTATCGTTAGCATCTAGGATATTAATATGTATAACAGCAGTCCCAGATTTTTGCGGAATTCCTCCGTCGAATGCCATAAGAATCAAATCGATGTTCTTTTGTTGTTCCCGATCTAGTTCATGTTCAAGCACCAACTCGGCATATTTTCCATTTTCAGTGTTTCCCTGAACAGACAAAATAAAATGATCGTTCTTCTCTAATGAATATCCATTTACTCCGTTCAGCCCGATATCCGAATCGTGAGCCTCATCCAAACGGAAACGCTGTCCTTTAGCAGCAGACTCGCGGATTTCAAAGATAATTCGATCGTTAAGAAATTTTGGTGCGTTGTCATTAATATCCTCAATTTTCACAGAAATGCGATGAACCTCAAGAGGATTTGCTAAAACGAGCTCATAATTTAAACTGCAATCGATTCTTGATCCACAAAGAATCTCTCTGTCGATTCTCTCACCTACCACCAAATTCTCAGAAATCAAATCGATGTACCTCTTATTGTTCTCCTCCGTGTTTATTCTCGCGTTTCGTGACAACAATCGTTTAGCATCGAGTCCAAGATCCCTTGCTATGTTTCCAACGACATAATGGCGTTTAGTTTCCTCTGGTATTGTGTACGTAAAATCCCCGTAGACCGCCGGAGAAAATGTGAAAAGCAGCATTGTTTGATAAAGTGTCATCCATCCCATAGTTGCACAATAATGCAGTTATATAAATCGTAATCCCGATGCAATCAATAGTAGTCATTCAGAGCTCTCCGGGTCGTGGCGATGTTGGTGGCTGCCGACTGTGATTTAAATTGAAATATTATTTGTTTGGGCGGAAAGAATCATTGTCCATGAAAGACATGGTAAACAGCGACACTCAGCGCAAGCTCTTGTTACTGCAAGTAGTACAATAGATTTAACACACCTTAAAGTGATTTTTTAAATAGGGCGTCTTTACGGTCAAAGACAAAGTATTCGTTTGATAACTTTTACTTAGAACTTCTAAATGTGTAACACAATCCAATCTGCCGTTGCTGAAATGCTGCTAACCTTTCCCTTTAAATGTAATGTAATGCAAACATCACAATAAACGATTTAAGATTTTCTTACTGCTAAGTTTGTTTCCATTAAACCTCACTGTTGTTAAAACTGGTTGTAACGGTTAGAATATTGTAGCTAAACTAATATAGATCATCTAGCAATTATCATTAGAAATGACAGCATGTCCTCTTTTTATTGTAAATATCATTAAAAAGAAATTCCAAGACCTGGGTAGTTGAGCTTAGTGTCAAAGAACCCGACTGACCTTAACTCAACACCTATGAGATGAAATAGAAAGGTGATTGCTAGCTATACCCTAATGTCCAACATCAGTGTATGACCACACAAATACACGTCAAATGAACAAAGACAAATGCACGTCAAATGAACAAACACGCTTCAAAATTTTCACAGAATAGTCGAAGTTATTAAGGCTGCAAAGTGAGGACTAATTCAGAATTGGGTTTATTCAAAGTTTGTGTATTGGGAAGATGTCCCAATAGTTATGTAGACATTGTTAATATGATGACTTAATTAAAAAACACGGGCAGTTAAAGATGATTATTAAAACTCATGTATACAGTAGCTTTGTACTATTAATCACTAAACTGATTAAGGTGATGATATTGACTTGTGTTTAAAGCTAAATTTGTAATAATCCTTATAAATTATCACAAGGAATAAAAGTGCATGCATGTGTATATAAACATTTTCTGCCTAAATGACCAGTCCTGAGCACAGGTGTAACGAAAACTAAAATTACCTAAAATTAAGCAGATTTATTACCTGTTAATTTATTTAATTGCAAATATGTACTGCAATATGTTTTTTTTTTTTTTTTTTTTTTTTAGATATTTAAGAATTGCTTTTGTTTTCGATGTTTTCATTCATATGGGAAAGTGGTGTTTTAAGAACCACCTTAAAAAGGCTCTGTAGGTTAATCGAAGGCCTTTAACGGGTTTATCCACAGTTTAAGGGAAATTAAGGGATCGCTTAACTTTCTTAAAGGATCTTTTGGTTTTAACTGTGTGGCTTAGAAAGTGATGGCAAAAATCAGACAGTTTGTCAGCATGAATTTTTTTTTGCTTGTTTTAAAAAGAATAATGACATAGGTAACGTTTTTAAGATTAAATATTAAATTGGGATTAAAATTTATGAGTACAAAGTGATTAAAATAAATAAGGTGTCCGATTTTAGTCCGATTTCGTGGGTTGCCAGAACATTTAAATAGTATATAACATTTTTATCTTACCTCAGGTGTATTGCAGGTATCTAAAAGACTCATTGTATTGACCTCTGAATTCTTCGTCGCAGATTCATTGGCAGTAAGTGTGCTGTCACTGTACGTTGTAACGAACTTAAAGTCGCTGGTGCGTGAGCCTGTCGTTAGGTATCCGTCATAATTGTAGGAACTACGAAGCGTTCCAACCCCCTCCACCTCTGCATAGTTGGGAGGAAGATATGCACTTGGAATATTAACGGCTCCATCAAACAACAGTCTGGGTTTCGTTCTGTGGCAAAACTTTAGAGCGAAGACCAGGATAATAAAAGTAAGAAAGAATGTAGTCACTGACACAAGTGCAATGATCAGATAAAATGTTAGTCTGGAGTTGTTATCCTCATATTTCGAATCAATCTGTTCAAGTGCGTCAGCGGGATTATCCGAAATGAGAATATGGATAGAACACGTTCCAGCGAGAGGAGGCTGTCCATTATCTTTTACAGAGATGACAAGGTTCTGCTTCGTGCTGTCAGATTCTGTCATGTCCCTCTGAGTTCGGATTTCTCCACTATGGATTCCGATGGTAAACAGTCCTGGATCGGTAGACTTTAAAATCTGATATGTGAGCCATGCGTTCTGTCCAATATCAGCATCCACGGCAATGACTTTAGAGATTAGAGAACCAGAGAGAACAGATTTGGGGACCATCTCTATTAAAGACATTTCCTCTTGTGAAGGGTATAAAATCTGTGGAGCATTATCATTTTCATCCGATATGAAAACACTCACGGTGGCGTTGCTACTGAGTGGAGGTGAACCACTATCTCGGGCTACAACCTGGACGTTAAATTCTCTAAACTGCTCGTAGTCAAATGACCTCACAGTATGAATCTCCCCAGTGTCTGCGTTAACGGATAAAAACGAGGAAACTGGAATTCCCTTTACATCGCTGGGGACAAAAGAGTATTGTACTGTACCATTTTGTCTGCGGTCTGGGTCTTTCGCCCAAACAGTACACAAGTATGTACCTGGTTTGTTATTCTCATTAATGTATGCAACGTAGTTTGGATGCTGGAATGCAGGACTGTTGTCGTTAACGTCTCCAATTAATAGCATAAACGACTTGATAGAAGCCAGTCTCGGAGAGCCTTCATCCGTCGCATGAATAGTAATATTGTACTCCGAGGTCGTCTCTCGATCTAACGTAGCAGTCGTCACGAGAGAAAAGTGGTTTTTAATGGACGGTTTTAGTTTGAAAGGAATATCCGGCTGAAGCGCACATTTAACGTTGCCGTTGGATTCCATATCTTTGTCTTGCACGTATATTAAAGCAACCTCTTCACCTGTAGGCAAGTCCTCGGGTACAGGCGATTTTATCGATTTTACCATTATTATCGGGGCGTTGTCATTTACGTCAATCACGTCCACTATTAATTTACAGTACGATGCCTGTCCAGCACCATCTTTGGCCTTTACTCGAATTTCATATGACGCCGTGTCCTCGAAATCTATAGGTCCGTTTATTTTAACACTCCCTGTTTGTGCATCGATCGAAAATATGCCTTTAGCTTTGGCTGACATGTGGCTAAACTCGTAGGTAATCTCGCCGTTTGATCCGTCGTCTGCGTCGGTAGCACTGACACTTGCTGCCAGGGTTCCCAAAGGAACGTTTTCGGGCACACTTACATTATAAACCGACTGCGCAAAAACGGGTTTGTTATCGTTAACATCCAAAACACGGATCAGGACAAGTACAGTGCCAGATTTCGGAGGACTCCCTCCGTCATAAGCTACTATTGTAAGTGTGTGTTCTTCCTGCTTTTCACGATCCAGTTCATTCTCCAGGATTAATTCTACATATTTTCCAGTTTCCGTATTTGCATGTACATTTAAACTGAAATGCGCATTTGGATCCATAAGTCTGTAACCTTGTACTGAATTCACACCGATGTCTGGATCCACCGCGTCATCAATGGAGAAACGGGATTCTTTTGCCTCATGTTCGGATATTTCTAAACGAATCTCAGAATTCGGAAACGCGGGAAAATTATCATTAATATCCAGAATGTCTAAGGATACTCGGTATAAATCCAGTGGATTTTCCAAAAAGACGTCAAATTCCAAGGTACATGTTGCCTTCTGTCCGCATAGCTCCTCTCGATCGATTCTCTGGGACACAATCAAATCTCCAGACTGCGGGTTGATATCACAGTAACGGGTTTCGCCCTCAAATTCAGTCCTCGGATTCCGAGATAGAAGAGAATTTTTGTTAGTCCCGAATTCTTTTGCAATTTTACCGACCACCGAACCTCGTTTCAATTCCTCCGGGACAGAATATAGCACATTACACAGGCATGTGCTAATTAACATTAATCCAAAGACAGCTGGATTTAAGTCCAATTTTCTAAAACATAAACCTGCTTTGCGTTTCATCGTTGGTCCGGTCGAATGTTCTGTTTTAAAGTCGAAAGTCTGTACAGCAATATAATTAATCCAGTCACCGTAAAAAGGAAAATAATGAAGGCGGGTACACAAAGATCGAGAGGTGTTCGCGATGAGCAAACTAGAATGCAATAATAATGAGGCGGTCTACAGCGACACTCTGTGACATGAAATTGAATTGAAATCAAAGCCCCGGATCAAATGAGAGCAGCATTCTCAGTGTGAGGGAGACAGATTATTTTCACCAGTAACGTAAAGTTACCGTAATGACTGTATGTTGGCTGTATAGAGCAGCTTCTCGGCTTCCAGAAACCGTCAGAATTGTTCTGAAGGCGCAAAGTGTCGCAAAGTTACGGTATTTCAAAACAAAACCTTATTAAAACTTTCATCTGTGACTGACTCGTAAAACGGATTCATGCTTTTCTGCTGAAGCTCAGGTTCATTTATTCAAAAATTTTCAGCCGAAACCATCATTTATTACAACTGAATGTGCTCTTCACTGCTGACAGACATATTTCATATGTTATTTAATATTATCTAATATAACTAATAAATGATCAAACAAAATGAATGTAACAACAGTTTGAAAAATGGATAAATACACTCATGAAAGGGCAATTTTTAAAGAGGACAGAGGGGGGAGTAAGGGATCTGGGCTAAAGCCCCTGATGTTTCTAAACCCTAAAAACGCCCCTGTGTTGGAGTAAATATGTACGTATAAATAGTAAGCTCTCTGTAGAACTTTAAGCATTAATATACAAGTACATTTTAAATCGGTCCTCTCTCTATCTCTGCTTTTCTCTCTCTAACTCTATCTATGCCTGTCTTGTCTTGTCCATCATGAATTACATAAATACTTTATTTATGTGTAGGTTATGAGTATAACTATAGCAGCACAGACTATAGCATCACAGACAAACACATTTACTCACATTTGCACCTTAGCAAAAATTAAGTATATTTATTTAACCTGCTATATTTTCTGGCAATTGATAAAAGCTTTAAGTTAGCCCACAAATAGCAAGAGGGACAACATGCAAATGCTTTTAACTTTGTTGGTGTACAGCAAAGTAAAGTTGATCAGTGCTCCAAAGTGCTCACCTACACCTTTTGGGTGAACAATGTAAAGCAAGTCATGTAAGAGGTCAATTCAGCTAATCTAGAGACAACAGGTTATATAAGAATATTATTTTCATTAACACACTGCTCGCACACTAATGTAAACCCGATTGACCTTAACTCAACACCTATGAGATGAAATAGAAAGGTGATGGCTTGCTATACCTTAAGGTCCAACATCGGTGTATGACCACACAAATACACGTCAAATGAACAAACACGCTTCAAAATTATTAAGGCTGAAAATTGAGGACTAATGCAAAATTGGGTTTATTCAAATAAATCAATAGTTATGTAGACATTGTCTGTACAGACATAATATGATGACTTAATTAAAAAACACGCACAGTTAAAGATGATTATGAAAAGTCATGTATACAGTAGCTTTGTACTATTAATCACTAAAATGATTTAGGTGATGATATTGAGTTGTGTTTAAAGCAAAATTTGTAATAATAGTAAAGTTAAACACATGCAGATGTGTCCACCATTAAGCAACAAATTAAAATTAATGCTGTAAAAACATTAATATTTTTATAAGTATAGAATATTTCATCTCACCTCAAGTGTATTGCTGGTATCTAAAAGACTGGTCAAATTGGAATCATCTGGACTCCTCTTCAGAGTGCCAGCAGCAGATAGAGTGTTGTCATTGTAAGATGAAAGAAATTTAAAGTCACTGGTGCGTGATCCCGTAGTTAAATATCCATCATAATTGTAGGAACTATGAATAGTTCCAGCTCCCTCCACCTCCGCATAGTTAGGAGGCAGATATGCACCTGGAATAGTGACGGCTCCATCAAACAACAGTCTGGGTTTTCTCCTGTGACAAAACCTTAGTGCCACAATCAGAATAATGAAAGTCAAAAAGAAAGTGGATATCGAAACAAGAGCGATGATTAAGTAAAATGTGAGTTTGGAGTTGTTCTCTTCATACGTCATGTCTTTAAATTCTGGAACTTCAGCTAGATTATCAGAAATGAGTAAGTATATAGAACAAGTCATTGACAGCGGAGGGTGTCCGTTATCTTTCACTGAGATAACCAGGTTTTGTTTAATGCTGTCAGATTCAAAAATGTCCCTTTGCACTCTGATCTCTCCACTGTGAAGTCCAATAGTGAAAAGTCCTGGATCGGTAGATTTTACAATCTGATATGAGAGCCACGCATTCTGTCCAGAGTCAGCATCCACAGCGATGACTTTGGAGACCAGAGATCCAGAAAGAGCTGCTTTAGGAACCATTTCAGTCATTAATGACTTTCCATCCAGTGTAGGATACAGGATCTGAGGAGTGTTATCGTTTTCATCTGTTATAAACACATTCACGGTCACGTTGCTGCTGAGTGGAGGAGACCCATTATCTCGGGCTACAACCAGGACTTTAAAACTCTTAATCTTCTCATAGTCAAATGGTTTCACAGCTTGTATCACACCTGTATCCGAATGAATGGACAACATTGAGGACAAAGGAAAATCCTTGAGCTCGCTTAAAACTATAGAATAGAGGACTGTACCATTCTGCCTCCAGTCTGGGTCTGTGGCAGTGACTGAGCAAATCGAGGTCCCTGGTTTGTTGTTTTCTGTTAAATATGCATTGTAAGATCCTTTTTCAAATAGCGGTGCATTGTCATTGACATCTGACACCGCTAACTGAATAGTCATGGAAGATGACAGGGGTGGAATGCCTCCGTCAGTAGCAGTTATAGTTATGTTATAATCTGTAACGCTTTCTCTGTCCAGGTTGCTTGTAGTTACCAAGGTAAAATAATTCTTAATAGATTTGATCAATTTAAACGGAACCCCTTCCTGGATTGAACAATAAATCTGACGATTTTCTCCCGAATCTTTATCCTGAACATTGATAATAGCTACTTCCGAACCCGGAGGCTGATTTTCTGACAGCGGGTTGCTCAGGGACTTAAGTATGATCCTAGGTGCGTTGTCATTTACGTCAGTAACGTCTATAATAACAGACGCAGTTGAGGCTAAACCCGATCCATCTTTGGCCTCGACACCAATTTCATAATGGTTCTCTAGCTCATAGTCGATGTTCCCATTCACCTTAATTTGGCCAGTGTTCTTATCAATTAAAAACAGATGCGCAGCGTCATCGCTATGTGACTAAATTCATAGGAGACCGCGCCGTTTGCCCCTTCATCCGCATCTGATGCCTGTACAGTAACGACTTCTGTTCCAAATTGTACGTTTTCAGCTAAGACGACTTTATACACAGGCAGTCCGAACATTGGGATATTGTCGTTTGCATCTAGTATAGTGATGTATATAACAGCAGTCCCCGATCTTTGCGGGATGCCGCCATCAAATGCAGTGAGAATTAATGTAAAGTCTTTTTGCACTTCACGATCCAGCTCCTTCTCCAGCACAAGCTCGGCATATTTCCGTCCATTCTTATTATCTTGTACAGACAACGCAAAGTGTTCGTTCTTTTCAATCGAATAACCATTGACTCCATTTTGTCCGATGTCAGAATCACCAGCTTCGGTCAAACGAAATCGCTGTCCCTTCATAGCGGACTCTTGAATTTCAAACATAATACGCTCGTTAAGAAATTTAGGTGCGTTGTCATTTATATCTTCAATTGTTATTGAAACACGATGTAGCTCGAGTGGATTTTCAAGCACAAGCTCGTAATTTAGAATGCAGTTTAGCTTCATACCACAAAGCTTTTCTCGGTCAATTGTCTCCGCGACGACCAAATCTCCAGTAGTCCAGTTAATATCCACGTTCCGCTCGCCGCCATCCTCCGCGTCTATCCGGGCCTTTCGTGATGATAATTTAGAAGCGTCTAGTCCAAGATCCTTTGCTACATTTCCAATAATATATCGCGTTTTGCTTTCCTCCTGAACGTTGTAGCTCAAATCCCCACGTACTGCACACACGTCGAAGCACAGGGCCAGAAGAATGGCTATTTTAAATCGTTTGACTTTAACGTTTACAAACATTGTGAACTTTTGGTTTTACAATATATTTACGCTATCAGACAATGCTGAAGGATTGTGCTCGGTGTGTTCTGGCTTCCAGGCGGAGCGTTGCATATGTACAAAGACTGGCGTTGGGGGTTATTATAATTACTGTTGGTGAAGAGCGACGCTCTGAGGATTTCACATGAATTACAAATTTTTGTGACCTGGGTCGCACTACACACACTTCATTCGAGCAATGAAAGCCAACAGAAGTAACACTACTTTTTTTGTATTTCGTTTTTCAGGGTACATATCTAAATACATCCTTTTTTTATGATTGATCATTCAAAACCAAATTTTCTGTACATCAGCCCTTCATGTCGTCCATTACAGATTTTCCGATGGAATTCTCAAAATAGCTTTGTTATAATCTGTTATTATCACATTATTAAAAAAATATATGTTTTATTAAAACCCTCATTGTACATCATTGTCTGTACCTGTAAAGTTTGATTCTGCTTTACAGTTTGTGCACAAAAAATCCGTATCCTAGTAGGATCCTTCCAAAAGAATATTTATCACCTCCAAATAAAATGGTTGCATAAATTCCAGGATCCATTCATTCATTCATTCATTCATTCATTCATTCATTCATCTTCCGCTTTATCCTATATTAGGGTCGCAGGGGGGTTCCCCACGCCCATCCAGGGGAGAACTGGGCACAGACTCACACACACAGACACACTCTATATGGGGCAATTTGGAGAACCCAATCGACCTGATCCATGTTTTTGGACTGTGGGAGGAAACCGGAGAACCCAGAGGAAACCCACTCAGACACGGGGAGAACATGGAAACTCCACCCAGATGGCGATTCGAACCGGGAATCCCTAGTGCTGAGAGGCGAACGTGCTAACCACTAAACCCCCGTGCCGCCCAGCTTAAAAATATACAATCAAAATACTATCTAGTGTCTACTTGCAGTACTGTGTGTGTGTGTGTGTGTGTGTGTGTGTGTGTGTGTGTGTGTGTGTGTGTGTATGTGTGTGTGTGAGCCAGAAAAGCCAGGGGAGAGCATTTTGGGTGCTGGGCAGATACACCCAGGACAACATGTTCCAGATAATTGTATTCTGTGGTCAATTAAATAATGTAACTGGGGTTATTAAAATAACTTTTAATATTACTAGTGTTGTCCATATATACGCATCATAACTTAATTGAAAATCAATGAAGCACAATTTACATTGGTCATGCAAACATTTACACCTTTACACATATTTGCTGGGACATACTAAAAACAGCACTAAACTTCATCTTAATCTTAAGTTTAACAAATTTCAAATGAAACAGAAAACAAATGTAGAAAAACTAAAAAGTAACTGGCATATTTTCCAACTGATAATATACCACATGAATGCACAGACATTAAAACATACACTGGACCATCCTCCTCTAGTCTATCACAAAGCATACACACATTTTCCCATGGGGCACTTGTGTATTTCCAATTTATTTGACTTTCATGAGAAATTTGGGCTTGTAGAGGAAACCCACACAGACAGAGCATAAACATCCAAACTCAGTCCAGAAATAATTTAAACCAGACTTCAAGATCTTTCTTGCCATACAACAGGGCTACCCAGTGAGCCACCATGCTGCCCACCCAGAAATATGTTGAAAAAAAAAAAAAAAACCTCCTGCATTTTAACCAAACCACAATTAAATGACAAATCAGAAAACTTTCCAGATCACACTTAAACTGAGATGTTAAGCGTTTCTTACCTCATTTTCGTCTCCTTGATTGGTCAGCGTGATCAGACTTGCTCCAAAAGCATCATTCAGATTCATTTTCAAATTTTCACTGGGGGACAGTGTGCTGTCATTGTAAGAGTTCATGAATTTGAAGTCACTCGTTCGGGATCCTGTTGTTAGGTACCTGTCATAATTGTAAGAACTGCGAAGAGTTCCAACTCCCTCCACCTCCGTATAGTTGGGAGGGAGATATGCACTAGGAATTGCCACTGCACCATCAAACAACAGTCCAGGCTTTCGTCTGTTGCAAAACCGTACAGCAAGGATAATAATGATAAATGTTAAAAAGAAAGTGGAAACTGAAACAAGAGAAATGATCAGATAAAATGTCATTTTAGAGGGGTTTTCCTCAAGGGAAATGTCTTTAAGTTCTGATATTTCAGCGAAGTTATCAGAAATCAGAAGATGCACAGAGCATGTGGCAGATTGAGGAGGTTGCCCATTGTCTTTCACAGAGATGACAAGGTTTTGCCTAATGTTGTCAGTTTCGATGATGTCTCTTTGAGTCTTGATCTCTCCGCTATGTAGACCAATAGCGAATAGTCCTGGATCTGTAGATTTCATGATTTGATAAGAGAGCCACGCATTCTGCCCAGAGTCAGCATCCACAGCAATGACTTTTGAGATCAAAGATCCAGAAAAAGTAGTTTTAGGTACCATTTCAGTCAATAACATCTTTCCTTCGGCAGTAGGGTATAATATTTGTGGGGCATTATCATTCACATCTGTGATGAACACACTTACAGTCACATTACTGCTAAGTGAAGGAGAACCGTTGTCTCTGGCAAGAACCTGGACCTCGAATTTTGTAAGTTGTTCATAGTCAAATGGCATAACTGCATGGATCACTCCTGTGTCGGGTTCGATACTTAACAGTGATGACACAGGACGGCCTTTGACTTTACTGGGCACTAATGAAAACAATATGGTCCCGTTTTGCCCCCAGTCCGGGTCTGTCGCTGCTACAGAACAAATTGAGGTCGCTGGTTGGTTATTTTCAGGTATATAAGCAACATATGATGATTCCTTAAATGCTGGAGCGTTGTCATTTACGTCCGCAATAGAAAAATGAATTACTTTCGTTGAGGTTAACATACGGCTGCCGTCGTCAGACGCGACAATTGTTACATTAAACGCTGTGAATTGTTCACGATCGAGTGCACCAGCCGTGATGATGGAGTAAAAATTTTTAATGGATGGACTCAAGCGAAATGGAACATCCCCAGTTATAGTACAGCGAACTAGCTGGTTTCCGTTAGAGTCTTTATCTTGCACGTGAATAATCCCTACCTCTGTGCCAATTACCGTATTTTCAGGGATTGGGTTTACAATTGACTGAATGATAATTACAGGTTCGTTGTCGTTTATATCTGCAACTTCCACTACAACTTTAGTATTGGATGCGAGTCCCAGTCCGTCTTTCGCTTGAATACGCAACTCATACAATGCTTCGTCCTCGTAATCTACAGGACCAATTACGTTGATTACACCACTTAACGGATCCAAAGAAAACGTCCTTGATGCTTTATCAGACACTCGGCTAAATTCGTATGTCACTTCTCCGTTAATTCCTTCATCCAAATCGGTTGCAGTCACCGTAAAAACGCGTGTCCCCAAAACACAGTCCTCTGGCAGACTAACCCTGTAGCTGGACTGACTAAACACCGGGACATTGTCGTTAGCATCCAATACTGTAATGTGTATTAACACACTGCCTGATTTCGGGGGTTTACCACCGTCTGTCGCTGTAAGTAAAATTTTAACATATTGCTCCTTTTCCCGATCGAGTTCCCTCTCCAACACCAGCTCGCTGTATTTCCCACCATCGAGATTGTTTCCCACCCGTAAAGAAAAATGATCATTTTTTTCAAGCGAATAGCTTTGAACTGCGTTTTGACCTTCATCCGGATCATGAGCTTCCCCCAAAAGAAACACGGTACCTTTTACTGCAGATTCACGTATTTCAAGTTTAATTGCATCGGTGGGAAATTGCGGTGAATTGTCGTTGATATCCTCTATGTCCACTGTAATTGTATGTAACTCCAGTGGTTTTTCTAGAACAAGGCTGTATTTTAAGCTGCATGACGTCTTTGAACCACACAGCTCCTCTCGGTCAACAGTCTCTGCCACAATCATATTCCCAGTGCTAGAATCAATATCCAGGTATCGTTTCCCGCTCATATCGACGTTAAGTCTCGCTTTTCTATTTGAAAACAATCCGGTATTCAAACCAATATCAGCTGCGAGGTTTCCAACGACCATCCCTCGCTTCGTCTCCTCTCGTAGGGAATATCGTAAAGCGCCTGGGCTGGCCCGCAGCAGAGAAAAACCAAGGCCAACGAGAAGAAACGCGAAGTGAATAAATCCTCTCATCATAACCAGTTCTTGTCGATATATCTGTAGCAATTCGTTTCAGTTGGTTCCTATTCGTATTTACAGAAACATTCAACGGTAGATCTGTTGCCACCACCGCTTTTGTATTCACTCAAAGACAATCCTACTAGTCCGCAAATTCAACCTGCTGGCTGATAGCGACACTTTGAGGCCAATTTCTGGAACTGCACTATCAAAAATTGACTATAAACGGCATTTAGTGAGCTAAACATAGAAATATAGGAATACAAAATGATCTAACATTTACAAAAAACACATATAGAAAATCAAGACATGTCTATGGACTAATATTTTTTAAATTCATATAATTGTTGTCTCCTAGAAACGAATACAAAGTAAATATGAAATTTCAATGCAAATGTGTTATTGCAAATTATTTATCAATTAATGACATTTTATTAATGTATATTATTAATGTATACTCTTAATGTATATAATGATTATTATGATTATTATTGTATTATTGTATTATTATTATTATTATTATTATTATTATTATTATTATTATTAATAATAATAATAATAATAATAATAATAATAATAATCATAATCATAATATAATAATAATAATGTTATTATATTTTTAATTTCCTCATTGTGGGACTAATAAAGGTATCATCATTATCATCATCATCATCATCATCATCATCATCATATTAATAGCAGCAACAGAAACAATAATCATGATCATCATAACCTTAATCATCATCATCATCATCATCATAATAATCATCATAATCATCATATTAAAAGCAGCAACAGCAGCAATCATCATCATCATCATCATCATCATCACAATCCCACGTACAATAATCATAAACCATAATCATAATCATTATCATCATCATCATCATCATTATAATGAGTTATTATGTGTTGGACTATGCTCCAACATTCCCATATAAATCTAATTTTAACAACCCAAAGTAAATGAATGTTTTTACGTCTTACCTGAGGAAACTCGTCTACATCAGAAAGGTTGATAATATTGGAATTTGTTGGGCTTTTCTTTAAAGTGTCCTTACAGGTCAACGTATTCTCATTGTACGACGTGACAAACTTAAAGTCACTGGTCCGTGATCCTGTGGTTAGATATCCATCGTAGTTATAAGAACTTCGAAAAGTTTCAGCTCCTTCCACCTCTGCGTAGTTGGGAGGAAGATACGCACTGGGAATTGCAACTGCCCCATCAAACAACATGTTGGGTTTTTTTCTGTGACAAAAGCCCACAGCGACGATAAGGATAATAAAAGTCAGAAAGAACGTGGAGACAGAAACAAGTGCTATAATCAAATAAACTGTTAGTTTAGAATTGCTCTCGTTGTTGATATTGTCTTTAATTTCCGACACTTCTGCTGGATTGTCCGAAATGAATAAATAAACCGTGCAGGTTGCGGAAAGAGCTGGGTTTCCATTATCTTTTACTGCGACCACAAGGGTTTGTTTCATGCTGTCAGACTCAGAGACGTCACGCAGTGTTCTTATCTCCCCGCTGTGGAGTCCAATAGAGAAAAGTCCTAGATCGGTGGATTTTATAATATGAAAAGATAGCCATGCGTTTTGTCCAGAATCGGCATCGACAGCGATCACTTTTGAAACCAAAGAGCCTGAAACAGCACCCTTAGGAACCACTTCAGTCATTAACGACCTTCCTTCTAGTGTAGGATATAATATTTGTGGCACGTTATCGTTCTCGTCAGTTATGAAAATACGCACAGGTACTTTGTTCTTGAGTGGAGGGGAACCGTTGTCTCTGGCCACAACATAAGCTGTGAAGTTTCTGACCTTCTCGTAGTCAAAAGACCGTGTTGCAATGATAACCCCCGTGTCCTTGTCAACTGATAAAAATGAGGACACTGAACCAGCGTTGTCTTCATTGTATTCCAATGAATATATTACTGTGCCGTTTTGTTTCCAGTCGGGGTCGTGTGCCGTGACAGAACAAATAGAGGTACCGGGTTGATTATTCTCAGTGACGTGAGCACTGTAGGTTTCCGTAACAAATATGGGTGCATTATCATTCACATCAGAAACTAAAAACTGCATAGTTTTAGAGGACGACAAAGGCGGCCTACCCTCGTCTATTGCAGTAATCGTGACGTTGTACTCTGATACGAGTTCACGGTCGAGTTCTTTAGTAGTCACAATTGAGAAGTAATTTTTGATCGAGGATTTTAATACAAAGGGAACGTTTTGCTGAATACTGCACCGAATTTGGCGATTTTTTCCAGAGTCCTTGTCTTGAACGTTAATTATGCCAACTTCCGTTCCAACAGGTGCATTTTCAAGAATGGGATTGTTAAGCGATTTAATTTGTATTGTGGGCTCATTGTCATTAACGTCTTCTACATTAATCATTACTTTAGCAAAAGAAGCAAGACCAGAGCCATCTTTACCTTGAATCCTTAATTCGTACGTGGTCTGTCCTTCATAATCGATTTTGCCAACCAAAATTATATGTCCAGTTTCAGAGTCTAGCTTAAATAATTTAGCCATCTCACTAGACATATGTCCAAATTCGTAAGTCACGTGTCCATTAGCACCTTCATCGGCATCCGTGGCTTGAACCGTCACTATTGTCGTGCCGACCTGAGCATCTTCACGTAACGTCGCCTTATAAATAGGTTGGCTGAATACTGGAGAATTATCGTTGGCATCGAGCACGACCACATGAATAACTACAGATCCGGATCTTGAAGGACTGCCTCCATCCATAGCGGTGAGCAGTAGTTTCACCTCTTGCTGCTTTTCACGATCTAACTCAGCGTCTAAAATCAACTCCCCGTATCGTTCTTGTCCAGGTGAATTATGAAAACGAAAAGAGAAGTAGGGGTTGTCCTGCAGTCTGTAGGCCTGGACGGTATTCAGTCCAATATCTGCGTCGTGTGCTTCATTCACAGCATAACGAGCTCCTTTGTCTGCGGATTCTGTAATCTCTAATTTTACAATTTCATGTAAAAATATCGGTGAGTTATCATTAATGTCATTAATTTCCACTTCAATGCGATGCAGTTCCAGTGGATTCTCAAGAATGACTTCATATTTCAGTTTACAATCTGTAGCAAATCCACAAAGTTGCTCTCGGTCGATTCGATCAGCTACAGTCAGATCTCCATTCTTCATGTCTATGTTCAAATATCGCGTTCCTCCATCATCCGCATCCAGACGCGCTTTACGCATTACTAACATTTTGCCATCTATACCAATATCCTTTGCCAAATTTCCAATCACAGAACCCAATTTCAGCTCCTCGAAGACGGAATAGCTGATATCTCCGTTTACGGCAGGCATCGGGAGAAAAACACCAAACAAAAAAGACCGAGCAAAAAAACAAAGGACCTTCATGATGTCGCAGGATTGTTGGTGTGGAGCAAAACGATTCGGTTGTTTTAAAATCCGATGCAAAATACAGTCCGAGGCACAATGTGTCGTGCAAAAGGAAAAGGACAATCTAACAAAGATAGAAATGTCCGGTCTCATTCGACAGTCTTCATATTACATGAGCAGGAGGATAAATAGAGCTCTTTTATTAAAGACTGGTGAATGGCGACACTCTGTGAAACTAATGCGAACTGCACTGGTGATTAGTAAAAACATATTTTTGAATCGGGAAGCAAAGCAGTTTGATAATTCATTGATATATTTAATAAGAATGCATTATGGCGGTTTGATGGATAAACCATTATACAAAGCAGGCGTGGCATTTTAATTAAATCATGCTGGATATTGACGTCACATTTGTAGTTTGATTGCCAGCACGTTCCGAACAATTTTGTGAACCTGACAAAAATGCATATTGGATAATTAGACGTTATTTCGTTTGCAATTCCTTTTTTTCAGCACTCATAATGCTTTATGAGTTTTTAAACCAACTTTAAGTTAATTAAGTCTTACCACGTGGAACAGAAGATTTTTTGTTCTAGCTTATATTTCCGGAGTGGATTTCCCAAAAGCGTCGTGACGCTATAACTATTTCGTAACTTACTTTATATACTTACTTTATACTTTATATATAAGATTCTTAAATTACGTGCCTTACTTATTTCTTAAAATCGTTCCTTACGAAACTCAGACCTGTGTACTTTGTCAGTACATTGTAAATGCACAAAAACTTGCTCTATAAATCGCATCATATAATCAATCAAAATCAATTAAATGATTAAATCGATTAAATGATTTTTTTGTGTTATTAGTAGTGTACTGATACCGCAAATATATTCTTTGCTAATTATATACAACGAGATAACCAACAAAGCTTGTTCGATAAAGATTTAATTCGAATTAGGGACAATGGTGAAGTATTGTGAGTAGTAATTATGTGAAAAAGAGTTGCTAAGAGTCAACAAGGAAATGTGCAGTGGAAGACACAATTATTTACATACAGTACATAACCCCAGCCTTTTAAATAGTTACAATAGCCGTTAAGGTAGCATTAATTGTCGTTTGTGACCACACATAACCCTTTTATTTAAGGCCAACTGGAATCTGCCAGATGGCAAATAAACTTTAATAACGGCCTTTAATATAATATCCATATAGTGTACATGACTTTAGCCATTGAGGAGTCAATGGTAACGTGTTTGTTTTTGCTAAAAATATAACTCTGAACTGAATTTATACCCAGATCTGCATTACTTGCTGTAGCTATTTCAGTTGTTTGCTGATCTTCAGCTTGATCAATTTAATCGGGAAGGTGAGGATGTTTTTAATAATTTCCTCGATCTCTACCCTCACGTTATGAAGATGTAAAGGGTTTTCCAGAACTAATTCAAATTAGTTAATACACGCACTGAAATATTTAAATAATTTTTAAAAATCAAATCAATTAAAAATTTATATATCCTGCTTGTCTATTGTGATCAGGCGTATTATAATGCTGTGTGCATCACGGAGTGATCCATTGGGTGGGTGTCTGTAGGAAATTTTAAACTTGTTAAAGAGTGACACAATGAGGCCACACACGGAACTGTAAGTAAAAAGTAAAAAGCAATAAAAATCAAACACGTATGTAATTTAAAATTGTAAAAAATTAGCAAAGTTTCGATCATTTTAGTGGAGAACCATGGACAGCACGGACAGCACCATGGACAGCACCACACCGTGTCTGTTCATCAGGCAAAACACACAAAACAGTAAAACTCACCGACAAAAAAACATATTTTCGCAACTAATTACGACATAATACATTATTCTAGAATTTATAATTATAATTAAAGTTTAATCATTGTTATTGTTATCACAATAAACATTATAATAATAACGATTACTCTTAGATGCATAAAAAACTTTAACACCCAGTTTACTGTAGTTTACACACACTAGTTTTATTCTGTAAATTAACAAACACGTTACTCAAAAATGTTTTCTAATCTGATTCAATGATTAAGAGACGTGTTCCAATACTTTTTGTGCATATAATGTACATACGATTAGTTTACACTAATTACAGACTCTAAAATCAAAAGTCAGTTACATTTTACTTGTTGCATTAATTTATTTCATTGACTATTTCAAAACTATGAACAAAATAAATGAACCATGATTTAAATTTTTTATTAATTCAAAATGTCCAAAAATTAACTTTAATTTAATCGATATTTAATGGTTTAATATATTCTCCATTTTTCATATTTTCTTGTATTTACATAGTGATGACAACAACAAATACTAGTGTATACTATTAGGAAAGCTGAAGAAGATGATCTAGATAGACAAGAATTTTTCTAGAGAAAGAAACGAGATACACATCATAGAATACAATTCTGTTTAATTGCAACATTTGAGCTTTTAAATGGTCTACGCTAAAAATTATTTATTTTATGTTTTAAATTATTATTATTATTATTATTATTATTATTATTATTATTATTATTATCATCATTATCATTATCATTATCATCATCATCATCATCATTATCATTATTAATGTATAGATGTATTGATGTAAAAAATATAATGCATGTTTTTAAAATAACACAATAAACAGAGTTGTTAACAATTCTAATAATTAAAATTGTAAATATTATGTTAAAAAAATCAAATTAAGTAAAATAAAAAGTTAAGTAAAAATAAAATAGTGTAAAAACCTTCGAGAAAAATAATGCTTCTAATAAATGTAGTTTATTTTCATAAAAATATAATTGTTCCTTTATTTTTAAATAATTTCAAATATAAATATATTTTGTAAGGTTTGTACAAAGTGACATTTTTTTCTTGTTGAACTATATATATATATTTTTGATTGTCGTTGTTGTTACTATATTATTATTAATATTATTTTTATAGTAGTAGTAGGAAGAGGGTGAAAGAGGGACAAAAGAAGGAGCAGTAGTAGGAGCAGGTTTACTTAAATCATTAAATAAAATAATTACATAAATAAAATAATTAAATCATTCAATATAAGAGGTGAATGTTTATTATTAATAATAGTAGTATCAAATTTAATTAGTTGCTACAGTGGTTCAGGTTAATTTTACTGGATTGCTGTGGTTTATTAATAATTTTTAATAAAATTACAGTTAATTGTCCGTTACCTTCTGTATAAACCAATTCTTATGGTCTTTAAACACACGAAGCACTTACACACACAAACACACACACCCAGGGTTTACGAAAGAAAATTTATTTGTGGTTTATAAACAAAAACATGTAACCAGCTTTGAGAAACTGATACAAAAATGATAAAAGGAAACACTAATGCACCACTACACAAATGACAGGTGTACAAAAAAGGTTGCACCGTCAAGGTCAGTGCCACAGTGACACTGAATGACTAATAAACATTCACTACACACAAGCAGAGTACATAGACAATATTCCTTGCTTTGATCATTTTTTGTATTTTTATGTTGGTTTTTGAAGCTTTTAATGGAAAAGGGGTTGATTTCATAGAGGGTAAGAAGCAGAGCCACGGTACAGCGTTCCTTCATGACTTCAAATATATTCATGGATATAGATATATTTAAGTGTAAAAAGAACAATAAATAAAAAGTCAGAGAAGAACACTACAGCATTACATGTTTCTATAATGATCCATATAAAAGCTATTATGGACCAACACTTCTCCCGTGTACACTTGCATGATGAGTCTGTGTAGGTTTATACATAAGCTGTCCAGCTGTACTGTATGCATGTAAGAATGTATGTGCTCAAGAGCTCGAATCTCGACGAGTCAGGAGAAATGAGCTGTTTCTTTGAGACACTTCTTTAGAGACTTAAAATCAGCCTCTAGGTTCAAAAACAAATGGCTTAAGTATGAAAAAAAACATATCTATTTATATAGTCATCTATATATAGTAATTTGTTTCATTTGCGTATTACATGCAAACAGTCACTTAGTGATCTGACAGCACTAAACCACACCTGAAAAAGGCTGTGTGTGTCTGTGGGTGTGTCTGTGTCTGTGTATGTAGGTAGGTAGGTAGGTATGTAGGTTTGTTGGTATGTATGTATGTATATATATATATATATATATATATATATATATATATATATATATATATATATATATATATGTATATATATGTATATGTATGTATGTGTGTGTATATATATATATGTATATGTATGTATGTGTGTGTATATATATATATATATATATGTATGTATGTGTGTGTGTGTGTGTGTGTGTGTGTGTGTGTGTGTGTGTGTGTGTGTGTGTGAAGGAGAGATAGGTGGGAATGCAGACAATAGCAGCTCTAACATCTATCTTGTACCTTAATCAATAGCCCTACAGCCAAGAAATGAAAACCAAGGCCCAGTTTTCAGAAGGCATCTTAGTATCGAGCATATCCTCAACTGGTAGAGAAAAGTTTTTGGGGTGATGCTCGCTCTACCATTTAAGAATCATTTTTGTGCTGAGATGCCTGTGAGAAATTAGCAGTCAGAAAAAAAGACAAAAAACGTATTAATAATAATAATAATAATAATAATAATAATAATAATAATAATAATAATAATAAAATCTTTACTGCCGAGTGCTCAGGTTTACTTCATAAAGCTACAAACCACAGCACCAATCTGTCAGCACATCTGTTCAGCCACAATCATTATTTTCTTGACAACTCAACATCCACCGATTTAAAACATAGATCCACGTCTCTAATCTCGCCACCGTAAAACAACATGTCTCTGTTCCCAATGCCCTTCTAACTGCTGCTTAAGGTTTGGGGTTCTAGTAACAGAGCTACAAAAGGTGAGAGACGGTTCTGTTATTCGGTTCTTCCTGCCATGCTGTCTTTTATACCCACTAGGGGGCAGAATTAACGTTTGGTTGTTCTTGCGACCAAAGGAAGACCAGCAGAGCAATGAGGTGAAGAAAATCACAGAAAGACAAAGAGCTGGTAGTAGAAAAGAGATGTTTTTTTCTTGTATGTGAACCCAAACCCAAACAGAAGGAAAAGGGAATCCACCTTCACTCGAAATAAATCAACATTCCCGATTTTCTTTTAGACTCTAGAGGCTGAAGCACGGCTCGGGGGAATTAGTCGTTTTGGACATGCATGGACATAATAGTTTGATTCGTTTGAATATGTATGAAACCAGTTTGCATCTTTTACTACATATACATACATCATATTGTGTGTTTCCGGTTTAAATTCTGGAATGTATCTACAATTCATTTATGGCAAAGGAAAATATGGACATGGCATTTCAAGAATTTCGCAGTAGAGCTCTTTGTGCAGTGGTACTCAGACATTTATTTGTACACACTACTTTTTAACTACCCCTGAAGTATAATCAGCGTGATTCACAAGTGTATTTATATCATAATGTATTTATTTTTAAACAGATATTACAAAGTCCTGACTTGAAGTCCTGGTTCCAGTGTTGGAGTGTTGGAGGACTACCACAGTTACCTCATAAAATCGTTACTTATTTTTAAAAAAATGCATGCATTTTGTTTCGTAGCCATAAATTGTGTTTAGGACACATTACATTAATTAAGTTATAGGTTCAGTCTCTTAAATAACTACCGGAGTTGGAACCTTCTGGTTAGGATGCATTACAGGTAGTATACAGCCAATTATTGCCATGTGTGGGTCATTGTTGTATAAGGAATATATACTATTGTGGTTGGGTATTGAGAAGACTGATTATTTGATTAGCACTGGATGGGTAATTCAATCCGTCCATAAAAAAGATGCACATCATGGGCTCAACACTCCTTACTCTTATGTCTGTTTCATTTTTTTTTGTCTGATTTAGCTACCAACTGGTAGCATGTTCCGTTCTCTTCTACTCATCCCCATCTTCTTTGCCCTTATCCTTTTTGTCCTTTTTATCCTTTTTCTTCTTTTTCTTAGCCTTTTTGGCTTCCTCTTTCTTTCCAAAGGTGATGAAGTCACCCTTGTCATCTATGGCACCTGGGTCTTGTCGGATGGAAATGATTGCAGGAGAACCAGGAATGATGAAAGCTTCGGGAGGTATCTCCCCTGGTTTCAAGGCTGGTGGGGGGCCATATCCTGGGCCCGCCCCATAACGGAAGCTCCAGCTGTTACTGTTAACACCTGCTCCAACTGGAGGAGAGAGCTGTCCTTCAGCTTCTCCATCTGTATAACAAAGAAATAAGGAAGGATTGGATACATTTAAATATATAAATATATATATAATAATCATAAGAAGTCGGGCGGCATGGTGGCTTAGTGGTTAGCATGTTCTCCTCTCAGCACTAGGGATTCCCGGTTCAAATCCCCATCTGGGTGGAGTTTCCATGTTCTCCACGTATCCACGTGGGTTTCCTCAGGGTTCTCCGGTTTCCTCCCACAGTCCAAAAACATGGATCAAGTCAATTGAGTTCTCCAAATTGGCCCATATTATAGAGTGTGTTTGTGTGTGTGTCTGTGTGTGTGAGTGTGTGCCCAGCGATGGATTGGCGCCCTGTCCTCCAATCTGCCCAGCGCCCGAAACTTTCTCCCCTGGATGGGCATGGGGAACCCCCCCCCCGCAACCCTAATATAGGATAAAGCGGATGATAATGAATGAATGAATCATAAGAAGTCATTTTATATCTCTACCTTGTGTCTGAGTTCAATTATAGTGCAATAATGTCCTCATTTATTTATATGGAATTTTTATATTTATAACATCTGTTTTTTTTAATTTTTGCACCAGAGGTAGGGCTGTTCTAAATTATGTGGTTCATTGTAGAAGTTCAATATGCAATGACAATCCACAATCACATTTTCACTTGGTCATTTTAGCAGACAGTTTTAACCAAAGCGACTTACAGAGTGACATACAGAATTCCTGGTGCAATGAAGGTTAAAGACCTTGTTTGAGGACCCACACTGGTAACTTCAGTGGCGCTAGGAGTTGAACCCACAACACTGCGATTGCTAGCCCAACACCCCAACCTTGGAGCTACCCCACCCTAAACAATAAAAGCATTCTATTTTAATCTATTCTATTCTATTCTATTGTCCTTGATTTCCACAAAAAACTCTTTTGCGTAAATTCTTCCCAGAAGAGTTTATCTCCAAATGGGGGGAGGGGGTTCAACTTGCAATAAGATGTCAGGAATGTTTCTGTAAGTGTGAGGTGTCCCAGTTTCTTTCCTTACAATGCATTTCGAATTTAGAAAACTATGTATTTAATAATTAATTGTGTAGTAATTATTTAATTCTAATTGTGATATATATTGCATTTACGAGCGACACGGAGGCTTAGTGGTTAGTACGTTTGCCTCTCAGTACTAGGGATTCCCGGTTCGAATCCCAATCTGGGTGGAGTTTCCATGTTCTGGGTGGGTTTCCTCAAGGTTCTGCGGTTTCCTCCCACAGTCCAAAAACATGGATGAAGGTCAATTGAATTCTCCAAATTGTCCCATATAGAGTGTGTCTGTGTGAGTGAGTGTGTGCCCAGTGACAGATTGGTGCCCTGCCCAGCGCCCGAGAAATTCTCCCCTAGATGGGCATGGGTAACTCACTGCGACCCTAATAGAGGATAAAGCGGAAGATAATGGATGGATGGAATGGAAATTTAATAAAAAAAAAAAACATTATTTTTATTAGTGGCATTTACATTTAGTCATTTAGCAGGTGCTTTTATCCAAAGCGACTTACAAATGGGAACATTACTAGTCATAAGTTATGGAGAAAACCAACTATACTGTAAATTCATCAAACCTGATTGTTATTTGATGCTGTGCCCCCCCCTTTTTTTATTTTTTATTTTTTACCTACAACAGGTATTTGTTAAAGAGATGCGTCTTAAGTAGTTTCTTAAAACTGTTTAGTGATTCTGCATTACGGACTGACTTGGGAAGATCGTTCCACCATTTTGCAGTGGTGAACGCCACGGAGTGAGAATTAGATCCTCTGTGAGGTGGAATCGCCAGGCAGCAATCATCACTGGAGCGAAGTGAACGAGTCGGAGTGTATTTTGAAAAGATAGAGTGAAGGTAGGAGGGGAAGATCCAGAAATGGTCCTGTAGGCCAGAGTCAGTGACTTGTACTAAATGCGAGCAGCTACAGGGAGCCAATGGAGGGAGATGAGTAATGGAGTGACATGAGTTCTTGGGCTGGTTAGTAGCAGAACCTTTATTTTTATTTGTATACTATACCAAATGAATGAATGAATTACTGAAAGTCTTCTATATTTATAGTAACAACAAGTATATGACTACTGTTACTACTCACTACTGAATTGCAGCATGTGAGTATCATTCATAACCAAATGTATCTTCCAAAGATGTGTCTTTTATTATACATTTCTATATATATATAATTTATAATATTTATATATAAAATTTATAATTTTTCACCATAGGCGGCAAGGTGGCTTAGTGGTTAGCATGTTCGTTTCTCAGCGATAGGGATTCCCGGTTCGAATCCCCATCTGGGTGGAGTTTCCATGTTCTCCCCGTGTCCGCGTGGGTTTCCTCCGGGTTCTCCGGTTTCCTCCCACAGTCCAAAAACATGGATCAAGTCAATTGAGTTCTCCAAATTGACCCATATAGAGTGTGTCTGTGTGAGTGAGTGTGTGCCCAGCGATGGATTGGCGCCCTGTCCTAGCTGTATCTGCCCAGCGCCCGAAATGTTCTCCCCTGGATGGGCATGCGGAACCCCCCCTGTGACCCTAATATAGGATAAAAGCGGAAGATAATGAATGAATGAATTTTTCATCATCTCGATTTCATTTCGTACAGTCTCCCTAGACATCCAGTAGCTTGTAGGTGCACAAGTGTTCCCACTAACATCTGAACATTTGCCCAGAATAAAAAGGTCTCTTATTCTTGTGCATTATTTAGAAGGTGAGCATCAGATAAATATCACCCTCACATTTTATCCACACATCTCCGACCAGCTATTTATACCACAACTCATGTGTTTCACAGGTCCTGTTATTGAACACCAACAGGTGCAAATGCCCCCAATATTAAATCACATTCAAGCACGTTTGATTTTCTGATCCATTCTCTGCTAAATTTCTGTTATTTGAATTTTCACAGTGTGGCACACACTGTCACCTTATTTCCATCTTTAGCTTACTGCCCCATTTATTTCATCCACCGAGGTTTTATCCTTTTTCTCACCCTCTTGTTATTTCATGTTCTTTTTTTAATCTCAGTATAAATGGTTCCTGCTGAAACTGCACCGCCCCCCCCTCCCCCCCCCCATCTTTGCTCGCCCACTCCTGGCCGCTGCAGCAATATCTCAAGGTTCAGAGCTGTTGCTTGGCAACAAGTCACACAGTGTTTCCTAGCAACAGGACCACCACAGGGGCATACAAGTACTGAAATGTGCTTCACCAACCCCCCACGATCTGGTCTCACCTTCTTTTCAGCGTAAACATGCTACACCTTCTTTCACTGGGTGATTTTTCTTTCTCATATTCTGGGTATTTCACTTCATATTTTCATTCTTTACATGGAATCAATCTGAGAAATAATTTATTACTTCTGCGCTTGCCTGCTTTCCCATTCACATCTTTTCTGAAAGGCTGAACATGCTTATTAGGCTAAATTTACAATAACGTGCTGTGCATTGTCTAAAGAATCCATACCTGTGTGAAACCTTAAGCGAAGCTCCAAAGACAAAACACAAACTACCATGTGGCTTCAGTCAATATATTCTACATCACATTGTTCATTTCTCAGTAGCTCACCACCCAAGAGACCCAGTGCTCTGTTCTAATTCCTCTAATAGGACAGCAGATCAATGGCCATGTGTCTGTCTGCATCTATGATAAAGGTTGGAAATGAACTCAATAAATTTCTGAGTTAATGCAAACCCACTCAGGCATGGAATCCTGTTCCTGTTTCATCCACCACACAAGCAAAATTGTGTTGGATTTTCAACAGGTCTGGCTTTTCGGGCTGTAACTAAAGTAGAGCCCAGCCTAATGGGCTGGGACTGGAAGACTCATAAATAAGGAGTACATATGGGAACATCTAACCAGCCTTTATCTTCTGCTTAATCCTATACTAGGGTTGCGGGGAAGTTTCTCATGCCCATGGGAAAATATTTCAGGCATTGGGCAGATATACCCAGGACAGGGCGCCAATCTATCTCTGGGCAAATACTCACACACTCACACACTCACACACACCAACACACACACACACACACACATACTATCCAGGGGTAATTTAGATAGAGGTAATAAGAGAGCAATCCATTCCCCTTAAATCAGTGCTTCTCAAATAGTGGGGCGCGCCCCCCTGGGGGGGCGCAGTGCGGTGCCTGGGGGGGCGCATAACAAGATATCACAGAGCAAGTGATATTAAGTGTACTGAACAAACCCTCAAGAGACAACATGGAGAAATATTTAACAGAGACGAGGAGAGAAAAGCGGAGATAATGAGACCAACAAAAGTGAACCGAAAGTTAAAACGAGGAAATTTGTCGAAGTGTATGTAGCGCTTGGCTTCACTGTAACTGAGGTGGAAGACGAAGAAAGACCGGCGTGTCTTCTGTGTCTTAAAATGTTGGCAGCGGACAGCGTGAAGCCAAATAAATGAAGGCGTCACTTAAAGACATTAAACCCCGATCACGCTGAAAACCACTTGAGTTTTTTTTAATCGAAAACGTGACGCGTACAACCAGCAATTATTAATGCTGTAAGAAAGCTGCTTCAGAAAAGCTGTGCTGTAAAACGGGCGCGTTAGAGACATTAGTTCCGATTTCCTCATTTTGATAAAAAAAAAAAAAAAAACAACACAAATTGTCGTATTCATTTTAGTTTTGTAGGTTAAAGTGTTAATAAATTGTGCTCCTGAATTAATATTGCTGATGAATTTGAATTTATTATTATTTATTAATTTTATTTATTTTCATTTTTCAGTATCAAATGCCAGTCAGTTCAAAAATGTTTCTAGTTTAAATAAGGATTTCATTCGTTTCTGTTACAAACTAAAAAACAAAGTTAATAAAATGTTTCTTTGTTCTAAGTTGATCTATATTTCTTTCTTTTTTATTTTCTTTATTGTTAATAAGGAGAGATTGTTATAAAAGAGTTGTACTTAGAACAAATTTATAGACAAATGATACTACAGTGGGCGTGTAAAATACTTTTTCATCCCATTTTGTTATGTGTGTGTGGGGGGGGGCGCAAAAAGTTTACTTCTTCCTAGGGGGGGCTTAACAGAAAATAATTGAGAATCACTGCCTTAAATCCATGTTTTTGGACTGTGGGAGGAAACCGGAGAACTTGGAGGAGGAAGGAAACCCACATGGACATGGGGAGAACATGGAAACTCCACCCTGATCAGCATTCAAACCTGGTTAAGTTATTACCACTAAGCCACCGTGCCACCCCCCCCATATGGGAACAATTTATAAAGTATCATTCAATCCATAATGACACAAGACAGAGGAACATTAAAATATGTTTACAATTCATTTAAAACTTTGTTCTAGAATTTGTAACCGAATTTATAAAATTAAATAAAATGCCATTTTTTTACTCTTCACCCAAAATAAACCATCTTTAATCCATCCATCCATTATCTTCCGCTTTATCCGATATTAGGGTCGCAGGGGGTTCCCCATGCTTATCCAGGGGGGAACATTTCGGGCGCTGGGCAGATACACCCAGGACAAGGCGCCAATCTATCACAGCATCTTTAATCCATCTCAGTTAATGAATAAGCACTTGTACAGGCTAATTACCAGTTCTAATTTTGAAGAACGGCACACTTCACTAGATTACAGGGTAGTTAATTCCAGAAAAGACCTTTTTTATTTTATTTTTATTCAGGTCCAAAAAACTTGGCTCCATGAGGCCAGCATAAAAAAGGTTTTGAAACACTACACATTACACTTTCAGGAGCTTCAGAGACAGTGTATTCTAATTGTTTTTTTTCGTATTCTAATAGCTTCCATCATTCGGGAAAGTACTTCCACGAAGTTGTATGTGTCTGTGGGAATGTTCAGGCCCATTGAGCCAGATTGGTCAGACACTGGTGTTGGGCAAGAGGGCCTGCCACACTATCCCTTTGGGGTTCATCCCAAAAATGTTTAACAAGCCTTACATCAAGATACAGCCTTGCACACCAATATTTGATAACTATGTCTTTACTGATCTTCCCCAAATTGTTTCCACAACGTTAACAGCAAACACCAAGATAAATATACATGGCTTTGTGTTAATAATAAAACACTTAATACTTATTGTGAATGATGATTTGATGCAGTTCATTCATTCATTATCTCCCGCTTTATCCTCGATTAGGGTCGCGGTGGGGTTCCCCATGCCCATCCAAGGGAGAACGTCTCGGGCACTGGGCAGATACACCCAGGACAGGGTGCCAATCCATCGCTGGGCACACACTCACTCACACAGACACACTCTATATGGGGCAATTTTGAGAATTCAATTGACTTGATCCATGTTTTTGGACTGTGGGAGGAAACCGGAGAACCTGGAGGAAACCCACGTGGACACGGGGAGAACATGGACACTCCATCCAGATGGGGATTCGAACCGGGAATCCCTAGCGCTGAGAGGCGACCGTGCTAACCACTAAGCCACCGTGCCAATTTGATGCAGTTCTTAATTCAAATCAGTATATTCTTAAAAATGACCGCTAGTATCTTAAATTGATTTAACAATCGTTAAATCTTATTTACACCAACACAGGAATTTCAAATAGCTGATTATTTTTATATGAATCAATTACATATATTATGGACGGAGTTTAGTGGTTATCACGTTTGCCTTTCATTACTGGGGATTCAGGTTCGATTCCCAATCTGAGTGGAGTTTTCATGTCTGAATGTGTTTCCATTGGGTTCTCCAGTTTCCTTCCACAGTCCAAAAACATGGATTCAAGGTAAATTGAATGCTCTAAATAAATGCCCAATAGTGTATGTTTGTGTGTCTGTGTAAGTGAGTGAGTATGCCTAGTAATAGATTGGAGTCCTGTCCTGGGTGTCGGCCCAGCGCCCGAAACCTTCTCCCCTGGATGGTCATGGAGAACCCCCCACCCCCACCCCCACCCCCATGACCCTAGTATAGTATTAAGCAGAAGAAAATATATGAATGATTTACATAGATTCATTTTTGCCTGGACAGCATTTTGTTACTTAAATCAAATACAGCACATCAGCTTCAAACTCTTTGATTCTGCATTAATATGATACTGAATATTAATGCACTCTCAAATGGATACGTTTGGAATGTGAGTCTGAATGCTAGAATTGATCCCTATCTTTTTAAACTAGAACAATGTGCTGATGCTAAAAAGGTGTTTAATTATAGAATCTCACCTGCAGCACTGGAGACAGTGGGCCAGTTCTGCACCAGCATACCCTGGGCTCCTTGCATCATGGCAGAGGCTTCCTCCATGTGGACAGAGCTGCAACACAAATACAGACATAACTGCTGAGGTGACCAATGGGTTTGTCATTGTGGCTCTGTACAAGCTGATGATGTTCCACAACAAACCATGCCATTGTAGAGCTTTACTTCTTCAAGAAATAAAATTTGAAAAGAGAAAAGAAAGAAATTTGCACAAAATCCTGAAAAATACTTTGGTGTGCCATTGAGACTGAATCATTTGATCTAGTATTAATAATAGGTTATGTTGTAATAAGTATGTTGGATATGGTGTGTACTGTATTCCAGTCAGCTCTGATGGCCAGTAGTTAGATATCCAACCCCCAAGTGAAGTTTAATTTATTTATATAGTGCTTTTTGGAGGGCACAGTGGCTTAGTGGTTTGTTTCGTTGTTTTTTAAGTAAGAATCCTTGGGAAGACCAAGGCTTATAGGGACTCATCCTTTTTACAAAGGGGGTAGCATCAACAGTACGACACCCATGCACAGATTGTGCCATGATCAGGTGTCCATTTTAACATTACATAAGTTCAGTGATGCTAGTCTGCCAGGACCTGCAACACCACTGGTCCGACAGAAATCCAGGTTCTGTCTAGTAATTGTCGTTGCCGTGGTGCTCTGGCAGTGTTATGGATGAGGAGCAGGTGATACCTAAAAAAGCTGAAGATACCTCAAAATCCCACCACATGAAGGTTTTTGGTTACAGTTCAGAGGAGATCATTTTGGTTTAGACTTTAATGAATGCATGGATGTTCTCTAGAGCAGCGTTTCTCAAATAATGGGTCGTGACATAAAGTGAGTCGCCGATATATTATTAAAAAAAAAGTAAAGTGGTACCTTTGTTTTTGAAGTGCACTTAAATTCACTTATGTATGTTTAAATATTTTCCACTTAACCTCTAATAGGGTCGCGGGTGGTGGCGGGGGTTCCCATACTCCTCCAGAGGAGAACGTGAAGGGGCAATTTAGGGCATTCATTTTACATTGAAACCATGTTTTTGGACTGTGGAAGGAAACTGGAGAACTGAGAGAGAATCGGGGAGAACATGGAAACTTGGAGAGGCAAACGTGCCATCCACTATGCCCCCCAGCCGCCCGTTCTTTAAGGTTATTTTCCCTCAGCACTAGGGATTCCCGGTTCGAATCCCAATCTGGGTGAAGTTTCCATGTTCTCCCCATATCCGCGTGGGTTTCCTCCGAGTTCTCCGATTTCCTCCCACAGTCCAAAAACATAGATCAAGGTCAATTGAATTCTCCAAATTGCCCCATATAGAGGTTGTCTGTGTGAGTGAGTGTGTGCCCAGTAATAAATTGGCACCCTGTCTTGGTTGTATCTGCCCAGCGCCCGAAATGTCCTCCCCTGGATGGGCATGTGTAACCCCCCCCCCCCACCCCATAAAGAGGATATAGTGGAAGATAATGGTTGGAAAGTGTGTGTCTGTGCTTAAATGTTCTAGCACCCTGTTTCTCCACTATTAACCCTTTGAGTGAATGAATATCATACCCAACAAATATACATTAAATATACTAGCAAACTGAAATCAAATTAAAGGCTTGTGCTACATGTGTCGGGGGTTTTGCTGACTCTAAATGGCTGCACTGTATGTGCACGTCTCTGATTTGCTCAGTCTGGCTGCATCAGATCCGAAAGTTGCATGTCATAGTGCATGGGAACGATCTGACGCTTATGTGGAGAGAGCGAGATGACATGCAGAATTGCCGCGGGCCCCTATGGCGTGTTTGTGTGTCAGTCCCTGTCCTGTGAGATGTGATAACAAAGAGTCATTGTGACATAGCCAAGGTCCAACACACACAAACACTGCAATTGGGGAAATGGGCGAAGACTATAGGATAAAACAACTTCCGGTAGTTTTGCGTAGCTATTCTTTTTTTTTTCCCATTAACTCTGCGTCTTTGATTTTTCGACAAGCTTGGAATGCAGTATAGTACTCTGTATAGAATAGAGCCTATGAAATGGAAAAAAAAAAAAAATGCCTCGCGCAGCACTCCAAAGCCGCCTGGGTAAATTAAAAACAAATGCTGGCAGTAAATTGTTCTCAGTTTTGCTGTTAGCACTTGAGGGCCTTGACTCGGAGACTAGAACCAGCCTTATGGTTGACTGCCAGAGCAATTAGACATGCATTCGGCGTCCATACACACAAAATGAATGTTTAAACTATAAGAAGCAAATAGGCTGTGGGTATAGCAAAGCATCTGCAATGCAGCACAGGGTGTGTCCACCATGTTAAAGCACCCAAATCACTATGTCTCTCTCTCTCTCTCTCTCTCTCTCTCTCTCTCTCTCAATGCTGTACATTTTGTGAAACAGACTGATGGTTGATGTATTTTTGGATGTACTGTCACACGTCGCATCAGAATATGTCTAGAGTTTAGAGAAATATGAAACCAGACTGTTGATGGTTGCATGTAGGAAAGCCTGCAGAGCCACTAGTGATTCTACATGACCCTGTCATATGATAGTCGTTGTACCATCACGGTGGTGACCAGTATGATGAGAACTCGAAGAATTTTAAAGCCTTAGAGTTCAATATTTGTTGCTACCAATAAGATCTAATCTGCTATAGTAAAATACACGTAACCATTTTCAACCATTTTTAGATTATAAAGTTTTAGCTCGGTGAATTAATATTCACCTGACCAGCAGCTGTGACGTTGGTCGAGCGCTAATTATTCATGGAACTGTATAAAGACTCAGAAGTGTTAATGTGTCTGTGAACTTCCTCTGATCCTCTGTCCTCCTGAGGATCACTAAATAAATAACACACCAGGCAGATGAGGTGTACGTGAGGTGTGGGTTGGTCAAAATGGCACACACCATTTTGAGAGTCTGAGAAGAAAAGGCAGGCATTACAATCACACTCAGAATGGACACTGAGCCAGAAGGGGTGTGATTATGCAAAATGGCATCATTTGTGTGTGTGGGTTTGGGCAATCTGACCATCAGACTGTCAGACCCCTCTCAGTCTATTTGTCCTTGAAGCTGAGTGCTGAAGGACTGTGTATGTGGGGCACGGAATGCTGATGACCTATATCCAACACATCACTGCAGATATCTGCACTGCCCAGAAAAGGCCCTTAGCTACTGGATCTGGGTATGTGAGTGTGTACATGGGTGGGGGGGGGGGGGTGCCTGTGTGCATGTGTGTGTGTATTTGTTGTGTGTTTGTAGCAGATATAAGGTAGCTTTTGGTATATATATTTGTGTGTGTGTGTGTGTGTGTGTGTGTGTGTGTGTGTGTGTTGGTGGCACGGTGGCTTAGTGGTTAGTATGTTTGCCTCTCAGAACTAGGGATTCCCAGTTCAAATCCCAATCTGGGAGTTAGCATGTTGTGTGTCCACATGGGTTTCCTCTGGGTTCTCTGCTTTCCTCCCACAGTCCAAACACATGGATCAAAGTCAACTAAATTCTCCAAATTGCCCCATATAAAGTGTGTTTGTGTTTGTGTGTGTGTGTGTGTGTGTTAGTGAGCGTGTGTGTGTGTGTGTGTGTGTGTGTGTGTGTGTGTCTGTGTCTGTGTGAGTGAGTGTATCCAGTGATAGATTGGCACCCTGTCCTGGGTGTATCTGCCTAGCGCCCGAAATGTTCTCCCCTGGATGGGCATGGGGACCCCTCCCATCCATCCTGGATGGATCGATTGATGGATGTGTGTGTGTGTGTGTGTGTGTGTGTGTGTGGGCGCAATGGTAGCTTAGTGATTAGCACATTCGCCTCTTAGCACTTGGGATCATCAATCTGGATTGAGTTTCCATGTTCTCCTTGTGTCTGCATGGGTTTCCTCCAGGTTACACCCACCAGTCGAAAAACATAGATTCAATGAGAATTGAATGCTCTAATTTGCCCTGTGTCTGCGTGAGTTAGGGTGTGCTCAATGATAGATTGGCGCCCTGTCCTGGGTGTATCTGCCCAGCACCCAAAATGCTCTCCCCTGGCTTTTCTGGCTCACACACACACACACACACACACACACACACACACAGTACTGCAAGTAGACACTAGATAGTATTTTGATTGTATATTGTTAAGCTGGGCGGCACGGTGGCTTAGTGGTTAGCACGTTCGCCTCTCAGCACTAGGGATTCCCGGTTCGAATCCCCATCTGGGTGGAGTTTCCATGTTCTCCCCGTGTCTGCGTGGGTTTCCTCCGGGTTCTCCGGTTTCCTCCCACAGTCCAAAAACATGGATCAAGTCAATTGAGTTCTTCAAATTGCCCCATATAGAGTTTGTATGCGTGGGTGTCTGTGTGAGTGAGTGTGTGCCCAGCGAGAGATTGGCGCCCTGTCCTGGGTGTATCTGCCCAGCGCCCAAAACCTTCTCCCCTGGACGGGCATGGAGAACCCCACTGCGACCCTAATAGAGGATAAAGCGGAAGATAATGAATGAATGAATTGTTAAGCTGGCTGTAATATTTGGGGCAGAGAGGTTTGATTTTACAGGTGCTGGCAATAAACCAGCACTAAAAGACAACAATGCTAAAAACCAGAGGACAAATAAAGTACACGATTACTTGGATGGGTATCTCCACAACGACCCTAGTAGAGGATTAAGCAGAAGATAATGAATAAATTAATGTGTGTGGGTGTGTGTGTGTGTGTGGGTGTGTGTGTGTGTGTGTGAGCGTACGTGCATGTGAAAGTCTAAATCCGTTTCGAGAGATAACGCAGGATCAAGAAAAGTGCTTACCTCTGCACTCCTGCCCTCAGAGATGCTGAGTACCGCCAGTCAGCATTCGGTCCCTTGGGCTGAGAAAGCGATAGAAAAAAAGGAGATGGAAAGAAGAGGTAGAACAAGGTTAAATAGAGTCTCATAAATAAAACATGACGCTCGGGTTGAGACTAGGTTCTGCATGAAGGTATGGAGGCGTTATAAAGTTGTAATAATCTTTAAACAAGGACCCATGATTTAAAGATGTAGAGTGTGTGTCTGCTGTTCTTTGTGAATTTAGGACCTCATGTGCTCTCGAAGAAGCCACAGGCTATTCTGGTGAATTACTGCCGCATCACTAAGCCAGCAGATGGGCATCGTGGGGCAGTTCACTACCCACCCTTTTCGCACTCCAGCCATCTACCACAACCATAATACACACACACACACACACACACACACACACACACACACACACACACAATATATATATATATATATATATATATATATATATATTCATTCATTCATTCATTATCTCCCGTTTTATCCTATATTAGGTTCGTCATGTTTCCATCATGCCCGCGTGGGTTTCCTCCGGGTTCTCCGGTTTCCTCCCACAGTCCAAAAACATGGATCAAGTCAATTGAGTTCTCCAAATTGCCCCATATAGAGTGTGTATGTGTGAGTGAGTGTGTGCCCAGCGATGGATTGGCGTCCTGTCCTGGGTGTATCTGCCCAGCGCCCGAAACGTTCTCCCCTGGATGGCATGGGGAACCGCCCCAGCCCTCCCCCGCTACCCTAATAGAGGATAAAGCGGAAGATAATGGATGGATGGAACATGTTTTGCGTAATGAAGGGTGGAAGTTCTCCTGTGATAAGTAAACTCATTCCTGTGTAAAGTGCAAATTTGCAAATAAAATATTTGCAAATAAAACAACATTTTAGTTTGTACTTCCATCTGGAAGTTTTCTGTATTTCAATTTCCCATCCTGCCCAGCGATGGATTGGCGCCCTGACCTGGGTGTATCTGCCCAGCGCCCGAAACGTTCTCCCCTGGATGGGCATGGGTAACCCCACCATGACCCTAATAAAGGATAAAGTGGGAGATAATGATTGAATGAATGAATGAATTTCCCATCCACCATCGTAGCCTCTTTCGTCATTTCCATCATGCTCATCACATTGCGCGTCGATATAATCTGTATGCCTGGAACTCATGCACTGAGAAACGTTCCATAGTACAAAAGTGTGATTAAAATGGGTCAAATTTTTTATTTCCTTATTTACCCTGTAATTAATTAATCAAAATTACCACGTAAAGTCCCATATATATATATATATATATATATATATAGGAGTTCACTCTGTCCTTTGAGGCCCATTTTCACTTCCTTTGTCTCCCTCCTTTCACTCGTATCACTTGCCACTTAGTAGTATGACATCATCTAAAGGAACCAGCTGATGCCTCATAATATGATAGTCTAGCATCCTCTACTCTGACAAAACAGTCACAATGGAGAGCTGCTGAAATCACACTAAGCATTAGTTACAGTAATTTGTTTTTGTGGGCCCAAACAAATTTTTCATTAGCTCGGAGCATGAGGTAATCAAAACCATCATCATCATCTGCAGACAAACGTAATTCGATAAGCATTAATAGCAACAGGAGTGAGGACATGGAAGCTGAACGAAAGCCCGAAGTCACACTTCAGTAATCTATGGTAATATCAACGCATTTGCACAGAAATCAGAGTGATAAACTTGAGCAACAGGCCGCTCGACTGGCACTCTACTCAGTCAGGCTTTTTATATTCGTCCTATTAATGAAATGGGTTGGTGAGGATGTGACAAGCTGGGGCGTTTGTGAGTGACCCAGATAAATTGGATAAATAATACCCTTTAATCAGGTGGATTTACGGAGCAGGACTTTGTGTTCAGAAGCTCTGTACACTTTACCACATTTGCTATGGAGGAAATCTAAGGCTGGAGGTTAAATTCTTATCAGAGCCAAAACGACTTCTGCTGGTAAAGGTTCTGCTGTATCTGATAGCTCTGCTGCACATATTACCCCAGTTAGGGTTTAATTCAATTCCAATACTTATTCACCTCAGAAAAACCTTCCAATACAATGGATTTATATACATTTACATCCTATGGACAAAGGTATTGGGACCCCAACATGTTGTTCCTCTTTGTACCCCCCCACCCTTTCTTTGTAGTTATAACTGCACCCACTGTGTGCAGATCATTTATTAGGTTAAACAGTGATCTTGAATGAGAAGGCCTGACTAAATATTTCCATTTTAATTCATCCCAATTGGATTGGGTTGAGGTTAGGTTTTGTGTGTGGATCAGTCATGTTCTTTCACACCAGACACAACCAAACATGTATTTATGGACATTGCTTTGAGCTTTGGGTGAATAATCTAAGATTCAGTGATGAAGAGGTGTGTCGGCATAGTTGTGTCCATGAAATGTATTATAAGATAAGCTAAGAATACGATATTCCTTTATTGGTCCCACAAATGGGAAGTTCACGCAGCAAAGTGAGAGTACACACTCTGTATAACTTTTAACTCTGCCCTGCATTAGTTGCACAAACCAATGTGCTTTGTTTACTATAACAATATATTATAAACCATTTTAGTCACCTTGCATTGTTTTTTTTTTTCACATTTGTAGTATTGTAATATATATATATATATATATATATATATATATATATATATATATATATATATATATATATATATATATACAAACTGCTAGCTGTACCATGTATAACTATGCATGTGACAAATAAACTTTGATTTGATTTGATTTTTAATTGGGAAACTGAAAAAAAGTGATTGAAAAAAATTCATATAACAATATTTGATTTCTATACAAAATAAACAAAAATAAATAAACTGCTCAGTTATTTACAAAACAAATAATACAGACAGAAAAGGATAGAAACATTTTATAAAAGACAACAGACTGCGGAGCATCAAAGTATTGCACATATAAGGACTGAAGTAGTTATTGCAAAAAACAACAGATTGCCCAGCAATAATGTATTGCACATATAATGATTGGATAGTCATTGCAGGCTTCACACACACACACACACACACCAGTACTGCAAATACATAAGCTGGCTGTAATATTTGGGGCAGGGCGGTCTGATTTTACTGCTGCTGGCAATAAACCAGCACTCAGTGAAGACGGAGCTGAAACCAAGCATTAGGTTTCTAAATGTTTGTTTGCTCTAGCCAATAGACATTAGTGGGACATTGCCTTAGTTTGAATTTTATATGCACTAACCTTGAAATAAAATAGAAGGTGACAATTAAATATTTATATACATTTACATTTAGCAGACGCTGTTATCCAAAGTGACTTCCAAAGCGAGCACAGGGTTGGCCACCACATTCCTGGAGCATTAAAGGTTAAGGGCCTTGCTCAAAGGACCCACAGTGGTAACTTCAGTGGACCTGGGATTTGACCCCACACCCTTCAGATTGATAGCCCAACACCTTAACCACTGAGCTACGAGACCCTTTTTATATCATGGACTGCAAATGATTACTATTTTAAGCATGACTGCTTATAACTGGAGCTTCCAATCCAAATGGCTTACAACACAAACTCGCTTTACATCCATTGAAACGTTGTGGATAGAGTGGCGTGTTTCATACCCCTACAATGTCCATCCAAAGATAATTACATTTATTTACATTTACATTTGGTCATTTAGCAGACGCTTTTATCCAAAGCGACTTACAATGTGAACACAGGGTCAATCACAACATTCCTGGAGCAATAAGGATTATGGGCCTTGCTCAAGGACCCGCACTGGTAGGTGGACCTGGGATTTGAACCGCCAACCTTCAGATTGATTGCACAATGCCCTACCCACTGAGCTACCATCACCCATCACCCAGATAATAAAGTATTATGATTCTGATACCTGGGTACACACGTTACTGAAGACCTCACCTGGTCAACCAACACCACTGTGGTAATGAAAAAGACACAGCAGCGACTCTACTTCCTAAGAACTTTCAGGGGGAAAAAAAAACATCCCACAGGAGAAGCTACTGGTTCTTCTTCCATTGTTCTATTCAGAGTGTACTAACATACTGCATCTCCTCATGGTCCACCAGTAGCACAGCTGCAGACAGGAGAGCCCCCCAAAAAAACTAAAAAAATACTCTGTTTAGCCCAGAAGATCACTGACAGCCAACTGCCCTCCCTGGAGGATGTGTTCAGGTCCCACTGTCGCAGCAGACCAATTATCTAACTACTATGAAGGACCCATCCCACCCAGGACATCACCTGTATGATCTCCTACCCTTTGGAAAAGGCTACCCAGCCATCACATCACAGCTTCTATACCAGTGCAATATGAGAACATAACACCACCCAACAGTGACACGATCATCCAGACATAAATGTTCAGGAACAACATACTAAGGACACTGTATGCTACATTAAAATGTTGCTCCATTTAATTATGCTACAGTATTCCACAGATTTAAATTAGTATTTTTTTCTACTCATTTCCTTTTTTAAAATTGTGTCCTATTGTTTGGTTACACCTTAAGATTGCTTTACAAGCGCTTCTGGAAGAATTGTAAATTGTAATTGTAATAAAGAGTAATGGAAATTACAAGGTCAAAACACTACACTGCAATATTACTTCCATAATAGCTTTGGAAAGACAGACAGACAGACAGATTGACAGAAAGAAAGAATGTAATACTTTTTATGGTGTATTAAGCAAAACACTGAAGTGCAACACACCTGTAGCGCCGCATCTGGCATGCTGAGCCTGCGCACAAATCCACTACCACTGGTGAAAAAGCGCTCCGAGCCCCAGGTTCCGCTGATGGGCCGGCCCGTGTTGTAGAACATGAATGTGTCACTGCCTGACGTGGCCGTCAGACAGGTCTTATAGCAGTAGGTCTTGGTAAGCGAACCATTTCCACGGACCTCAATATAATGCGGTTCAACTTTGAGATCTCGTCGCATGACCACATTATTGTTAGCCTGAGCTCCTCCACCGTTCCCTGCTACGGTTCCCCCATCTTGGGCATTTTTTTGGGAAACACAGCAGGGTGAACAAGAGCCAGGCTGGGTGCAATATGCATGGCATCGCACAATGGCCAGTACCACCACTGTCACCAGAAACACAAAGGTGGTGGCGCTAAGCGCTACAATTAGATAAAGTGTCACGTTAGAGAAAAGCAGGATGTTGTGGGGCCGGATGATCTTTTTGGGGTCGGGTGGAATTTTTGGTGGCACCTCCATGACGGCTATATTGATTGTGGCAGTGGCTGACAGTGGAGGCTTTCCATGGTCCTTCACTACGACCGTCAGACTAAATGAGGTTGAATTGTCCTCCAGAACTCGACGGGTCGTGCGAATTTCTCCCGTGTGCTCGTGCACTTTAAAAAGGTCTGGGTCGTTGGACTGTTCGAGCACAAAGCTTATCCAGGCATTCTGTCCGGCATCAGCATCATATGCCACTACCTTGGTGACCAAAGCACCTGCTTCCACATTCTTCAGCACTGTTTCTGTGGAATGCGTCCCATTGGCTGGAGGAATCACAATTTCTGGTGAATGGTCATTTTGGTCCATTATATAAATGTAAACAGTGGCCACTCGGCTGAGGGGTGGGATGCCCCCATCCTGAGCTTTGATCTGGAAGTGAAACTCCTGGAGAGTCTCGTAGTCGAAAGATCTGAGGGCGTAAGCTACACCTGTGTCTGGCTTGATCGATACATAGGAGGTTACCGGGATTCCGTGGTTGTTGTCATTTAGGACGGTGTAAGTGATCCGTGCGTTCTCGTTAACATCTGCATCTGTAGCTTTGACGGTGCAAAGAGAGGCCCCAGGTGCGTTGTTCTCTGTGACGTACACAGTATAAGAAGTCTGTTCAAATCTCGGTGGGTTGTCATTAACATCTGCCACATCCACCAATATGGTCTTTTTGGAGGACAGTGGTGGGGTGCCACCATCAGTGGCACTGAGGGTAACATTATAGGCTGCTATGGTCTCGCGGTCCAAAAAGGCAGAGGTCACTAAAGTGTAGTAATTCCTGAAGGATTTAATTTTGAAAGGAAGGCCAGACGGGATCTCGAGGTTGACCTGCTTATTTGGGCCAGAGTCTCGGTCCGTCACACTGATCAAGGCCACAACTGTGTCAGCACGGGCGTCCTCACGTACCGGGCTGGACAGTGATGAAAGCACAATCTCCGGGACGTTATCGTTCACGTCCATCACCTCCACCACCACTTTGCAGTGGGCCGCGACAGCGGCCGGACCTTTATCCATGGCTTGGATGTACATCTCGTACGAGTTGGTGTCCTCGTAGTCCACGTTGCTCTTGACCCGGATCTCTCCGGTGTTGGTGTCCATGCTGAACACCTGCCTGACCCTTTCCGGGGTGTAACTGCTGAACGAGTAGAACACCTCGCCATTGGTGCCCTCATCCTGATCCGTGGTGTTGAGTTTGATGACGATTGTGTCTTTCGGGGAATTTTCCAGCAGCTTCACTTTATACACCGAGTTATCGAACACGGGATTGTTGTCATTGGAGTCCAAAACGCGCACGTTGATCCTCGCCGTCCCCGTCAGTGCAGGTGAGCCGCCATCCGCCGCGGTCAGCATCAATTGATGGTAAGGCGTCTGCTCTCGATCCAGAGGCTTTTTCAGCACCAGCTCGACGTGTTTGCTGTTTGGAGACGGTTTGCTAGAATCGAGCGCAAAATGCTCGTTCGGTCCGAGCCGGTAGAACCGAACCGAATTGGTGCCAGCATCCGGATCCAGCGCGTACTCGACCGGGAACCGAGAACCAGGAGATGCCGACTCTGTGATCTCCAACTGGTACTCCTCTCTGGGGAACTGCGGCGCGTTGTCGTTGATGTCGACCACCTCCACCTCGATGCCGTGCGCCTCCGAGGGGCGTTCTAATAATAATTCCAAATTCAACACGCAGCCTCCCCGCTCGCACAAAGCCTCTCGGTCGATGCGATCGTTCACCACCAGCTTCCCCGTCTTTGTGTTCACGTCCACATAACGCTTTTCGGCGTCGGATGTCACCTTAACGCTCCTCGACGACAGCCTCCCCACGTCCAAGCCCAAATCCTGCGCAATGTCCCCCACGATCGCGCCTTTGTCCGCTTCTTCAAGGACCGAATATCTTATTTGGGCAAATGCAAGGCCACAACAAAGAAACAGAGTCACAAACGACAGAGGCACAGTTTTCCCGAAGCGGCTCCATCTCCCTGCTCCAGCCATCTCAAGCCGCAAACAGATCCAACGGCCGTCTTGTGATGCACATCAAGGTCTCAGCGGCGACGGCATTAAGATCCCATTTAACGGGCTCTCCTTCATATGTGCACGACGAGGTTCTGCTGGAATCGGTCGCAATTGGGCAGCGTCGGCAGGATTTGGATGGACGCGTCCATGTTTTCTTTGTCCGCGCTCTTTCTGCCTTTTCGCAGCATCCGCGCGCCGTTAACGGGTGTGTTTCTTGGCCGCTGGTGCGCACGCTCGCTCTCCCTCCCTCGCTGATTCTCTCCTCCTCTCCCTCTCCGCTCAGCATCCACTCACTGGCCTCAGTCGATCTCCCCAGAGCTACAGAAATCCTCAGCTCTCGCACATCCAAAGGACGAAGATTCAAGAGACGCATCCGAAAGCACGCTGATGAAAACACTTCTGATTCGCTCTTCCGAGTTCAGATTTGTGATTTGGTTTAGTGTAATGATCGTAAAATCGAAATCGGCGAATGCAACAGTTAAAACAACGTTTCGTTTACGCACTTCATTTCTTTATATATATGTATATATATAGGAAAAGCACGTGGACCCGGAGAACATAGAAAATGTATATTTATGTATATGTATATTTATGTATATGTATATATATATATATATATATATATATATATATATATATATGTATGTGTATGTATGTATATATATATATATATATATATATATATATATATATATATATATATATATATATATATATATATATATTTCTCTTAAGTTCTATAATTTCTCTTTATATATAATTTCTATATATTTCTACATATATATGTATATATGCGAATATGTGTGTGTGTGTGTGTGTGTGTGTGTGTGTGTATGTATATATATATATATATATATATATATATATATATATATATATATATATATATATATATATATATATATATATATATATATATATATATATGTATATATGCGAATGCAACAGTTAAAACAATGTTTCGTTTACACACTTAATTTCTTTATATATACTGTATATGTATATATAGGAAAAGCTAGTGGAACCGGAGAACATAGAAAATGTATATATATGTATGTATGTAATGTATGTATGTATGTATATATATATGTATGTATATATATATATATATATATATATATATATATATATATATATATATATATATATATATATATATATATATATATATATATATATATATATATATTTGTCTATCTATAATATATATATTGGTATTCGAACCTGGGAATCCCCATTTTATATGTTCTCCAGGTCAAGAGGTCTTTTCCTCCCACAGTCCAAAAACATGGATTCAAGGTAAATTGAAGGTTCTAAATTGCCCCATATAGTGTGTGTTTGTGTGTGGGTCTGTCTGAGTGAGTGTGTGCAGTGATGTGTATCACACAGAAATATCCTCCCGAAAGCACACAGATGCACTTCTAATTTGCTCTCCTGTCACTAGAGCTGTGATTTAGTGTAGTCTAGTAATGTTTATCACAAAATCAAAGTCGTCTAATGCAGCCCGTTAATCAACGTTTTGTTTGCACACATCAATTCTTATCATTTTATTATATCGGGATTCGAACCTGGGGATTCCGGGTTCCGATCCCAATCTGGGTGGAGTTTCCATGTTGTCCGTGTCTGGGTGGATTTCCTCCCACAGTCCAAAAACATGCATTCAAGGTAAATTGAACGCTCTAAATCGCCCCATACAGTTTGTGTTTGTCTGTGTGAGTGAGTTTGTGCCCGGCGATAGATTGGCGCCCTGTCCTGGGTGTATCTGTCCCAGAACCCGAAACATTCTCCCCTGGAAGGGCATGGGGAAACTCCCCACCATGATGCTATAGTAGAGAATAAACCAAAAGATAATGAATAAATGGATAGTTCTGACAAAGTTAAATAATTTGGTTAATCAGACAGAATTCAGTAATTAATTTAAATCATGTTGGATCTTTTAGGTAATTAAAAAAAAAAAAAAGTTTAACAACACTATTTGCAAAGGACACTGATAACTATCTAAGAACGAATGTTCTCCGTGTACTCTCCATGTATGTTAGAATTAATTATGCAAAGAACTTTATTTTAAAGCCATGCTGCATTATGGATCTAGGAACCAAAATAGGTTCCATCTGATGAATTGTAATTATTAATTTCTGATTATTGTCATCTGCTCCCTGGCTGTGGTCCGATGCTTTTCACGGTCTGGGTATTAAGAATGAATGCATGCCATACCTCTTTCCATGACCTCTCTTATATAAGGATGCAAGCTGCCGAATTGGACAGAGATGAACCCTCCTGAGAGAAGAGACAGACAGTCTGCACTGGAGCTGCCCTTAAGGCACACACCACTTAAAAAACAACCCAAAAAAACCCTCTTGCTCATTCACTCTACCCCTTCTCAGTTTTCTTTTAAAATCGTTTTTTTACATCCCTCTCTAACTCAAGCAATTTCCTTCAAGTCAGGTTCCCTTATCCTGACAGCTACATTAAGCAGACTATTAAATAAATGTTTTAAAGATGCCACATTCAAAACTGATTACATTATTAAATAACATACGGCAGCTAGGAACGATCTGAGAGAGTATCATTTCCCAAACCATTAAACTCATAAAATAAATATTCGTTAGTAATAATAGTAATAATAATAGATTTTATTTGTAACACACTTTTCATTATGTAAAATCTCAAAGTGCCACAACAATGGCAAACATCAATATGACCCATTAGTCATATTGCAGGTGGCACGGGGGCTTGGTGGTAAGAACTCGAATCCCCATCTGGGTGGAGTTTCCATGTTCCTCCTTGTTCTCCGGTTTCCTCCCACAGCCCAAAAACATGGATCAAGGTCAATTGAATTCTCCAAATTGCCCCATATAGAGTGTGTCTGTGTGAGTGTGTGTGTCCAGTGATAGATTGGTGTCCTGTCTTGGGTGTATCTGCCCAGCACCCGAAATGTTCTCCCCAGGATGGGCATGGGGAACCCCGCTTCCCCCCACCGCGACCCTAGTAGAGGATAAAGCGGAAGATAATTAATGGATGGATGGATGGATGGATAGTCATATTGCAGAGCAACATTACACAACAGTTTCATTAGTCTATCACATTATTAAGATATATTTTTTTATTCTAAATAAAAGTTAGTTGGTTAGCATGTTCACTTCTCAGTGATAGGTGAAGTTTCCATGTTCTCTCCATGTCCACTGAATTTCTTATGGGTTCTCTGGTATTCTCCCACAGTCCAAAAACATGGATTCAAGCTAAATTGAATTCTCTAAATTGCCCCATATAGAGTGTGTTCATTCAAGATAATGAATAAATGATGCAATAAATAAAAAAAAAAACTTGTTCAGCTGATTCATTTCCAAATGTAAAAAAAATCTGAATGTAAAATGTCAGGTATGGTGCACGTTTCTAATTCTTGTCTTTTTAAGTGAAAGGCATTGTAATTTGATCTCAATGCTTCATATAGAGTGTGTTTGTGTGAGTGAGTGTGTGCCCAGCGATATATTGGCGCCCTGTCCTGGGTGTATCTGCACAGAACCTAAAATGTTCTCCCCTGTATGGGCATAGGGATACTTCAGGAGTACCCATACTTCCTGCACCATACCTGATATTTTACATTCAGATTTTACATTTGGAAATGAATCAGCTGAACAAGTATTTTTTATTGCATCATTATTTCATTATTTTGAATGAACACAATCTATATGGGGCAAATTAGAGTATTCAATTTACCTTGAATGTGTTCTACGTTCCAAAGGTATTGGATGGGGTTGTGGTGTAACAAGGTAATTTTTCCACACTCAACTTCTCCAGCTATGTCTTTATGGACTTCGCACTGGGTACAGTTCCCAATGTTGGAAGCATGAATTTATCCAAATAACATGATTTTACAATGAGTGATTTTACAGATCTGTGTTGATAGGATTGCATACAATGCCTAAATGATAAAAAGGTGTTTCTTGAAACTTATGGCCATGTATATTTTAAGATGTAATACTTGCAACACAGTTGCATTTTAAAATAATGGAGAAATAATTGCAAATCCGGTGGCACGGCTTTGTGGTTAGTCCGTTTGTCTCTCAGTGCTGGGTGGAGTTTGCCTCCGGATTCTCTGGTTTCATCTCACACTCCAAAAACATGGATTCAAGGTCAATTGAATAATCTAAATTGCCCCATGTCGTATGTGTTTGTGTAAGTGAGTGTGTTGGCACTCTGTCTTGGGGGCCTGAAACGTTCACCCCTGGATAGTCATGGGGAACCTCTGCCCCGTAACCCCAATATAGGATAAAGCAGAAGATAATGAATGAATGAATGAATGAATGAATGAATTATGTCAAATCCAAAAACTGTTTTTAGAGACAAACATATATTATTTTTATGAATGTTATAAATATAATAAATGGAAGGATAAATGGGAGTTTTGCTTTTTGGGTCTTCATTTTGCCCCAGATGTGTAACAGTGCTGTTGCCTCCCCATGGATTAGCACCTGCTGCCCGACTGTCCCTTAAGTACAGAAAGCAAATCATCCACATCAATCTACACATTCTGAGGGAATGAGAATCAAACGCTTTGTTGTCTGTTCTCAGAGGCAAATCGGAATGAGGAGGATAAACAATGACCTGCCTGCTGCCACCCATCAGATTACAACGGTTTCATCTTCTCACAGTTATGAGTCACCTTCATTGCTCAGCCTCCCTCCCTCTCCCTCTCTCTCTCTCTCTCTCTCTCTCTCTCTCGATCTCTCTCTCTCATTCTTATTACATTTGAAGAAATATATTTTTTAAATGCTCATTTAATCCATTGGAAGTGGCTCGCCACTTGAGATTAATAACAAACCGCTGCAATATATTAATTTGCAAGGTACATAAGATTACCTTTGCTACTAGAGTATTTTTAAATGAATGTCCTAAGGACTCAGATTAAAGATTGGATGGTGAACATAACGTCACGAACCACAGCAGCAGGCAGACAAAGCCAGAACACAAAGGAAGGACAGATTTATTGGTGAAAAGGGTGAAGGAAAAAGCCCCCTATTGGCCCATTTGAGAAACCTGGCTCGTGCATCCACGCCCTGCTTCTAAAAAGAAAGAAAAAGGAAAAACAGAAAGCTCTACCGACAGAGGGCGACGGCGAACTAATTCTGCCTCCAGTCTCAGCTCCGTCAGGCTAAACTCAGTCTGCCATCTGCAGCCTTCTGCAGAGGAGACCCAGCCCAAAATCTTACACTGCAGTGCAGGTTTATCCACCCACCCTGCTGTTTAAACTTCCCATTAACATTCTTTAAATTAAAATGCTACTGGGATTAAATCAGGGCTTGCAAACAGATGACCCGCAGATAAGAAGTGTACAGTGTACAGTGCACTTAACCTTGAATGCAGTATAATTACATCATTACAATCTGCGTGGTATTCATGTCCGGTATCTTTAGGCTACTGGTACTGCCTTTGGTGTCCTCTTCTGCTAACAGACAACTGATATTGCTTCTGGAACACATAATGTGTAATATATTCCCTTTATTAAAAAAAGTGCATGCAATCTGCCTCACACATAGGCATCCCTGTGCTAAGAACCACTTGAACAACAGCAGTAAAAACGGCCCAAAGTCTACCAGCATTAAAATGTCATGAGCTTTATAAGCTTGCAATCTGAAGGAAATGATGCATGCACAGATGGTTGAGTTACTCTGGGGCAGTGATGCCATTAAAAACCCACGCAAGGGAGGGAACAAAAGGCCAAGCTGAAATCTGAGTATTAATACAGTAATAATTATTGCAATAATAATTCTTGTTGTATATTATATATATATATATATATATATATATATATATATATATATATATATATATATATATATATATATATATATATATATGTATATTTCGCTTTATGGAAAAAAGGTATTGGGACACAACTGTATATTTGAAAAAAGCCAATGTGTTCTGCAAGTTCCACATGCTTTTAGAACTGCGTGTGTGTGGGTGCGTGTGTGTGTGTGTATGTGTGGGTTTATGAGTTTGTGTGTTCATGTTGGTGTATGTGCTTGGGTAAGAGCAGCTCTGGGTAGGTAGGTGGATGTGTGTGGGTTGGTGGAAGTGAGGGGGAGTGTGTGTGTTTGTGTGTGGGTGTGTGTGGGGGACGGTTATAAAAGTATTACTTTATATCCCATATTTTCAACAATATATATTTTATGAAATACATTATGATGCAATATGGGCAGCATGGTGGCTTAGTGGTTAGCACGTTCGCCTCTCAGCATTAGGAATTCTCGGTTCGAATCCCACTCTTGGTGGAGTTTCCATGTTCTCCCCCATGTTCGTGTGGGTTTCCTCTGGGTTCTCCGATTTCCTCCCACAGTCCAAAAACAGGATTCAAGGAAAATTGAATGCTCTAAATTGCCCATGCCCCATTTCCCTGTCCTGGGTGTGCCTGCCCAGCGCCCGAAAAGTTTCTCCCTGGAAGGGCATGGGGAAGCACCCCCCATAACCTGAGTAGAGGCTTATAAAAGAGGCTTATAAACATAATGAATAGATAAATAATGCAATAAGAAGTACAGGTTTAGCTGATTTATTTCCGAATGTAAATGTCAGGTCTGGCACACGTTTTCGTCTTTTCAAGAGATAGGTGTTGTAATTGGATCTCACTGAACTCAGATCAGCTACCAACTTGTCTGTAGGTCCTTCACAAAGGGTGATACCAACCTGGCTCTGCCTGGTCTTGTGTCTCCAGTATGTAGCAAAAACACCTATGTGTGGTGTGAGTGTCTCTGTGTGTTTGTGTGTGTGTGTGTGTGTGTGTGTGTGTGTGTGTGTGTGTGTGTGTGTGTGTGTCTGCTAAAAATACACTGGGTTTTTATTTTGCCATTAAAATGTATATGGATTAACTGTGGATGTTAATATTTTAAAACTTTAAAAGTTTGGTGAGTAGCAAAGATACTTATTTCAGAAAGCATTTTAGTATGTCAGCGTTTCTCAACGAAGTGGGAAAAAAAGAAATAAATAATGTAAGCTCAAGCTGTGTAATTTGCATACCAATAGGCTAAATGTTTAACTTTGCATTCAAGAAGATAAAAGCAGTTCAAGTTATCCCTTCAAGTCAAAACTTCAGAAGAACAATGTTGCATACATTAAGACAACATCAAAGGTAGCAAATGATGACAAGAGTGATCCTCTAATACTAGTTTAATATACGGAATCCATTTTACATGCACGAACGGAAGGGGGAAGTGAGGGGGCTGGATGACAAGTGAGAACTATAAAAAAACAAAACAAACTCAGAGAATAACGATTAAGAAGAAAGATGAAAGATCTGAGAGTTGGGGAGGAAGATATTCAAAGTCCAAAGCTTATTAAAACACTTGGCGGATTAAGACTGCAGGCTGCTCCCAGAACAACCCCGAGCCCCCGAACCACTGAGCTCTAATCCAAATATCTCACTCACACATGCGGGCCATGCAGAACCAGGCCCTTATACTCGCTGCCACATTTTTAATACAAGGTCAACGCTTTAAATTCTGTGAAGGACCCAAACGTAAATTTCATTACCCTGGGTACACTGCATATCCAGAGAGGTTCCAAGTGAAGAATACGATCCTGTTAGCTCATACTTCACACAGTTTATACAAGTCCAAGGTTAAGCGCTAAAATGTAACCGAATGAATATTGAATCTAAACTTATTTGTGTAGCTTGTTTTTTTGTGATGGCTTTAATTATTCATTCATTCATTCATTCATTCATTATCTCCCGCTTTATCCTCTATTAGGGTCGCGGTGGGGTTCCCCATGCCCATCCAGGGGAGAACATCTCGGGCGCTGGGCAGATACACCCAGGACAGGGCGCCAATCCATCGCTGGGCACACACTCACTCACACAGACACACTCTATATGGGGCAATTTTGAGAATTCAATTGACTTGATCCATGTTTTTGGACTGTGGGAGGAAACTGGAGAACCCGAAGGAAACCCACGCAAACACGGGGAGAACATGGAAACTCCACCCAGATGGGGATTCGAACCGGGAATCCCTAGCGCTGAGAGGCGAACGTGCTAACCACTAAGCCACCATGCCGCCTGGCTTTAATTAGCTCTGCTAAAATGGCTCTGCTATCCGTGGTTCTTATTTGTAATTGCAAATTTGTAATTACATGGAAACTCCACCCAGATGGGGATTCGAACCGGAATCCCTAGTGCTGAGTACTGCGAGGCGATGATGCTAAGCACTAAGCCATTTGATTACATTTGATAAGTTAGGGTAAAGGCTAATGCTAACATAAACATAAATACCTGGTCACCAATCTATTACATCCAACCAACCACACCTTCATGGGCCTTGCTTTGTGTAGTGAGGCACAGTCATGCTTGGACAGAAGGGGCTATTTTCAGGACTTATTCATTCATTATCTTCCGCTTTATCCTATATTATGGTCGCGGTGGGGTTCCCCATGCCCATCCAGGTGAGAACGTTTCGGGCGCTGGGCAGATAGACCCAGGACAGGACGCCAATCCATCGCTGGGCACACACTCACACAGACACGCACACATACACACATACACACACTATATGGGGCAATTTGGAGAACTCAATTGACTTGATCCATGTTTTTGGACTGTGGGAGGAAACCGGAGAACCCGGTTGTGGGAGGAAACCCACGCTGACACGGGGAGAACATTGAAACTCAATTACCGATTACCGATTCAAACCGGTAATCCCTAGTGCTGAGAGGCGAACGTGCTAACCACTAAGCCACCGTGCCGCCATGAATATAACAACAATTTGAAAATTAATAAATACACCCATGAAAGAGGACAGAGGGGGAAAAAGGGATCTGGGCTAAAGCCCCTGGTGTTTCTAAACCTTAAAAACGCCCCTGGTTTTGCCTAATAATATTTAAGAATTAATTCGAGAAGCGCTGTCCATCATGTTTGGTGCTGAAACAAAACCCTTTTTAACAAATCCAGCGCATGGTTCACAAGACAGTGTTTGTAAATCTCACAGTTCCACTAATTTACAGATAAACCAGTCAGTGCTCACCTTGCCAGTGTTGGGGAGCGTTTGAGTTCTGCTAAATGTGTCTTCTCCTTTAATGCTGATCAGATCGGCATCCAAAGGTGGACACGGAGAGGGGAAAACAACTACGTCACTCTTCAGCGTGTCTGAGCTAAAACACACGTCATACTGCTGAGCTGATTTAGAATAAGACCAGCTCCCGTTAGGATGGGAGTTGACAACTGGAATACTAGTCCGGCTGAAGCCGCCATCTTTCCTGCAGCACTTGACTATTGTTAATCCGACAAGGCTGAACAAAAACATTACTAATACTGATATTATAGCGATCAGTAGATACAGATTCAAATCCGAAAAATACTCGTCCTTGGTTGGTACTCTTCTTAAGTAAGGCTGTGCGTTGTCCATACTTTCAATTATGACAATTTCCATACTCAGAGTTGTTGACAGTGAGGGTTCTCCGTGATCAGAACAGTTATGACAAGTGGGTGAGCTTTCAAATCATTGTCACTCATCTGTCTCTTTGTTCGAATCTCCCCTGTGCTGGTTCCTATGCGAAAAAGATTAGTTCCTTTAGGTTCGGTTATGTGATAGTTCAGCAGGGCGTTATATCCGGAATCCGCGTCCACAGCTCTGATTTTGCCACAAAATAACCCGCTTCAGCCGCGTAAGGGATGTGTTCAGTGTTTAGTGATTCGGGTTCATTATAGGGTGCTAAAATGACAGGACTGTTATCATTCGCATCCAGTATATAAACATTGACGGTAGCAGTACCACTCAGAGGAGGTACACCATTGTCCACGGACTGAATCTGGAAACTAAATATCTTTGTCTCCTCGTAATTAAACGATTGCAGATTGAACAACTGGCCAGTCGATGGATTTATGTTTATAAAATATGACGCCGCCGATTTATTGTCCACAATTGCATAAGACACTTCGGCGTTTTCGTTGGTATCTCGGTCAATTGCCGACACTGAGCACAAAAGTGTTCCGGGCGGTGAGTTTTCTTTCACGTAGACATGTATGTTGTTCTGACTGAACGTTGGCGGGTTGTCATTTACGTCTGAAACTTGAAGGTGAACAACTCTGGAGCTTGAAAGTGGCGGTTGTCCTTCGTCTGTTGCCACAATCGTAAGATTATACTGAGACACGCTTTCGCGGTCGAGTTTACCTTCAAGAACAAGGGAATAGTAATTTTTATAATTGGAATCCAGTCTGAATGGCATTTGGCCTGATAATCTGCAGTTTACATTACCATTCATTCCGCCGTCGTTGTCTGAAATGGTAACCAGGGCTACGGCAGTGCTACTTTTTGCATCTTCCTTCAGAGTCGTCAATAACTGCGTAACGCTTATTTCGGGAGCATTGTCGTTCACGTCGACAATTTCTACCAGGAGTTTACAGTGAGATATAATTGGTGAGCTCCTTTGTCATGGGCTTCAACTCTAATTTCATAAAAAGCTTTGTCCTCGTAATCAATACTCCCTTTCACTAATATTTCTCCTGTGTCGGAGTTGATAGAGAACGTATCTAGGTTCTTTTGCTGACCGTGACTACTGAAAATATACCTTATTTCTCCATTAGGACCTTCATCTGCGTCGGTGGCATTCAGTTTGACCACCCTAGTTCCAGGAGGTACGTTCTCTATCACCCGTACTTTAACAATAGGACTGCTGAATACGGGAGCGTTGTCATTAATGTCTAGAACATGGATTATAATTTCAAGTACACCCGATCTAGATGGTTTTCCTCCATCAAACGCGGTCAGAGTTAATTTGATCACAGCTTCTTTCTCCCTGTCTAAAGCTTTGCGAAGAATAAGTTCGACGGACATACTGTGCTCCCCTGCACTGACTACCTCCAGTGAGAATTGTTCGGTTGTGCTCAGTTTATACGTTTTTACTGACAATAATCCTACATCAGCATCGAATGCACTAAGCAACGAGAACCTCGCTCCCGGTTGCACTGACTCAGATATGTTCAAAACCTGAGCTTTTACAGGGAATACGGGAGAATTGTCATTGATGTCTATGATATTGACTATAACTCGATGCAGACGTAAAGGGTGGTTAACTATAGCCTCGAAATTCAACGAACACGACGGCGCGTTCGGGCAGAGCTGCTCGCGATCCATCTTCTCCCTCACGTGCAATACGCCCGTTTTAAGGTTTACGTCAACATACTTGCCACTGGACCCCGACACCAACTGAAACTCCCGAGCCTCCAAATCCCCAACGTTTAGATTCATGTCCTTAACCAAATTCCCAATAGGAGTCCCGATGGTTACTTCCTCGGACACCGAATAAAGGATTTGAGTATTAATTCCAACGCAAAATGATAACGTGAGGTACAAGCCAAGACGTATGATACAAAAAGCATCTTTGCGGACAGACATCGTTGCGCAGTTTAAGTAATCCGAGACAAAAACATTCCTGAAGTTATATCGGCCTGCTATTTTATTTGAATAAGGGTTTCACCCGTCTGCAAGCTAGCCAGTCGTAACACCACGTGACAAACAATAGGCGCAAGCAGAGTGGGGGGAGTTTCCGTGGTCTATACTGACATCTCGTGGACAAAATTTCGCTAAAATATGTACTAATATTAATAAAATACAAAAATGCAAGTGAACTTGGATTTATAACAAATCGTCATTTTTTTTTAAAGAAAGAACCTGTAACAATATGGAATAGATTTATAAAACCTGAAGGTCGTGGTTCAAATCCCAGGTCCACTGAAATTACCAATGTGGGTCCTTGAGAAAAGCCATTAACCCTCGTTGTTCCAGGTATGTTGTGGCCAATCCTGTGCTTGCTTGTAAGTCCCTTTGACCAGATGTAATACACCTAAAGTTATCTGTTATACTATGAAGCACGTGGTGGTTATCGACAGTTTTTTAAGTTTATCATATTAACAAAGTTATTAATTTTCAATTAAAAAATAAAATTTCAGCATGGGGTGGCTTAGTGGTTAGCACGTTCGCCTCTCAGCACTAGGGATTCCCGGTTCGAATCCCCATCTGGGTGGAGTTTCCATGTTCTCCCCATGTCTGCGTGGGTTTCCTCCGGGTTCTCCGGTTTCCTCCCACAGTCCAAAAACATGGATCAAGTCAATTGAGTTCTCCAAATTGCTCATATAGAGTGTGTATGTGTGTGTGTCTGTGTGAGTGAGTGTGTGCCCAGCGATAGATTGGCGCCCTGTCCTGGGTGTATCTGCCCAGCGCCCGAAATGTTCTCCCCTGGATGGGCATGGGGAACCCCACCGTGACCATAATATAGGATAAAGCGGAAGATAATGAATGAATGAATGAAAATTAATTTTCAGCATGGGGGCGGCACGGTGGCACTTGGGTTTCCTCCACGTGGGTTTCCTCCAGGTTCTCCGGTTTCCTCCCACAGTCCAAAAACATGGATCAAGTCGATTGAGTTCTCCAAATTGCCCCATATAGAGTGTGTCTGTGTGAGTGAGTGTGTGCCCAGCGATAGATTGGTGTCCTGTCCTGGGTGTATCTGCCCAGTGCCCAAAACGTTCTTCCCTGGATGGGCATCGGGGGCCCCCCCCCCCTCCCCCCGCGACCATAATATAGCATAAAGCCAAAGATAATGGATGGATGGAATTTTCAGCATCTTACCTTCCCAGTGCTAGGAAGAGTCTGTGTTTGGTTAAAGCTGTCTCCTTCATTAATGCTTATCAGTTCCGAGTCTGCAGGTGGAAATGACGGGAAGACCACAACGTCACTTTTTAGTGTGTCTGAGCTAAAACATACGTCATACTGCTGGATGTATTTAGAGTAAGAACAGCTCCCATCAGGATACGTAGCCACCACTGGAACACCAGATCTTCCAGACGTCATGTCTGTCCTGTAGCACATGGCTACGATGAAACTAACGAGGCTTAGTAAAAATACCATGGCAACTGTCACCACAGCAATCAGCAAATTCAGATTTAATTTCGAAAAGCTCTCCTCCTTCAATGATTCTTTTCTTAGAGATGGCTCCACATTGTCCGTGTTTTGCACGATAATTTCAATACTCACACTTGTTGATAGTGACGGTTCTCCATGGTCAGACACAGTTATAACAAGTGGGTGAGTTTTTAAGTCATTATCGCTCATTTTCCTCTGAGTTCTTATCTCTCCTGTGCCGCTTCCAATGTTAAAAAGATTACGTCCTTTGGGCTCCGTGATGTGATACGACAGCAATGCGTTATAACCAGAGTCAGCATCCAAAGCTCGGATTTTGGCCACAAAATATCCCACTTCGGCGGAGTAGGGAATATTTGCTGTGTTTATTGTACCAGGTTCAGAATAGGGTGGTAAAATAACAGGACTGTTATCGTTAACATCCAACACGAAGACATTGACTGCCACCGTGCAGCTTAGAGCTCCAGAGTCAGTGGCACGAATGCTAAATTGGATTCTATTTATTTCTTCGTAGTTAAAAGACTGCAGGCTATAAAGTTCCCCTGTTACCGAATTGATGTTTACGAGTGATGATCCAGACCCACTCGAGTTTTCACTATTTATGAGAGCATAAGAAATACGTGCGTTTTCACCCTCATCTGCATCGTATGCCGTGACAATGTATAGTAAACTGCCGGCCGCGGTGTTCTCGTTTACACTTAAATTGATTGCTAAAGAAGGAAATTGCGGTGCGTTATCGTTTACATCCAAAACGTCAATTTGTAAAATAGCAGTGCTGGACAGAGACGGAGATCCTTCATCGCTGGCAATGAGAGTGATGTTGAATTTGGTGTTTTTCTCTCGATCTAACGGCTCACTTACTACAAGGGAATACGAATTTTTATACGACGATTCTAGTTTGAAAGGAACATTTTCAGTTACAACACAGTGTATTTTTCCATTTGTTCCTCCATCTTTATCCGAAACTGTAATTATTGCAAAACCTGTCCCAAGCTTTATGTCTTCGCTTACGGAGCTCATTAGTAAAGTAGTCGATATCTCGGGTGCATTGTCATTTACGTCAACAACTTCAATTAACACTTTGCAGTTACTTTGTCTTGGGGACAAACTTTTGTCCTTAACCACAACTCTCAACTCAATTGCTGGATTTTCCTCATAATCGATGTTGCTTTTTACTGTGATTTCACCTGTTTCTGCGTTTATTGAAAATAAATTTAGTACCGTATTTCTGTCATAACCTTCAATAGCATACACGACGTCACTATTTATACCTTCATCAGCATCCGTCGCTGAAACCGTCAGGACTTTACTACCAATCGGTACATTCTCCTGAACCTTGGCTTTGTAAAGAGGTTTGGTAAATATGGGATTGTTGTCGTTAATGTCCAGGACGTTCACAATTATCTCCAAAGTCCCAGATCTGGGTGGTTTTCCTCCGTCGGTGGCAGTTAGTGTGAATTTAATCACGGATACTTTTTCACGATCTAAAGCCTTTTGCAGCACCAGTTCTGCGGAAGGGATTTCTCCACCACTTTGTGCATCCAGGGAAAAATATTCATTTGGACTGAGTTTGTAACTCTTTACCCCATTCGTGCCCACGTCCATGTCATATGCCGAAGGGAGGGGAAATCTGTCGCCCGCTACGACGTTTTCAGTAATATTCATCACAAGTGTATGAAGATGGAATGTTGGCGGGTTATCATTGATGTCAACAATATTCACCTCGATGCGGTAGAGCGTTAAAGGGTTATGCGCCATAGCTTCGATGTTTATGGAGCATTTCTGTCTGCTCTCGCACAGCTCCTCCCTGTCGATTCTGTCATTCACAACCAAAACTCCAGTTTTCGGATTAAAGTCAAAATATTTTCCTGTAGATCCCGCAGCAACAACTTGAAACCCACGATCATTAAGCTCCTGCACGCCAACATGGATGTCCTTGGCTATGTTTCCCACAATGGTTCCCTTTTTCACCTCCTCTGAGGTGGAGTACGCAATCTGACCATCACACCATCCCGTTAAGCAAAAAAGCAACGTTAGACACGTCCTGCCCACCAGCGATCCATCGACTGCTCGGCCCATAATGGTTCCTCTTCTAAAAAAACGGTTTCCTTTTAAATCAAGCGCTACGAAACGAATCCACATTTTAAACCAGAGCCCGGTGAACACACAATTACGGCTTAGACGATTCACTCCTCCCCATTGTATTATTCCGCTGGAAACCAGACACGTGATAAACGTCACAAATTATAATCCACGGTCTACAGCGACACCCTGTGTATTTGAAACTCTAAAATCGTTTTAAAAATCCAAAGTACTCACTTTTTATTAATAATAATAATAATAATAATAATAATAATAATAATAATAATAATAATAAAGAAAAAAAAATCGTTGCAGTAGTTGTAGTATTGTTACAAGATCACAGCCAATATGAACCTCTTTAGAGATTTATGACATAGTAATACATTTCACTGGTTTCTTTTGGGTGAGCGGGCAATACATACAAGGTTTCATTGAATATGAACATGTCATCTTAACTGATGACAATATCACATATATATTAAAGATTATGTCTAATTTAAAGCTTTAAAAAACCTTACAAGTGTTTGTTAGTCCCCTTTATTCTGTTTTCTAATGGTCAAGAATCATTGCAATGTCGGTGAAGGATGGATGGATGGATGGGTGGTAGATGATTCTGGGTCCAACAGTGGGACCATCCTGGTGGTGGTATATAACTATTTGTTGATCTGTATGCATGGATCGGACATAGCAGTTTTCTGTGGCTTTACGTTGCTTTAGAACTTTAGATCGGAAGGACAGTAGCTCATATGTTTTGTGCTAGTCATCCTGTAATATTTCTAGTAGCAGGATATTATTGCTTGGTGGATTTTTATCAGTCCAAAAGTGTCAGTTGGGTGTTTAAAAACTTCACCTCAAGTTCTGAGGTGTCTGATCCATTCAGACTAATGTGAAACACTCTACATCACATAAATATCACTGCAGTGCTGAGAATCATCCATCACCAAAATAATACTTGTTTTGTAGGTAGTATTGATCATTAAAGAATAGACTGCAGACTGAAATTGTAGAACTCTCGATATGGAAATAATATGATATCATAAATAACATAGAATAAAAGACGCAAAGGTAACAAAAGCCAGTGAGTGTACCGACAAAACAAAATCACCTACTAAACTTTAGCATTAGGCTACGTTGTTTACAAATTAGGGTGGCATGGTGGCTTAGTGGTTAGCAAGTTCACAATTCAGTGCTGGGGCTCCAGGTTTGAATCCCAATCTGATGGAGTTTCTATGTTGTTCCCGGGTCTGTGTGGGTTTCCTATGGGTACTCTGGTTTGCTTCCACAGTCCAAAAACATGGATTCAGGGTGAATTTAATGCTAAATTGCCCCATATAAGGTGTTAGTGAGTGTGTGCCCAGTTCCCCCCCTCCCCCATGACCCTAGGAGAGGATTAAGCAAAAAATAATGAGTAATCAAATTAATTATTAATAATAATAATAATAATGGGCGGCAAGGTGGCTTAGTGGTTAGCACGTTCGTCTCTCAGCGCTAGGGATTCCCGGTTCGAATCCCAAACATGGTGGAGTTTCCATGTTCTCCTTGTGTTCACGTGGGTTTCCTCCGGGTTCTCCGGTTTCCTTCCACAGTCCAAAAACATGGATCAAAGTCAATTGAATTACCCCATAAAGGGTTTGTGTGTGTGTGTGTGTGTGTGTGTGTGAGTGAGTGTGTGCCCAGTGATGGATTGGCGTCCTGTCCTGGGTGTGTCTGCCCAGCGCCCAAAACATTCTCCCCTGGATTGTATGAAGAACCCCCTCCCCCACCTCCACGACCCTAGTAGGGGTTAAAGTGCAAGATAATGGATGGATGGATGGATAATAATAATAATAATAATAATAATAATAATAATAATAATAATAATAATAATAATATTATTATTATTATTATTATTATTATTATTATTATTTGATAATAATAATAATAATAATAATAATAATAATAATATAATATTATTATTATTATTATTATTATTATTATTTGATAATAATAATAATAATAATAATAATAATAATAATAATAATAATAATGTGTTCCGGCGGCACGGTGGCTTAGTGGTTAGCACGTTCGCCTCTCAGCGCTAGGGATTCCCAGTTCGAATCCCCATCTGGGTGGAGTTTCCATGTTCTCCCCGTGTCTGCTTGGGTTTCCTCCGGGTTCTCCGGTTTCCTCCCACAGTCCAAAAACATGGATCAAGTCAATTGAATTCTCAAAATTGCCCCATATAGATTGTGTGTCTGTGTGAGTGAGTGTGTGCCCAGCGATGGATTGGCGCCCTGTCCTGGGTGTATCTGCCCAGATGTTCTCACCTGGATGGGCATGGGGAACCCCACCGCGACTCTAATAGATGATAAAGCGTGAGATAATGAATGAATGAATGAATAATGTGTTCCACTGCTGTAGCTGTTTGGCAATGCTTATTAATACAATATATATGGCACGACTAATTTTATTACCGCAAAATGAGATGCTTTTAAATAACCAAAGTAGCCATAATGATTTAAGTTATGTGAAAATAACAAGATGGAAAAAGGAATCTTACCTTTATTGATGTGGGAAGAGTTTGTGTTTGAATAAAAGAGTCCCCTTCATTAATACTGATCAGCTCTTTATCTGCAGGCGGAAACGGTGAGGGAAACACTACTACATCACTCTTCAGTGTGTCTGAGCTAAAGCAAACATCATACTGTTGCATCGATTTAGAGTAAGACCAGCTTCCATCAGGGTGTGTCATTACTGGTTGACTGGATCTGATGAGTGTCTGATAGCATTTAGTCACTATCAATCCTATAAGACTTAGGATGAATATCACAGACACTGCGACAACCGCCAACAGAAGATACAGGTTTAAATCGGAAAATCCGTTCTCTGTTGCTGGCACAATCTTAAGAGATGTTTGTGAGATCGTGTCCATACTTTCGATGACGACCACATCAATGCTCATGGTCATGGTCAGGGAAGGTTCTCCATGATCTGACACAGTTATCACAAGCGAATGAGTTTTAAGGTCATTGTCACTCATGCGTCTTTTAGTTCGGATTTCTCCCGAGCTAGTTCCAATACGAAAGAGGTTATTGCTTTTAGGTTCAGTTATGTGATAGGACAGAAGAGCATTATATCCTGAATCAGCATCGATCGCTCTAATTTTTGCCACAAAATAACCAGCATCAGCCGAATAGGGTATGAGCTCAGAACTGACTGATTCGGGTTCAGAGTAAGGTGGTAAAATCACAGGCCTGTTGTCATTCTCGTCAATAATAAAAACATTCACGGTTACATTGCTGCTCAGAGGTGGAATGCCAGAGTCTGTCGCCTGAACATGGAACTGCAGTCGTTTTGTCATCTCATAATCGAATGAGTGCAAATGAATTATATCTCCATTTAAAGAATTTATCTGAAACAATGTTGATGTAGGAAACAATGCCTCATTGTTCCCTAACAGGGAATAAAAAATTTCCGCATTCATCCCAAGGTCTAAATCACTCGCCACCACCTTTGCCACATGCCCACCAACCTGAGAATTCTCCTTTAAATATGTATTAATAACAGGATCTGGAAACCGAGGTACATTATCATTAACATCCGAAATCTGAATGATAAAATATACATTGCTGGAAAGAGGTGGCGTTCCCTCATCTGTTGCTGAAATAGTGATGTTGTACTGAGACGTGCTTTCTCTGTCTAAAGAGTCATCTACAACGAGGGAGTAATGGTTACTATATGACTGCTCCAGTTTAAAAGGAAATACACCTTTAATAGAACAATGCACAACACCATTCTTGCCACTGTCTCTGTCAGATACTTTAACTACAGCAACAGTGGTCCCACGTTTACTGTCCTCTTTCACACTGTCCACCAGGGGAGTGAGTGTAACCTCTGGAGCGTTGTCATTTTCATCTAAAACTTCCACTAAAACCTTACACTGAGCACTTTTAGGAGGGCTACCTTTATCTCTTGCTTGTACTCTTAATTCTATAGCACTGTTGTCTTCATAATCAATTTGGTGATTTACGACAATGTCGCCTGTTTCAGAATCAACAGCAAATAAATTGTCTGTTTTGGCATTCCCACGTCCAATAAATAAGTAAACTATTTCACTGTTAGTTGCTTCATCTAAATCTGTAGCACTGAGAGTCATGATTTTGGTGCCAATTGCTAGATTTTCACTGATTGTAACCTTGTATAGAGATTTACTAAAAGTCGGTTTGTTATCATTTACATCCATAACGTTTATAGTAATTTGCAATGTCCCTGACTTTTGAGGTTTCCCTCCATCAAGAGCGGTGAGGACTAAATTAATGACGGATTGTTTCTCTCTGTCTAAAGCATTCTGTAAAATTAACTCGGCGGACATACCCTGCTCTCCACTCTGAACATCAATAGAAAAATATTCATTGCTATTCAATTTGTATTCCTTCAATGAATTACTGCCCACATCCGCATCCTCGGCGACAGGAAGATGAAATCTGTCACCAGGACTCGTGTCCTCAAAAATACCCAGTGTTAGCTGAGAGCTGTCTACAAAATGCGGAGCGTTATCGTTAATGTCCAGAATGTTGATCTCAATCCGGTAAAAGCTGTGCGGGTTCTGGGCGAAGGCCTCCACGTTCAAAACGCATCTCTGATCGCGCTGACAAAACTTCTCACGGTCAATTCTGTCGTTCACGAACAATACTCCGGTTTGTAGATCCACGTCAAAGTACTTTCTGTTCGACTCCGACACGATCTGAAACATACGCGATCTCATATCTTGGACGCTCATCTTCAGGTTTTTTGAGATATTTCCAATGAACGTTCCCTTGTTCACCTCCTCCGAGACTGAATAGACAATCTGGCCAAGCGACGATCTCATGAAATACACATCAAATAAAACGAAGACGCTTATTAATCCAAAGAGATCCATATTAGCGCATCAGGGATAATTATTAATGTACTCGCGATTTAATAGCTTTCCTGAAACAACGCAGGACGTCCTTACGATCCTTACGATCCTTACGATCCCTCCATTAAACCTTTCGTCTCTCTACAAAAGCGTTTCCTAACAAAACGATAAGGAGGGGCTGAAACGACGAACCATTCAAGTCACGGTCTACAGCGACATCTCGTGATATTATGCAGCAAACACACCTGCGTTATTTAGTTTTTCGCCTCGGAATTTATTTATTCTCGTTTTGTCCCTGTTGTTTGTATACTACATATTTTAATCCAGTGGAATGTATTATCTATATGAAGAAGATATGGACTACTTTACCATAAAAAATATTTAGTTTTTTAATTAATAAGCATTGCCAAATTTCGACACCAGCCCCTGTCCTTGGTTCTGAAACACCATATTATAATTTTTTATTTATTATTATTATTATTATTATTATTATTATTATTATTATTATTATTCATTCATTCATTATCTTCCGCTTTATCCTATATTCGGGTCACGGGGTTGTTCCCCATGCCCATCCAGGGGAGAACGTTTCGGGCGCTGGGCAGATACACCCAGGACAGGGCGCCAATCTATCGCTGGGCATTTATTATTATTATTATTATTATTATTATTATTATTATTATTATTATTATTATTATTACTACTACTACTACTACTACTACTACTATCATTATTATTATCCATTCATTATCTTCAACTTTATCCTCTACTAGGGTCACGGTGGGGGGGGGGTTATAATGGGGGGGTTCCCATGCCCATCCAGGGGAGAATGTTTTGGGCGCTGGGCAGATACACCCAGGACAGGGCACCAATCTATCACTGGGCACACACTCACTCACACAGAATCACACACTTTATAGGGCAACTTGAACATTCAATTTACCTTGGACTATGTGTTTGGAGTGTGGGAGGAAACCAGAGACCCAGAGGAAACTCGGGAATCCCTTATGCTGAGAGGCGAATGTTCTAACCACTAAGCCACCATCATATTATTATAAAGATAAACGTTAGTGATAGTTCACCATTTCACAGAACCTGAAGCTGCATTGGTTTTGGCTTATAGGTTTATTAACTATTTAATGTAAGCCATTGAAAACTAATGTCACAAATCTTTTAAGCAGCTGCTATAACAAGACTGTAATATATATATATATATATATATATATATATATATATATATATATATATATATATATATATATATATATATATATATACACACATATTATAGTCTATTATTACCAATAAATAGACTATATATATTTTAACAATTATTGTGAGGGTTACATCAATGAACAATGACACTTGATAATTGATCAAACAACTGAAACACTATCACTCATAAAATTCGAATAATAATTATAGCACTTTCAAAATCCCTAAGATCACATTTTTCTCATTGACGTGAAGCTGAGACACAATTACCCCACTAATGTCAAAAGCTGTGTTTGAAAACACAACTTAAAGATAAACTGCCCAATATAATGTTTAAACCATTTTATATTGTTTGAATGATCAATAGTAAGCATGCTACTATGCAATTAACTACAAAAGTCCTACAATGCCCCATGATTTGCTGTGTTCATACGACATACACTAAGCACCAAACAGCCGAAAATGCAATGTTGCTTTAACCATCTCACAAAACATCAGCGGGACGAACATTTTAAACAATTATAAATATTTGACAATTTATTTTTTCTTAGTAATTGTATTGCTGCTCACAACATTTGGCTTGTCCATGTCCTACTGATAAAAATACTGTTCTTTAGCGATTCGTAGCCATGTGTTAGTGATTTGTGTGTGTGTGTGTGTGTGTGTGTGTGTGTGTGTGTGTGTGTGTGTGTGTGTGTGTGTGTGTGTGTGTGTGTGTGTGTGTGTGTGTGTGTGTGTGTGTGTGTGTGTGTGTGTGTGTGTGTGTGTGTGTGTGTGTGTGTTAATAGAATGTTGTTTAGTGAATACAGCTGCTTGGATCAGCACTATATCATTTTCAAAAGATCAACCATGGGCCAAAGACTTACCTTTCCCGTGCTGGGGAGAGTATGAACTTGTTTAAAAGTGTCTCCTCCATTTATGCTGATCAGTTCCGGATCTACAGATGGAAATTGCGAAGGGAAAACCATAACATCGCTCTTTAACGTGTCCGAGTTAAAACACACGTCGTACTGCTGAGTGGATGTAGAGTAAGACCAGCTTCCATCAGGATGAGTAGTGACCACTGGAAGACCGGACTTCCCATCTCTCTTATAGCATTTTGCTACTGTTAAACCGATGAGGCTTATTAAAAAGATGATTGACACTGAGACAACGGCGATGATGAGATACAGATTTATATACGAAAACCTTTCCCTCTTCTCTGGTACCCTCATGAGGGAAAGTTGCCGTTTGTCCATTTCATTCACAATAACAACTTCAATACTCATTGTTGCTGACAGTGGTGGGTCTCCATTATCGGAGACAGTAACTGTAAGAGGGTGTGTTTTCAAATCATTGTCACTCATTAGTCTCTTTGTTCTTATTTCTCCAGAGCTGGTTCCGATTCGAAAAAGATTAGTTCCCTTCGGTTCAGTAATGTGGTAGGATAAGAGAGCATTATATCCCGAATCAAAATCCACAGCTCTGACTTTAGCCACAAAATACCCAACATCAGCAGAATAGGGGATGTTCTCTGTGTTGACAGATCCAGTCTCGGAATAAGGTGGAAGAAACGTTGGGCTGTTGTCATTCTCATCCATAATGAAAATATTTAGTGTTACGTTGCTACTGAGTGGAGGAGCACCAGCGTCAGTGGCTTGAATTTTGAACTGAAGTCGTTTTGTCTGTTCATAATCAAATGGCTGCAGGCTGTACAATTCCCCAGTATGTGAATTTAAGTTAATCATGTGTGACATACTATTACTCCCATCACTGATTATAGAATACAAAGCCTTTGCATTTTCGCCGATATCCGCATCTGTTGCAATTAGTGATGCCAACAGACTTCCAACTTCTCCATTTTCTTTCACACTAATATTTATCACTGGTGCTGAAAATACAGGAGCATTGTCATTTACATCAGAAACCTGAATTGTTATCACATGACTACTTGAGAGCGAAGGTGTTCCCTCATCATTAGCTATAACTGCGACGCCATACTGTGTAACTTTCTCTCGGTCCAAAAGTTCGTTTATAACGAGTGAGTACGAGTTTTTATATGAAGGTTGTAACTTAAACGGACTTCTTCCAAGAATGCTGCATTGCACTTTGCCATTCGTGCCATCATCCTTATCCGTTATAGATATCAGTGCAACATCTGTTCCAGGTCTAACGTCCTCACTAACTGAACTCAAGAGCAGGGTAACTGATATCACTGGTGCATTATCGTTCACATCCAAAACTTGTATCAACACCTTACATCTAGACCTTCTGGGAGGATGGCCTTTATCCTGAGCTTGTATTTTAAGTTCAACTGCAGGGTTTTGCTCATAATCAATATTTGTCTTCACAGTTATATCTCCAGTAACAGGATCTAGTGAGAACAGATTAAATGCCGACTTCCCCTCATTAACAATGGAGTACATTATCTGACTGTTTATTCCTTCATCTGCGTCTTCTGCTGAGACTGAAAGGATTTTGGTACCAATCTTTGCGTTTTCATGGAGATTCACTTTATACAGCGTCTTTGTAAATGTCGGACTGTTGTCGTTTGCATCCAGTACATTTATTACCAGTAGCAGTGTGCCAGACTTGGGAGGAGTCCCACCGTCTACAGCTGTAAGTACAAGCTTTATTAGCGATTCCTTTTCTCTGTCGAGAGATTTCTGCAGAACTAATTCAACAGAATCGCTTTGTTGTCCGGCAGTTTGCACATCAAGTGTAAAATAATTATTGGGGTTGAGCTTATAGGTTTTTACAGTATTGCTGCCAACATCCATGTCACTGGCGGTAACTACAGGAAACCGGTCTCCCTGAACCACGTTTTCACTGATGTCCAAATCGAGTGTCTCTTGTGGAAACACCGGGAAATTGTCATTTATGTCCTGAATGTTAATTTCCACTCGGTAAAGCCGTTGGGGGTTGTGAGCCATGGCTTCAATATTCAACGCGCACGTTTGTTTACCTTCACAAAGCTCCTCGCGATCAATTCTTTCCTTTATTAATAAAATCCCAGTTTTATGATTTACCTCGAAATATTTGGTATTAGCTCCGACCACAAGCTGAAATAAACGCGACTCCAACTCCTGCAGATTGAGATTAAGGTCTTTTGCAATATTTCCAACAACGGTTCCCTTTTTGGCCTCCTCCAACACCGTATAAGAAATCTGTCCCAGGCACGGATTATTCAAACAAAGAAGCGACAGTGCCGTCATCCAAATCGAACAAGAACCACAGAAAGACGCCATTGTATCCATAAACTGCATCATCAAAGTAATAAACCATCACAGGAAGGTAGGAACATTGTAAATCCACCGAGCGGACCTCGCGATTACACAAAGATCTGACATTATAAGCTGCGTGCGCTGTTTTTATAGGGCGGAATACAGTGGCAGGTAAATCAACTCGCGGTCTACAGCGACATCTTCTGTAAAAATGTCATATTACAAATAACCAGAACTGATAAACAGACAAATATCCGTAACCGAGACCAATGACGCTCTATAAGAGTATTTACTTTAGGCAATTAAAAATTGCGTGCTTTAGCTTGATGTCAGTAAATAAATGATGCTATAAATAATAAATACATTAATAATGAATAATGGCCACTTTACAAAATACAATAAACATCTGACTGACGTACAAATAAAAATAGAAAAAAACCCATTTAACTATTTTTAAAAAACGCGATAAAAACATTTTCATTTCAAGTTTAATTAATGGAACAATTCCATTTAATAATGAGATAGAATTAATTTCTACACTTAGATTCTGTTGGTAAATTTCTGAATTGCATTTTCAGATCTTTTCAGTTCTAATAATGTTTTCTATTGGATAAACTGATTCAGAATGAGTAACATTATTGTATTTTTATGGAACATGCTTTGAACTGGCTTTTGTTTCAATTATGTGCTGATTGCTTTTTCTTTTTTTAAATCGTAATAATTTTTTGATCATTTAAAAGCTTTATACTTGGATTACAATTTTAACATTTTTTACTAAACTTCTTTCTATTTACAATTATCCTTTTATGTGTTCTGCCTCTTGTTCACTTTATTATTATTATTCCATCCATCCATCCATTATCTTCCGCTTTTATCCTATATTAGGGTAGCGGGGGGGGGGTCCCCATGCCCATCCAGGGGAGAACGTTTCGGGCGCTGGGCACCCAGGACAGGGCACCAATCCATCGCTGGGCACACACTCACTCACACAGACACACACAATATGAGGCAATTTGGAGAACTCAATTGACTTGATCCATGTTTTTGGACTGTGGGAGGAAACCGGAGAACCCGGAGGAAACCCACACGGACACGGGAGAATTTGGAAACTCCACCCATATGGAGATTCGAACCGGTAATCCCTAGCGCTGAGAGGCGAACGTGCTAACCACTAGCCGCCTATTATTATTATTATTATTATTATTATTATTATTATTATTATTATTATTATTACCATTCCTATCTTAGCTTTATCTGTTTGTCTCTGTGTCTGTGCGTCTGGTAAAACGATTTCAAATGCTATTTCACCCACTTCCCGTTATTCTATTAAGCTGAAACTTTGCACAATTGTTCATCAGTGATGACAACACATGCAATCAATAAAAAAATTACAACTTAATTTACAAATTTGTGGTAATTAATTTTCACAAGCAGAATTAATTTAGGATAAAGTAATTTAACACGTTGGTTTGGAATATGATGATCTATGTCACGTGATTCTTTGCTACATGTTTAAAAAAGGGGGGGGCGCAGCGTCAAATAACAATCAGGTTTGATAAATTTACAGTATAGTTGGTTTTCTGCATAACTTCTGACTTGTAATGTTCTCATTTGTGAGTCTCTTTGGATAAAAGCGTCTGTTAAATGTAAATGTAAAATGTTTAAGTGTTGGATTTATGTAAAGATTTTTGGTGACAGTTTCTGTATGACAAGGTTGCGATACCATGAAGATAACCATCTTAGCAACTTACATAGTCCAAAACGTTGTTGAGCGATACAGGGGTTTCCCAACACCATAGTTCTAACAGATGTTCGTAAACACTGTATTTAATCTGTGTAGTTGGAACCAGGGGCGCCATTACACCTGGGCTTTCGGGGCTATAGCCCCGGATGTTTTGCCGTAGCCAAATGAGAGCAGCTTTCTCTGCAGCCTCTCCTCCAGCAGCGGGACCGAACGATGGAGTCACCTTCAGCTGTTTGTGCTTCCTAGCACCTGTGTGTGTGTGTCTGTGTGTCAGTGTCAGTGTGTGTGTGTGTGTGTCTGTGTGTGTGTGTGTGTGTCTGTGTGTGTCTGTGTGTGTGTGTGTGTGAATATGTATGTGTGTGTGTGTGTGGGGAAACAGATATTTTTCGCCACTATCGGAAGTTAAATTACCGTAATAACTGTATGTTGGCTGTAAAGAGCAGCTTCTCCGCTTGCATAAACCGCCAGAATTTTTCTAAAGGCGCAAACTGTCTCAAAGTTAAGGTATTTCAAAACAAAACCGTGTTAAAACTGTCTCATCTGCGACGGACTAGTAAAACGGATTCATGCTTTTCTGCCGAAGCTCAGGTTCATTTATTCCAACATTTTCAGCCAAAAGCATCTGCTGACAGACATATTTCATACGTTATTTATACGGTATTTTATCCAATATAACTAATAAATTATCAAACAAAATGAATGTAACAAGAGGACAGAGGGGGGATAAGAAATCTGGGCTGAAGCCCCTGATGTTTCTAAACCAGAAAAACGTCTTATTTACGAACGGGCCACGCACACACGTTTATCCGAGTTTTATCCCAAGTTAGCGTCTTTCATATTAATATGTGTTGATTGACTTATTTCTTGTTTTTCATTTTTTTTCATTCATTTTCGAATATGAAATATAATTATGTGTCTTCACGTGCATTGGATTTGTAAATTGTTAGTGTACCTTCTCTAAAATAAGCGTTGGCTGTTTATGAATCACACTTTTACAATTAATTGTTGATTCTGTCATTAGTGTTATCGTTTTTAGTCGTTAATTATATGATTACTACAAGTTCAGAAATAAGTAGGGTATATTATTTAAGTTACATCGATCATAACTGTCATATTTTTTGCATTATATCACAAGGTTGGGAAGTTTCCTGCTGTGGAAATCAGACCGAAAAAATCTACAAACTAGTTCAGTCTATGCTGGCTCTACATGTTTCAAATTACTGTAGCACAAGCTAAGTTCGACGGTGTTGGGAAGAAGACCTTAGTTAGTTTAACAAACGTGTATCAGCAATAATACAGCAATAATAAGTAACGGGTAGGAAACGTGTATCAGCAATAAATCATCACGATGAATCACATAGGAACAAATCTAGGTGGCACCCATTAACAGGTTTATACCCGATTTCCACAAGACCACAATCATCTGATAACAATTGGACAAATAGAACACAATCACGGTCTTACCTTCCCTGTGCTAGGGAGAGTTTGAGTTCGAGTAAAGTCACCGTTAACGTTGACCAGCTCGTTGTCTGCAGGCGGAAAAGGCGATGGAAAAACCATAACGTCACTCTTCAGGGTGTCCGAACTAAAACACACGTCGTACTGCTGCATGGATTTAGAGTAGGACCAGCTTCCGTCTGGGTGAGTAGTGAGAACTGGAACACTTGTCTTCCCACAACTGTTAGTCCAGCAGCACTTGGCCGATATTAAGCCAATAAGACTCAATAAAAATACGGCTGAGATAATCGCAATAGCGACGAGCAAATACAGATCCAAATCCGAAAGGTTTCCTTCCTTCGCTGGTACATTTCTTAGGAAAGGCTTTATGTTATCCATATTTTCCACAACCACAATCTCAAGACTCATGGTGGATGACAGTGATGGTTCTCCATGATCCGATACAGTCACAGTCAGTGGGTGAGTTTTTAAATCGTTGTCACTCATGCGTCTTTTTGTCCTTATTTCCCCAGAACTGGTTCCGATTCGGAAAAGATTGGTTCCCTTTGGTTCAGTAATTTGGTAAGTTAAAAGCGCATTGTAACCCGAATCCGAATCTGTTGCTCGGATTTTGGCCACGAAATATCCCGCTTCTGCAGAGTAGGGAACGTTCTCGGTATTCACACGTCCGGGCTCAGAATAAGGTGAAAGAAACACTGGACTGTTATCGTTTTCGTCCATAATAAAAATGTTCACAGTCAAGTTGCTGCTAAGTGGAGGAATTCCTGAATCAGTGGCTTGAACTTTGAACTGAATTCGTTTCGTTTGTTCATAATCGAAGGACTGGAGGCTGTACAATTCCCCCGTGTGAGCGTTTATATTGATCAAACTCGACACTTTGTTGCTCTCAGTTTCAATAATGCTATATAAAATCTGAGCATTGTCACCAATGTCAACGTCACTTGCATGTAAAGATCCTAACAGCCCTCCAACTAGACTATTTTCCTTTACATTTAAATTCACCAAGGGTGTTGAAAATGATGGCGCGTTGTCATTTACGTCGGAAACTTGAAAAGTTATAACATTACTAGTCGAAAGGGAAGGAGTTCCTTCATCAAATGCTATAACTGTAATGTTATATTCTGCTTGCACTTCTCTGTCCAGGGGCTCGTTCACCACTAGAGCGTACGAGTTTTTGTACGAAGACTGTAATTTAAAATGGGTCGGACCAAGAAGCTTACAGTCTACTTTGCCATTTGCGCCACCATCTCGATCTGATACAGTGATTATTGCCACATCTGTGCCAGGTTTAATTCCTTCACTAACCACTGTCATGAGGCGAGTGACTGATATTTCAGGTGCGTTATCATTTACGTCATCAACCTCAATTAAAACTTTACACCTGGATTTTCTTGAATAATGCCCTTTATCTTCAGCTTGTATCCTTAACTCCACAGCTGGATGTTCCTCATAGTCCATGTTACTTTTGACTGAAATCTCCCCAGAAACAGGATTTATTGAGAAAAGCTCAAAAGTCGATTCCCCGGCATCTTTTACAATGGAGTACGATATTTCCGAATTAATACCTTCATCTGCGTCCTCAGCAGACACGGTAAAGATTTTCATTCCTACATGTGCATTTTCTGGTATTTTAACTTTGTATAGTGGTTTGGTAAACACGGGATTGTTGTCATTTATATCCAACACATTAATAACTAGCTGCAATGTTCCCGATCTTGGCGGAGTTCCTCCGTCTAAAGCAGTAATCACAAGCTTCAGAATCGGTTCTTTTTCTCGGTCCAGAGATTTCTGTAAGACCAATTCAGCCGAATCGCTTTGTGCATCCAGAACAAAGTGATCATTTGTATTAATTTTATAGGTCTTTAAAGAATTACTTCCGATGTCGATGTCCTTCGCCTTTGTCAAAGGAAAACGATCTCCGAGAAGTACATTTTCCCTAATGTCCAAAACAAATTCCTCTTGTGGAAATACTGGAGCGTTGTCGTTGATGTCTACAACATTAATCTCAACGCGATAGAGTTTGTGTGGATTTTGAATAATCGCTTCAATGATTATTACGCATTTCAATTTGCTTTCACAGAGCGTCTCTCTGTCTATTCTGTCATTAACAAACAACACTCCGCTTTTCAGATTTACCTCAAAATACTTGGAATAGGCTCCGGACACGATGTAAAACAAGCGCGACTCCAGGACTTGAACGCTGAGGTTTAGATCCTTTGCAATATTTCCAACAACGGTTCCCTTTTTGGCCTCCTCTAAAATCGTGTAGGAAATCTGACCGAAGATCGGCTGCCATAAGCAGAGCAGCGTCAGAGCTTTAATCCACACTGAGCGTGCGATGGCCATCGGATTCATTATAAACAGAAATTACAGAAGATCCAACATCAACTAAGCCCGTACGTTCGCATTATTGCGTCCACGTGCGAAGACGAATGAAGCCAAAAAGCCTTTTAGCAATCGAGGTGTAGCTCGCTGCCAGTCGCTTTGTTATTCTATTCATAGTGCGAACTGTTAAAGGGGCGCGACAGTCAATTCATCTCACGGTCTACAGCGACATCTTTTGGTGTGTTAGGTTTACAGCAGATCAGAGAATTTTGATTTTATGACTTGAACTTGAATCTGAGAAACATTATATTTCTTGAATATGATGCTTTCCAATAGAATCTTAATCCTCACCCATTCCTAACTGCAGATTATTACCAATTTAGTATCTTTTACACCTGCAAAACATATTATGCCCTTGGTTAAATGATACAGATGGTTGATTCAATAATAACACTGATTTGATAATTAAATGAAATCGTGTCTAAATTCATTTCATTTTGCTATTTGATGCATTTGAAGCTCTAAAATTTACTTAAATATATGGAACAATTCCCTTTAATAATGAGATAGAATTAATTTCTACATTTAGATTTTTTAATTCATATAATTTATTTATTCTTCTATATTATTTATTTATATTACATTATTTCTTATATTTTTTGTTCTGCCTCTTGTTCACTTTATTTGTTAAAATGCACTTGGTTTCAAATATCATGATCTATGCCAGTTATTCTTTGCTACATGTTTGGGTGTTGAATTGATGTAAAGGTTTTTCAAATTACTCTGGCACAAGCTAAGTTCGACGGTTTTGGTAAGCAGACCTTAGTTTATGAAAAAATCGTTAGTTCAAAGCTAACTTCAATAAAAGCACCTCGGTAGTGAACATGTATCAGCAATAAATCATCACGATGCATTACACAGCAACAAATCTAGGTGGCACCCATTAACAGGTTTATCCCAGATATCCACAAGACCACAATCATCTGATAGCAATTGGACAAATAGAACACAATCACGGTCTTACCTTCCCTGTGCTAGGGAGAGTTTGAGTTCGAGTAAAGTCACCGTTAACGCTGACCAGCTCGTTGTCTGCAGGCGGAAAAGGCGACGGAAAAACCATAACGTCACTCTTCAGGGTGTCCGAACTAAAACACACGTCGTACTGCTGCATGGATTTAGAGTAGGACCAGCTTCCGTCTGGGTGAGTAGTGAGAACTGGAACACTTGGCTTCCCACAACTGTTTGTCCAGCAGCACTTGGCCGATATTAAGCCAATAAGACTCAATAAAAATACGGCTGAGATAATCGCAATAGCGACGAGCAAATACAGATCCAAATCCGAAAGGTTTCCTTCCTTCGCTGGTACATTTCTTAAGAAAGGCTTTATGTTATCCATATTTTCCACAACCACAATCTCAAGACTCATGGTGGATGACAGTGATGGTTCTCCATGATCCGATACAGTCACAGTCAGTGGGTGAGTTTTTAAATCGTTGTCACTCATGCGTCTTTTTGTCCTTATTTCCCCAGAACTGGTTCCGATTCGGAAAAGATTGGTTCCCTTTGGTTCAGTAATTTGGTAGGTTAAAAGCGCATTGTAACCCGAATCCGAATCTGTTGCTCGGATTTTGGCCACGAAATATCCCGCTTCTGCAGAGTAGGGAACGTTCTCGGTATTCACACGTCCGGGCTCAGAATAAGGTGAAAGAAACACTGGACTGTTATCGTTTTCGTCCATAATAAAAATGTTCACAGTCAAGTTGCTGCTAAGTGGAGGAATTCCTGAATCAGTGGCTTGAACTTTGAACTGAATTCGTTTCGTTTGTTCATAATCGAAGGACTGAAGGCTGTACAATTCCCCCGTGTGAGCGTTTATATTGATCAAACTCGACACTTTGTTGCTCTCAGTTTCAATAATGCTATATAAAATCTGAGCGTTGTCACCAATGTCAACGTCACTTGCATGTAAAGATCCTAACAGCCCTCCAACTAGACTATTTTCCTTTACATTTAAATTCACTAAGGGTGTTGAAAATAATGGCGCGTTGTCATTTACGTCGGAAACTTGAAAAGTTATAACATTGCTAGTCGAAAGGGAAGGAGTTCCTTCATCAAATGCTATAATTGTAACGTTATATTCTGGTTGCACTTCTCTGTCCAGGGGCTCGTTCACCACTAGAGCGTACGAGTTTTTGTACGAAGACTGTAATTTAAAATGGGTCGGACCATGAAGCTTACAGTCTACTTTGCCATTTGCGCCACCATCTCTATCTGATACAGTGATTATTGCCACGTCTGTGCCAGGTTTAATTCCTTCACTAACCACTGTCATGAGGCGAGTGACTGATATTTCAGGTGCGTTATCGTTTACGTCATCAACCTCAATTAATACTTTACACCTGGATTTTCTTGAATAATGCCCTTTATCCTCAGCTTGTATCTTTAGCTCCAGAGCGGGATGTTCCTCATAGTCAATGTTACTTTTGACTGTAATCTCCCCCGAAACAGGATTTATTGAGAAAAGCTCAAAAGTCGATTTCCCAGCATCTTTTATAATAGAGTACGATAATTCCGAATTAATACCTTCATCTGCGTCCTCAGCAGATACAGTAAGGATTTTCATTCCTACATGTGCATTTTCTGGTATTTTAACTTTGTATAGTGGTTTTGTAAACACGGGATTGTTGTCATTTATATCCAACACATTAATAACTAGCTGCAATGTGCCCGATCTTGGCGGAGTTCCTCCATCTAAAGCAGTAATCACAAGCTTCAGAATCGGTTCTTTTTCTCGGTCCAGAGATTTCTGTAAGACCAATTCAGCCGAATCGCTGTGTGCATCCAGTACAAAGTGATCATTTGGATTAATTTTATAGGTCTTTAAAGAATTACTCCCGATGTCGATGTCACTCGCCGTTGTCAAAGGAAAACGATCTCCGAGAAGTATATTTTCACTAATGTCCAAAACAAATTCCTCTTGTGGAAATACTGGAGCGTTGTCGTTGATGTCTACAACATTAATCTCAATGCGATAGAGTTTGTGTGGATTTTGAATAATCGCTTCAATGATTAGTACGCATTTCAATTTGCTTTCACAGAGCGTCTCTCTGTCTATTCTGTCATTAACAAACAACACTCCGCTTTTCAGATTTACCTCAAAATACTTGGAATAGGCTCCGGACACGATGTAAAACAAGCGCGACTCCAGGACTTGAACGCTGAGGTTTAGATCCTTTGCAATATTTCCAACAACGGTTCCCTTTTTGGCCTCCTCTAAAATCGTGTAGGAAATCTGACCGAAGATCGGCTGCCATAAGCAGAGCAGCGTCAGAGCTTTAATCCACACTGAGCGGGCGATGGCCATCGGATTCATTATAAACAGAAATTACAGAAGATCCAACATCAACTAAGCCCGTACGTTCGCATTATTGCGTCCACGTGCGAAGACGAATGAAGCCAAAAAGAAACAATGCCTTTTAGCAATCGAGGTGTAGCTCGCTGCCAGTCGCTTTGTTATTCTATTCATAGTGCGAACTGTTAAAGGGGCGCGACAGTCAATTCATGTCGCGGTCTACAGCGACATCTTTTGGCGTGTTAGGCTTACAGCAGATCAGAGAATTTTGATTTTATGACTTGATCTTGAATCTGAGAAACATTATATTTCTTGAATATGATGCTTTCCAATAGAATCTTAATCCTCACCCATTCCTAACTGCAGATTATTACCAATTTAGTATCTTTTACACCTGCAAAACATATTATGCCCTTGGTTAAAATGATACAGATGGTTGATTCAATAATAACACTGATTTGATAATTAAATGAAATCGTGCATAAATTAATTTCATTTTGCTATTTGATGCATTTGAAGCTCTACAAATTTACTTAAATTTATGGAACAATTCCCTTTAATAATGAGATAGAATTAATTTCTACATTTAGATATTTTAATTCATATAATTTATTTATTCTTCTATATTATTTATTTATATTACATTATTTGTTTTATTCTTTTGTACTGCCTCTTGTTCACTTTATTTGTTAAAATGCACTTACAGTCTGTTGGTTTCGAATATCATGATCTATGCCAGTTATTATTTGCTACATGTTTGGGTGTTGAATTAATGTAAAGCTTTTTGGTGACAGGTGAAAATGTAGTCTGTATGACAATGTTGCGATATACCATAAGATGCGAAAAAAGTATTTCCCAAACCATTAAGATAACCATGTTAGCAACTTACATAGTCCAAAACATTGTTGAAGGGGTTTCCAAAACCATAGTTCACATACACGTTCGCAAGCACTGTAGTTGTTGGAACTACAATCGTGGACCAGTGATTAGAAGCTTAGTTCTTTGGTATTACGTCATTGATGATGTCGGACGCAGTGTAAACACGCATCTCATAAGGACATATTAGGAAATTATGAAAGGAGTCTGGCCCTTTAAATTGATTATTTCGCGTATTTTGTGCATTTCCAGGAATATAAAACGACGTTGTCTTGTAAATATGTACTACAAACATACATTAAAAAAGACAAGTAGTAAAAAATTACAGGACTTTAAGAGTCAAGTAGTTAACAGTGTACAGTAGGTCTTATTTACGCCCACACGTTTATCAGAGTTTAGTCCCAAATTTGTCGGTCCTTCATATTAATAATGTGTTGATTGACTTATTTATAGTTTTTCATTTCAATATGAAATATACTTATGTGGCTATGAATGCATTGGATTGGTAAATTGTTACTGTAAGCGTTGGCTGTTGTTTTATTTTTTTATGAATTATACTTTTACCATAAATTATTGATTCAGTCACTGATGTTATCTTTTTTGGTTGTTAATATTATGATAACAATATTTTCAGAAATAAGTTTTGCATTATACCATAAGGTTTGGAAGTTTTCCGCTGTGGGAATCAGACCGAACGCATCTGCAAACCAATTTAGCCTACGGAGGGTCAAGCCTACATGTTTCACATTACTCTGGCACAAGCTAAGTTCAACGGTTTTGGTAAGCAGACCTTAGTTTATGAAAAAATCGTTAGTTCAAAGCTAACTTCAATAAAAGCACCTCGGTAGTGAACATGTATCAGCAATAAATCATCACGATGCATCACACAGCAACAAATCTAGGTGGCACACATTAACAGTTTTATACCAGATTTCCTCAAGACCACTACATTATGATAGCAATTGGACAAATAGAACACAATCATGGTCTTACCTTCCCTGTGCTAGGGAGAGTTTGAGTTCGAGTAAAGTCACCGTTAACGCTGACCAGCTCGTTGTCTGCAGGCGGAAATGGCGATGGAAAAACCATAACGTCACTCTTCAGGGTGTCCGAACTAAAACACACGTCGTACTGCTGCATGGATTTAGAGTAGGACCAGCTTCCGTCTGGGTGAGTAGTGAGAACTGGAACACTTGGCTTCCCACAACTGTTTGTCCAGCAGCACTTGGCCGATATTAAGCCAATAAGACTCAATAAAAATACGGCTGAGATAATCGCAATAGCGACGAGCAAATACAGATCCAAATCCGAAAGGTTTCCTTCCTTCGCTGGTACATTTCTTAAGAAAGGCTTTATGTTATCCATATTTTCCACAACCACAATCTCAAGACTCATGGTGGATGACAGTGATGGTTCTCCATGATCCGATACAGTCACAGTCAGTGGGTGAGTTTTTAAATCATTGTCACTCATGCGTCTTTTTGTCCTTATTTCCCCAGAACTGGTTCCGATTCGGAAAAGATTGGTTCCCTTTGGTTCAGTAATTTGGTAGGTTAAAAGCGCATTGTAACCCGAATCCGAATCTGTTGCTCGGATTTTGGCCACGAAATATCCCGCTTCTGCAGAGTAGGGAACGTTCTCGGTATTCACACTTCCAGGCTCAGAATAAGGTAAAAGAAACACTGGACTGTTATCGTTTTCGTCAATAATAAAAATGTTCACAGTCAAGTTGCTGCTAAGTGGAGGAATTCCTGAATCAGTGGCTTGAACTTTAAACTGAATTCGTTTCGTTTGTTCATAATCGAAGGACTGAAGGCTGTACAATTCCCCCGTGTGAGCGTTTATATTGATCAAACTCGACACTTTGTTGCTCTCAGTTTCAATAATCCTATATAAAATCTGAGCGTTGTCACCAATGTCAACGTCACTTGCATGTAAAGATCCTAACAGCCCTCCAACTAGACTGTTTTCCATTACATTTAAATTCACTAAGGGTGTTGAAAATAATGGCGCGTTGTCATTTACATCGGAAACTTGAAAAGTTATAACATTGCTAGTCGAAAGGGAAGGAGTTCCTTCATCAAATGCTATAATTGTAACGTTATATTCTGGTTGCACTTCTCTGTCCAGGGGCTCGTTCACCACAAGAGCGTACGAGTTTTTGTACGAAGACTGTAATTTAAAATGGGTCGGACCAAGAAGCTTACAGTCTACTTTGCCATTTGCGCCACCATCTCTATCTGATACAGTGATTATTGCCACATCTGTGCCAGGTTTAATTCCTTCACTAACCACTGTCATGAGGCGAGTGACTGATATTTCAGGTGCGTTATCGTTTGCGTCAATAACTTCAATTAACACTTTACACATAGACTTTCTTGGAGAATGTCCTTTATCTTCAGCTTGAATTCTTAACTCCACAGCTAGATGTTCCTCATAGTCAATGTTACTTTTGACTGTAATCTCCCCCGAAACAGGATTTATTGAGAAAAGCTCAGAAGTCGATTCCCCTGTATCTTTTATAACAGAGTATGATAATTCCGAATTAATACCTTCATCTGCGTCCTCAGCAGACACAGTAAGGATTTTCATTCCAACATGCACATTTTCTGGTATTTTCACTTTGTATAGTGGTTTTGTAAACAAGGGATTGTTGTCATTTATATCCAACACATTAATAACTAGCTGCAATGTGCCTGATCTTGGAGGAGTTCCTCCGTCTAAAGCAGTAATCACAAGCTTCAGAATCGGTTCTTTTTCTCGGTCCAGAGATTTCTGTAAGACCAATTCAGCCGAATCGCTGTGTGCATCCAGTACAAAGTGATCATTTGGGTTAATTTTATAGGTCTTTAAAGAATTACTTCCGATGTCGATGTCCTTCGCCTTTGTCAAAGGAAAACGATCTCCGAGAAATACATTTTCACTAATGTCCAAAACAAATTCCTCTTGTGGAAATACTGGAGCGTTGTCGTTGATGTCTACAACATTAATCTCAATGCGATAGAGTTTGTGTGGATTTTGAATAATCGCTTCAATGATTAGTACGCATTTCAATTTGCTTTCACAGAGCGTCTCTCTGTCTATTCTGTCATTAACAAACAACACTCCGCTTTTCAGATTTACCTCAAAATACTTGGAATAGGCTCCGGACACGATGTAAAACAAGCGCGACTCCAGGACTTGAACGCTGAGGTTTAGATCCTTTGCAATATTTCCAACAACGGTTCCCTTTTTGGCCTCCTCTAAAATCGTGTAGGAAATCTGACCGAAGATCGGCTGCCATAAGCAGAGCAGCGTCAGAGCTTTAATCCACACTGAGCGTGCGATGGCCATCGGATTCATTATAAACAGAAATTACAGAAGATCCAACATCAACTAAGCCCGTACGTTCGCATTATTGCGTCCACGTGCGAAGACGAATGAAGCCAAAAAGAAACAATGCCTTTTAGCAATCGAGGTGTAGCTCGCTGCCAGTCGCTTTGTTATTCTATTCATAGTGCGAACTGTTAAAGGGGCGCGACAGTCAATTCATCTCACGGTCTACAGCGACATCTTTTGGTGTGTTAGGCTTACAGCAGATCAATGAAATGTGATTTTATGACTTGAACTTGAATCTGAGAAACATTATATTTCTTGAATATGATGCTTTCCAATAGAATCTTAATCCTCACCCATTCCTAACTGCAGATTATTACCAATTTCGTATCTTTTACACCTGCAAAACATATTATGCCCTTGGTTAAAATGATACAGATGGTTGATTCAATAATAACACTGATTTGATAATTAAATGAAATCGTGTCTAAATTCATTTCATTTTGCTATTTGATGCATTTGAAGCTTTAAAATTTACTTAAATTTATGGAACAATTCCCTTTAATAATGAGATAGAATTAATTTCTACATTTAGATTTTTTAATTCATATAATTTATTTATTCTTCTATATTATTTATTTATATTACATTATTTCTTATATTTTTTGTTCTGCCCCTTGTTCACTTTATTTGTTAAAATGCACTTGGTTTCAAATATCATGATCTATGCCAGTTATTCTTTGCTACATGTTTGGGTGTTGAATTGATGTAAAGGTTTTTCAAATTACTCTGGCACAAGCTAAGTTCAACGGTTTTGGTAAGCAGACCTTAGTTTATGAAAAAATCGTTAGTTCAAAGCTAACTTCAATAAAAGCACCTCGGTAGTGAACATGTATCAGCAATAAATCATCACGATGCATTACACAGCAACAAATCTAGGTGGCACCCATTAACAGGTTTATCCCAGATATCCACAAGACCACAATCATCTGATAGCAATTGGACAAATAGAACACAATCACGGTCTTACCTTCCCTGTGCTAGGGAGAGTTTGAGTTCGAGTAAAGTCACCGTTAACGCTGACCAGCTCGTTGTCTGCAGGCGGAAAAGGCGACGGAAAAACCATAACGTCACTCTTCAGGGTGTCCGAACTAAAACACACGTCGTACTGCTGCATGGATTTAGAGTAGGACCAGCTTCCGTCTGGGTGAGTAGTGAGAACTGGAACACTTGTCTTCCCACAACTGTTTGTCCAGCAGCACTTGGCCGATATTAAGCCAATAAGACTCAATAAAAATACGGCTGAGATAATCGCAATAGCGACGAGCAAATACAGATCCAAATCCGAAAGGTTTCCTTCCTTCGCTGGTTCATTTCTTAAGAAAGGCTTTATGTTATCCATATTTTCCACAACCACAATCTCAAGACTCATGGTGGATGACAGTGATGGTTCTCCATGATCCGATACAGTCACAGTCAGTGGGTGAGTTTTTAAATCGTTGTCACTCATGCGTCTTTTTGTCCTTATTTCCCCAGAACTGGTTCCAATTCGGAAAAGATTAGTTCCCTTTGGTTCAGTAATTTGGTAAGTTAAAAGCGCATTGTAACCCGAATCCGAATCTGTTGCTCGGATTTTGGCCACGAAATATCCCGCTTCTGCAGAGTAGGGAACGTTCTCGGTATTCACACGTCCGGGCTCAGAATAAGGTGAAAGAAACACCGGACTGTTATCGTTTTCGTCCATAATAAAAATGTTCACAGTCAAGTTGCTGCTAAGTGGAGGAATTCCTGAATCAGTGGCTTGAACTTTGAACTGAATTCGTTTCGTTTGTTCATAATCGAAGGACTGAAGGCTGTACAATTCCCCCGTGTGAGCGTTTATATTGATCAAACTCGACACTTTGTTGCTCTCAGTTTCAATAATCCTATATAAAATCTGAGCGTTGTCACCAATGTCAACGTCACTTGCATGTAAAGATCCTAACAGCCCTCCAACTAGACTGTTTTCCATTACATTTAAATTCACTAAGGGTGTTGAAAATAATGGCGCGTTGTCATTTACATCGGAAACTTGAAAAGTTATAACATTGCTAGTCGAAAGGGAAGGAGTTCCTTCATCAAATGCTATAACTGTAATGTTATATTCTGGTTGCACTTCTCTGTCCAGGGGCTCGTTCACCACAAGAGCGTACGAGTTTTTGTACGAAGACTGTAATTTAAAATGGGTCGGACCAAGAAGCTTACAGTCTACTTTGCCATTTGCGCCACCATCTCTATCTGATACAGTGATTATTGCCACATCTGTGCCAGGTTTAATTCCTTCACTAACCACTGTCATGAGGCGAGTGACTGATATTTCAGGTGCGTTATCGTTTACGTCAATAACTTCAATTAACACTTTACACATAGACTTTCTTGGAGAGTGTCCTTTATCTTCAGCTTGAATTCTTAACTCCACAGCTGGATGTTCCTCATAGTCAATGTTACTTTTAACTGTAATCTCCCCCGAAACAGGATTTATTGAGAAAAGCTCAAAAGTCGATTTCCCGGCATCTTTTATAATAGAGTACGATAATTCCGAATTAATACCTTCATCTGCGTCCTCAGCAGACACGGTAAGGATTTTCATTCCAACATGCACATTTTCTGGTATTTTAATTTTGTATAGTGGTTTTGTAAACATGGGATTGTTGTCATTTATATCCAACACATTAATAACTAGCTGCAATGTTCCCGATCTTGGCGGAGTTCCTCCGTCTAAAGCGGTAATCACAAGCTTCAGAATCGGTTCTTTTTCTCGGTCCAGAGATTTCTGTAAGACCAATTCAGCCGAATCGCTGTGTGCATCCAGTACAAAATAGTCATTTGGATTAATTTTATAGGTCTTTAAAGAATGACTTCCGATGTCGATGTCCTTCGCCGTTGTCAAAGGAAAACGATCTCCGAGAAATACATTTTCACTAATGTCCAAAACAAATTCCTCTTGTGGAAATACTGGAGCGTTGTCGTTGATGTCTACAACATTAATCTCAACGCGATAGAGTTTGTGTGGATTTTGAATAATCGCTTCAATGATTAGTACGCATTTCAATTTGCTTTCACAGAGCGTCTCTCTGTCTATTCTGTCATTAACAAACAATACTCCGCTTTTCAGATTTACCTCAAAATACTTGGAATAGGCTCCGGACACGATGTAAAACAAGCGCGACTCCAGGACTTGAACGCTGAGGTTAAGATCCTTTGCAATATTTCCAACAACGGTTCCCTTTTTGGCCTCCTCTAAAATCGTGTAGGAAATCTGACCGAAGATCGGCTGCCATAAGCAGAGCAGCGTCAGAGCTTTAATCCACACTGAGCGTGCGATGGCCATCGGATTCATTATAAACAGAAATTACAGAAGATCCAACATCAACTAAGCCCGTACGTTCGCATTATTGCGTCCACGTGCGAAGACGAATGAAGCCAAAAAGAAACAATGCCTTTTAGCAATCGAGGTGTAGCTCGCTGCCAGTCGCTTTGTTATTCTATTCATAGTGCGAACTGTTAAAGGGGCGCGACAGCCAATTCATCTCGCGGTCTACAGCGACATCTTTTGGTGTGTTAGGCCTACAGCAGATCAATGAAATGTGATTTTATGACTTGGACTTAAGTATGAGAAAAATAATATTTCTTGAATTTGTTGCTTTCCAATAGAATCTTAATCCTTACCCATTCCTAACTGCAGATTATTACCAATTTAGGAACTAAACTTTAACCTAAAAAAACATATTATGCCCTTGGTAAAAATGTTGGTACACATAGTTGATTCATTAAAAACACTAATTTGATAATTAAATGAAATCGTGTCTATATAAATTTCATTTAGCTATTTAATACATTTGTAGCTCTAAGTATTCACACACAGCAACCACGCGGTCTAATAGTTAGCCATGTGCATTACATTAATAAATATTGTGCTATTGGGGACAGAAAAGAACTTAGACCGCACTATTTTTTAATACCAAAAAAAAAACTTTTGTTTTTTTGAGAATGTGAATTAAACACAAAGTTATATGTAAATAATAATAATAATAATAATAATAATAATAATAATAATAATAATAATAATTTTATTAATTTATGAGTCACTAAGATTTAGGTTCACTATAGTGATGGAACATGCTCTTCACACTGGGTTAATACTTTAAGAAAATATTTATTTATTAGTTTATTTTAGATGATCATTTTTATACATATAAGTTGATCTGTTTAAATTTTAAAACAAGATCTATTTGAGTATATTTTGCACTCACATATTTGACTATGTTTTTTTTTATCCACATTCTGGTGTGATTGCCTATTTGAGTTAATTTGGTAATAAGTCTTGTGATATGTGTTTTTTCATCTGTATATATATATTACACCTTGTTCCCTTGGTCTCTGGTGTATTGTCATTTGAATTTTGCCTGGTGTTTCATGTTTAGTTAACCCTTTTTTACATCACATTGGTGGCAGATCATGACACTATGCAGGTACATGCTTGCACTGTTCAAATTTATATATCATGCATTTTCAGTGGTCCAAGATTGAATTGCTGATTCATAGTCAAATTAAAAAATCCGACTATGTCCAACCCTCTTGAACACAACAGCAATAAACTAATCATATATTAACCATAAATTAAGTAATAAATGAGCTATCACTTAAATTAATGTAAAAATTTTTTGTGTGTGTGGTGTATATATAATAATGGTGCCTTAATTACATCAAAATTCACCTTAATCACCACCACTACACCTACTACATTATTTACCCAATTATATAGTTATTAGAAATTTAAACAAAACAGTGTGTGTAGTTTTACTTTAGTGGAATTAACTTTGAAGTAATAATGCTTACTAGCCACACCAATGTCACTGCTAAAAAATAAGATCATACTACAAATGAGTGAAGTTAATACTAAAATCAACCTATTACATTGCAATAAAAAATGACAGTTTCCTTACCTTCCCAATGGTAGGAAGAGTTTGCATTTTACGTAATGAGTCTTCTCCGTTAATGCTAATAAGCTCGGCATCTGCAGGCGAAAATGGTGAGGGAAAAACCACTACGTCACTCTTTAGGGTGTCCGAACTAAAGCAGACGTCATATTGTTGTGTGGATTTAGAGTATGACCAAGTCCCATCAGGGTGTGTAGAGATGACTGGGATACCAGACTTCTTATATCTTTGTTTTATTCCATAACATCTGGCTGCTATCAAACCGACGAGACTGAGCAAAAATACCACAGACACTGAGATGATAGCAATGAGCAGGTAGAGGTTCAAATAAGAAAAACTCTTCTCCATTTCTGGTACTTTCCTTAAGGAAGGTTGCATGGTGTCCATATTTTCTACAACCACAACTTCAATGCTCATTGATGATGATAGTGATGGCTCTCCATTATCAGAGACAGTAATAATAAGTGGGTAGGTTTTCAAATCATTGTCACTCATTCGTCTTTTTGTCCTTATTTCCCCCGAACTGATTCCGATATGGAAAAGATTTGTTTCCTTTGGTCCAGTTATGTGGTAGGATAGGAGTGCATTATATCCAGAATCAGAATCTACTGCTCGGATTTTGGCCACAAAGTACCCTGCTTCAGCAGAATGGGGGATGTACTCAGTGTTTATAGACCCGGGCTCAGAATAAGGTGGCAGAAACATTGGATTGTTATCATTCACATCCAGGACAAAAATATTCACTATCACATTGCTGCTCATTGAAGGTGTTCCAGAGTCAGCAGCTTGTACTTTAAGATTTATACTTTTCAATTCTTCATAATTAAAGGACTGCAGGGTGAACAATTCACCTGTATGCGAGTTAATGTTCATTAGCTGTGCTACTCTACTGTTGCCTGTGTCAATCAGAGAATACACCACGAGGGCATTCTCACCGATGTCTATATCATGTGCGGTTATAACTGCCAAAGGCTTTTCAATTGGACTGTTCTCTTGCACACTGATACTTACAACAGGTGCTGAAAATTCTGGTGCATTATCATTAACATCAGATACTTGAATTGTTATGCAAACGCTGCTGGAAAGCTGTGGTCTTCCGTCATCTTTAGCTATAACTGTAATATTATGTTGGGAACATTTTTCTCTATCCAGCAGTTCATTTAAAAGAAGAGAGTATACGTTCGTATAAGATTGTTGTAGTTTAAAAAGACTTGGTCCCAAAATCTTACATTCGACTTTTCCATTATCACCACTGTCTGCATCTGAAACGGACACAAATGCGACATCTGTGCCAGGTTTGATATCTTCATTTACTGAGCTCATTAACCGAGTGACCGAAATCACTGGTGGATTATCATTTACATCTTCAACTTCAATCAACACTTTACATCTTGACCTTCTTGGTGACTGTCCCTTGTCCTGCGCTTGTACTCGAAGCTCTATGGCGAAATGTTCCTCATAATTGATCTCACCTTTTACAGTGATAGCCCCATAAGTAGGTTCTATAGTGAAAAGGTCTGATAACACATTGTCCTCCTCACTTAAGATGGAATATACCACTTCCCCGTTATTTCCCTCATCTGCATCGAGTGCAGATACTGTCAGTATTTTTGTTCCTACTGGTGCATTTTCCTGGACTTTGGCTTTATACAAAGGTGTGGTGAAAACAGGATTGTTATCATTTATATCCAGGACATGTATTGTGAGTTCCATCGTGCCGGATCTGGGAGGCGTCCCGCCGTCCACAGCGGTCACGAGAAGCTTGATAACCGATTGTTTCTCTCTGTCCAGTGTTTTTTGAAGCACCAGTTCAGCAGAAGCACTTTGATGTGCAGAGTTTTGTACATCTACTGAAAAATATTCGTTATGATTAATTTTATAGTCCTTCACCGAATTGCTGCCGATGTCCATGTCTCGGGCTGCGATTAGGGAAAACGATCTCCCGCAAGAACATTTTCAATAATATCCAAATTATACGTTTCACGTGGAAAAAACGGGGAGTTATCGTTTATGTCCAATATATTTACATCAACACGGTAAAGTTTGTGTGGGTTATTGATAATGGCCTCTACGTTCAGTGTGCATTTGTGTTTGCTTTCACACAGCTGCTCACGATCTATCCTCCGATTAACCATTAAAAGACCAGTTTTCAAATTTACCTCGAAATAGTCGTTGCTGGATCCAGACACAATCTGAAACATACGCGACTGAAGTTCCTGTAGGCTAAGATTTAGATCCTTTGCTATATTTCCAACAGCGGTTCCCTTTTTAACCTCCTCTGAGATTGAGTATGAAATCTGGCCGTTGCACAAATCCCATAAACAAAGCAGCGTCAGCGCGCTCAGCCACACGAAGCAAACATTGTCTGACAAAAACATAGCTTCTGTGTATTGGATGTCCAAATTAAGAGTAAGTCATAAGTCCACATGCGCAAATGCCAGCACGATAGCGAAACCGGGCGATTTTAAAAGTGCATGTCGCTTTATGGTGTCTTTATGCTGCTATTCACAGGGTGGAGTGAAAATGACGAGCCTTTAATTGCATGTCGTGGTCTACAGCGACACATTGTGTTTAAAAGCGCTCTCTACACCTAAGAGTTATTACGAGCAAAATGTAAGACTGCTTACAGGAAAACGTCTGTTTGTGCAACAATGCCAAAATGCTTTAAAAATCCGAGGTACTGAGACGTTATCTGTAATATTCGTGAATTAATTAGACGATTAGATTGGTGAATTTAATTAGACTCAACTAAATAAAATGAATACATGCTTTCGTTATGCGTTTGTATTTATCACCCCTATATTAGCTTCACCTGTTTGTGTGTCTGGTAAAAAGTTTAACAAGTTATAAAATTATATTTTCATATTAAAATTTTATATTTAATTAATATAAATAAAATTATACTTAATAAGCCAAAAAATTATTTATGCTAAAGTAATTTAACACGATATAGGGGTGTTTTTTTATATTTTCTTAAATATTTAGCTAGTTGTGTACTATGTCAAAAAAGTATAATGAAGCAGATCTATACGTTGCATGGTTTGATGTACGCAAGTTAAATTAATAAACGTCTCCAGTTTTCTAAATAAATGTATATGAGGGTTTTTTTAAAACCTTCTATCAATTTGACACTTATTTTAGAACAAATATAACATGATTTATGAGATCTTGGCGTTCTTTATTAAGATTAAATATGGTCACACCTCTTAATTAGAGGTTTAATTCATTTTAGCCAGTGGTGTTCCTAAAGCAGAGTCACTTAGCATTTTAAAGAAACATCCCAAAACACATACAGTATTAAGCACTTGCTATGAAAAAAACAATCCAGAAGACAGATTGGATAATGATCAGCTTTGAATATAATATTATTGATTGTTAATATTACTTCTGACTTGTATTGTTCTCTCATTTGTAAGACGTTTTGGATAAAAGCATCTAAATGACTAAATACATGTATAAATGTAAATATGCATGAATGGGTAAGTTTGTTGAGATAAGTGTGTAATACAAAAAACTGAGTCTATTTAAAGAATAAAGGAACACATTATATTTCATTCATTCATTCATTATCTCCCACTTTATCCTCTATTAGGGTCACGGTGGGTCATGCCCATCCAGGGGAGAACGTCCCGGGTGCCGGGCAGACAGACCCAGGACAGGTCGCCAATCCATCGCTGGGCACACACTCACTCACACAGACACACTCTATATGGGGCAATTTGGAGAATTCAATTGACTTGATCCATGTTTTTGGAATGTGGGAGGAAACCGGAGAGCCCGGAGGAAACCCACGCAGACTCGGGGAGAACATGGAAACTCCACCCAGATGGGGATTCGAACCGGGAATCCCTAGCGCTGAGAGGCGAACGTGCTAACCACTAAGCCACCGTGTCCGCATTCCACATTATTTTTGTCTATTTAAAATTGCTGCGAAGATTGTTGCGTGAAAATTGTTAATGGTGTAAACGGTTAATTAGTGTGACGGAGGAAGTCATAAAATTGCTCAATCTAAACAAGTGGTGTTGTGTATGATTTTTAAATGTGTGTACATTAAATATATTTTGTAATAAAACATGTTAACGGTTTATTTACTGCCGCCAGGAACAAACAACTAAGAACAATATTTCATTAATTGTCATCTTACCTTCCCAATGCTCGGAAGAGTTTGAGTTTTAGTAAAAGTGTCTCCCTCATTGATGCTGATAAGCTCCGCGTCCGCAGGTGGAAACGGTGACGGAAAAACCACTACGTCACTCTTCAGGGTGTCCGAGCTGAAGCACACGTCGTATTGTTGAGTGGATTTAGAGTAAGACCAGCTTCCGTCCGGGTGTGTAGTGACCACTGGAACACCAGACCTTAATCTTTTCTTTGTGTTATGGCACTTAGCCACAGCCAAACTGATGAAGCTCAATAAAAATATCAAGGAAACGGAGACAATAGCGATGATCAAATATAGGTTTAAATTTGAGAAATTGCTTTCCTGTTCGGATATTTTCCTTAGTGATGGTTGAAAGTTATCCAAGTTTTCAACAATCACAATTTCAATGCTTGCAGTAGATGACCGTGAAGGTTCTCCGTTATCCGAGACGGTAATAATCAGTGGGTGGATTTTTAAGTCATTGTCGCTCATGCGCCTTTTTGTCCTTATTTCTCCAGAACTAGTTCCAATACGAAAAAGATTGGTTCCCTTAGGTTCGGTGATATGGTAGGATAAAAGTGCATTATATCCAGAATCAAAGTCAACAGCTCTAACTTTAGTCACAAAATATCCCGCGTCAGCAAAATGGGGGACGTTCTCTGTGTTTACAGATCCGGGTTCAGAATATGGTGCTAGAAACGTTGGACTGTTGTCATTCTCATCCAGAATAAAAATATTCACTGAAACATTGCTACTCAGTGGAGGGATGCCCGAGTCAGTGGCTTGAACTTTTAAATAAATTCGTTTCGTTTCCTCGTGATTAAAGGTCTTCAGACTGTACATTTCACCGGTGAGAGAGTTGATGTTAACATATTGTGGTACTCTACCACCTTTTTCATCGACAACAGAATACAAAACATGAGCATTCTCACCGAAGTCTGCGTCAGATGCTGTTAGAGAAGCTAGCACTTCTCCAACTGCACTGTTTTCTTTGACGCTTATATTTATCACGGGTTCTAAGAACAGAGGCGGGTTATCATTTACATCTGAAACCCGAATTGTTATAACTACGGAGCTTGAAAGGGCGGGATCTCCCTCGTCAGTAGCTATGACAGTAACGTTATGTTCGGAAGTTTGCTCTCTATCCAGCGCTTCCTTTACAAGCAGAAAGTATGAATCTTTGTAAGTTGACTGTAATTTAAAAGGACTACTCCCAATAATTTTACACAGCACTTTTCCGTTCGTGCCAGCATCCTTATCTGATACAGAAATTAATGCGACATCAATGCCTGATCTGACATCCTCACTCACCGAGCTCATCAGCACAGTAACCGATATCTCTGGTGAATTGTCATTTACATCCTCAAGTTCAATTAGCACTTTGCATCGCGTCCTTCTCGAAGGCTGTCCCTTGTCTTGAGCTTGTACTCTTATTTCCACTGCTGGCGTATGCTCGTAATCAACAATACCTATGACGGATATATCGCCAGAAATTGGATTTATGGAGAAATACTGAAGTACGGCGTTCCCCTCGTTTGCAATAGAATACCACACTTCACCATTGCTACCCTCGTCTGCGTCTGTCGCTGAAACAGTCAGGATCTTAGTTCCTGTAGGTGCATTTTCCTCCAACTTCACCTTGTAAAGCGGTTTATTAAACACTGGATTATTGTCATTTATATCCTGTACGTTTATAATAAGCTGCAGTGATCCTGACCTGGGAGGACTCCCGCCATCAAATGCGATCAAAAGCAGCTGGATCACCGATATTTTTTCTCGGTCCAAAGATTTCTGTAGCACCAGGTCGACAGAATCACTTTGCTGCTCATCGGTATTAACATCTAACGAGAAATATTCGTTTTGTTCGAGTTTGTAGGATTTGACAGAATTAATTCCGACGTCCATGTCACTAGCTGCGGTTATGGGGAAACGATCTCCGGGAAGAACATTTTCAATAATGTCCAATCCAAATGTTGAATGTGGAAACACCGGCGAGTTATCATTTATATCCAGTATATTAATAACAACACGGTAGAGCATGTGTGGTTTGCTGACTATAGCCTCAAATGTAATTACACATTTCGCTTTACTTTCGCACAGCTCCTCTCGGTCAATTCTGTCATTAACACATAGCATTCCGGTTTTCTGATTTACCTCAAAGTACTTGCTATTGGATCCAGCCACAAGCTGAAGCGTGCGCGACTCTAGTTCCTTCAAATTGAGGCTGAGATCCTTCGCTAGATTTCCAACAACGGTTCCCCTTTTGCTCTCCTCTGAAACGGAGTAAGAAATCCGACCGAAGCACAAATCCATGGAACAAAGCAGCACCAGAGCATTTATCCACAAACACCGAGCAAAATCGAGCAACGTCATGGCTTCTCGATACTGCAGATCCAAAATGAACTCGGTTTCGTCTTTAACATTTATAAATCTATAGACAAAGACGATAAACAGCAGAACACAAAGCAACGTCTATTCCGAACTAAACGTCGCTGAATGATTCTCTGTTATTGGCAGGGCGGAAAATAAAACCAGCACTTCTTCCAACTGGCGGTCTACAGCGACATCTTGTGTAAAATCACAATAGCTTACATGACCAACATTACAACTTTACATGCAAATAAATGTAATTGTTATAATTAAAAATAAGTATTAATAGGTAAGCACACTCTTTTTGAATAAGTTGTAAGCTCTGGATAAATAATAAACATTTGTCTTCAAAAAATAAACAAATACCCAAACTCAATGTCATGTAGGTACAGGCACAACCCTAGTTTAAAATTTATAAGAAGTGAGAAAAATATGAAATATCCGTGTTGAGAAACACCTGTTATGTTAAGCAGACCCAGATTTGTTCAGAAACATTTGATAGCCAGATTCTGAAACATATCTGCAGTCACCAAATCAAATCAACATGTTTAATGATTCGGCCTACATAAAAAAATAATAATAAAAAAATAAGAAACTAGCCCTCAAATAACATTTATCTTCTTAGTGATTAAAAGAATTGAAATTTGAGTAAGAGAGTCACTATTAAAACTGAGTCTGCAGGTGGAAACAATGAGGGAAAATCTATCACATCACTTTTCAGTGTGTCTAAACTAAAACACACATCATATTTCTAAGTAGATTTAGAGTAAGACCACTTTCCATTAGAGTGTATTGTGACCATAGGGATGCACTTAAGGACATAAAGGTCTGAGGTCCTTTAACATCTGCAGTTGGTTTTACGAGTTTGTGGTGGTGAGTGCTATCCTTTATGTTGTTGCATGCTGGAGCAGCAGACCGAAGGTGGTTGATGCCAACAGACTGAACAAACTGATTCGTATGGCCAGTGATGTTGTGGTTGTGAAGTTGGACTCGCTAATGACAGTCTCAGAGAGAAGGATGCTGTCCATCATGGACAAGGCCTTCCACCCACTCTACCACACACTGGAGAGACACAGGAGCACATTCAGTTTAACACTCATTCCACCCAAATGCACCACAGAGTACCACAAGTTGTCATTCTTACCTGTGGCCATAAAACTGCATAATCAAACTGTTTAACTCCACACTCAATAATACAACTTATAAAACAACTGCAATATCATAATTATGATTAATTATGACTCAAAGGTGCAATATTTCACTTCTACCTGTGCCAGAGTCCAATTACGTATAGCCTACTTACACATGCCGCTTTTCTTTTTACTTCATTTTATATATGTTTTTCTTTTTTTTTTTACTTTATTGAACTTCATTTTTACTCTTCTTCTGTGTATAGCATGAAAAATGGAGCATCTGCAAAAGCTGCAATTTCCTCCGGGGATTAATAAAGTATTCTGATTCAGATTAAAAACTTGTATTTCTATCAATATCTAAGGAGAACAGGGTCGGAACAAAATTATTTTAGCCCAAAGGCATTTAAGATATTTACTACTGTCACACACACACACACACACACACACACACACACACATACACATACACACATACACACACACACAGTATACTACATGAACAAATTTATTGCAACACCAGTCTTAATTACTGAATACCTGTGTTTCATCGAGTTTCATTACCACACTAGTATAAAATTAGGCAACTATCCATAACATTTTAACAATTTAACAGGAAGGTTCACAAAGCAAGGTGATAAAATGGTGGGGTTTGATGTATATAAACAAAAAGAATATGCAGGTCTCAGTGCAAGTAACACTATAAAGAAAAATATTAGTCATACTAATCTGTAAAACAACTAGAACCTTAAGATGAATGACAGGATGATAACCAAAACATATAAAATGAAGTATTAATAGTGAAAAGCCATAATTAGACACATTTAAATAATACACTTATAAAAAATAATTTTGCCTATTTAAGTTGAGAGGGGAAAATACTTCATTTAAATTTAAAGCTTAACAATAAATGAAATTAACTAACTAGAGCGAAGTATAAATGAAATAATCTGAGAGAATAGCAAATCAACTACATAAAAGCTTTCTTACCTTCCCAGTGGTGGGAAGTGTCTGGGTCCGGTTAAAAATGTCCTCCTCATTAACGCTTATTAGTTCTGCCTCTGCAGGTGGAAACCGTGAAGGAAAAACCAAGACGTCGCTCTTTAACGTGTCTGAGTTAAAACACACGTCATACTGCTGGGTGGATTTGGAGTACGACCAGCTCCCGTCAGGATGTGTAGTGACCACCGGCATACCATGCCTCCCAAAATTGTCATTTGATTTGTAACACTTAACTACTATTAAACTGACGAGACTCAGTAAAAATATCACTGATACTGAAACCACAGCGATGAGCAAATATAGGTTCAAATATGAAGAGTCGTCCTCCTTGGTTGGTACTTTCCTTAAAGAAAGCTGCACATTGTCCATATTTTCAACAACCACAACTTCAATGCTCACAGATGCCGACAGTGAAGGTTCTCCATTATCTGACACAGTTATCATTAGAGGATGTGCTTTTAAGTCATTGTCACTCATTCGCCTCTTCGTCCTTATTTCTCCAGAACTACTTCCAATAAGGAATAGATTGGTCCCCTTTGATTCAGTCATATGATACGAAAGGAGAGCGTTATATCCAGCATCGTGGTCTACAGCTCTGATTTTAGCCACAAAATACCCTGCTTCTGCATTGTAGGGAATAGTCTCAGTATTTACAAATCCCGGGGTTGAATAAGGTGGTAGAAACACAGGATTGTTGTCATTCTCATCCAATACAAAAATATTCACTGTCACATTGCTACTTAGAGGAGGAAGGCCAGAGTCCGTTGCTTGAACTTTAAAATGTATTAGTTTGATTTCCTCGTAATCTAAGGGCTGTATGCTAAATAGTTCACCTGTTTCGGAGTTTATGTTCATACGATGTGTGACTTGCTGTCCTGCATCGAACAGAGAATAAACAACGTGCGCATTTTCACCGATATCCACGTCATGTGCGGTTAGTGATGCCAACAGAACTCCAACAGGACTATTTTCTTTTACGCTAATATTTATCATTGGTGCTGGAAATAGAGGAGGATTATCATTTATATCTGAAACCAGAATAGTTATAACCGTACTGCTTGAAAGAGATGGTGTTCCCTCATCGTTAGCTACAACTGTAATGTCATATTGTGGGTGTAGCTCCCTGTCCAGAGCTTCGTTTACTACAAGAGAATAAGAATTTTTGTATGACGGATGTAATTTGAAGGCACTCAGCCCTATAATTTTGCAGTCTATCTTCCCATTCATGCCACTGTCTTTATCTAATACAGTTATTAATGCTATATCTGTTCCTGGTTTTATGCCTTCGCTTACTGACCTCATAAGGCGACTAACTGATATCTCAGGTGCATTATCATTTACATCCTCTACCTCGATTAACACTTTACAACTGGACTTTCTAGACGAATGCCCTTTATCTTGTGCTTGTATTCGAAGCTCCACCGCTGAAACTTCCTCGTGATCAATGTTGCTTTTGATAACGATTTTTCCAGAAACGGGATTAATAAAGAAACTTTCTATGGCTGAGTTTTTGGTGCCACTAACGATGGAATATGACACTTCACCGTTAATGCCCTCATCTGCGTCTTCTGCGGAGACGGTAAATATTGTTGTGCCTACGGGTACATTTCCTGTATCTTGATTTTATATAAAGGCTTTGTAAACACGGGATTGTTATCATTTATATCCAGTACATTTATAACAAGCTGTAAAGTCCCCGTTCTGGGAGGCGTCCCGCCGTCTGTCGCTGTCACTACGAGCTTGACCATCGACTCTTTTTCTCTGTCCAGAGATTTCTGCAGCACTAATTCAGCTGAATCACTCTGCTCATCCAGTGAAAAATACTCGTTAGGACTAATTTTGTAGGATTTTACTGAATTACTACCGATATCAGCATCCCTTGCAGTAGGTAATGGAAATCGATCCCCCAAAAGCACATTTTCGCTAATGTCCAAGCTCAGTATTTCATGCTGAAACAACGGAGAGTTATCATTTACATCCAGCACGTTAATTTCAACACGGTAGAAGATCTGAGGGTCCTTTATCATGGCTTCGAAATGGATGAGACATTTCTGCCTTTTTTCGCAAAGCTTCTCTCTGTCAATTCTGTCGTTGACAAATAAAATTCCGGTTTTTAGATTCACATCAAAATATCCAATATTAGATTCAGTTACAAGCTGGAACTTACGCGATTCTAGGTCCTGAACATTAATATTTAGATCCGTTGCTATATTTCCAATGACGGTTCCCTTCCTGGCCTCCTCTAAAACGGAATATGACAACTGACAGCAGCATGAATTGCATAAAGAAAGCAACATCAGTGCCTTTATCCACGCAGAGCAAGAAATATCCCAAAAAATCACTTTATCCATTTTGGTGATGTATAAAAGTAAACAAAGCAGAGCATCTGGAGTTCATCTGTCCATTTACAAAAGAGAAATGCAAAGAGAGCCACGCGAAATCCGAAGTACTTGTCGCTTTGTGTTTCCGTGCGATTTATACGAGGTTTAGTCATTTTCACTAAATCCAACTCATGGTCTACAGCGTCCTCTAGTGAAAACAAATGGGTTTACATTCACTTTTTATGCGAGATATAAAAATAGGTAAATAATTGAGTTTAAATATTAACTATTTAATATTAACTATTTAAATATTTGTAATTTGTATAAATAAATAAATAAATACTTTTTACTTATATATATATATATAATAATATATATATATTTATATATATATATATATATTTATTTTTTTTTTTTTTTTATGGTGAAAATATTAATTTACATGAGTTCGAAATCAATCCGAATGGGTTTCTTTAAATAACAACATTCCAAATAAAAAAGCCGACTGAACTAATGAAGACAATCAACACGCAAAACCAGAGCACACTGTAGCCAGCGTTAAATAAAGAGAACGTTAATCATGTTCTTACCTGTCCAGTGCTGGGAAGAGTCTGGGTTCGAGTAAATGTGTCTCCTTTATTAATGCTGATCAGTTCTGCCTCTGAAGGCGAAAAAGTTGAAGGAAAAACCATGACATCGCTCTTTAGAGTGTCTGAGCTAAAACACACGTCATACTGCTGAGTTGATTTTGAGTAAGACCAGCTTCCATCAGGATGTGTAGTTACCACGGGGACACCAGATCTCCCGAAACTGCTGTATGTTCCGTAGCATTTAGCTACTATTAAGCAGATTAGACTGATTAAAAATATCACCGACACTGAAATAACAGCGATGAGCAGATACAGATTTACATCCGAAAAATCTTCGTCCTTACTTGGTACTTTTCTTAAAAAAGGTTGCAAGCTGTCCAAGTTTTCAACAACCACAACCTCAATGTTCAACATTGTTGAAAGTGAAGGTTCTCCATGATCAGAAACGGTAATTATAAGCGGGTGAGTCTTCAGATCATTGTCGCTCATGTGTCTTTTCGTTCTAATTTCTCCAGAGCTTGTTCCAATCCGAAAAAGATTAGTTCCCTTTGACTCAGTAATATGGTAGGATAATAAGGCGTTATAACCAGAGTCAGAATCAACAGCTCTGACTTTTGCCACGAAATAGCCCGCTTCAGCGGAGTAGGGGACGTTTTCAGTGATTACCGATCCAGACTCTGAATAAGGTGGTAGAAACACCGGACTATTATCATTTTCATCCATGATGAAAATATTCACAGTCACATTGTTACTTTGTTGAGGGATGCCAGAATCAGAGGCTTGGATTGTAAGTTGAATTCGATTGGTTTTCTCGTAGTCAAAAGACTTCAGGCTGAATAATTCCCCGGTGTGTGAGTTTATGTTAATAGGAGGTGACAGTCTATTGTTGGTATCAATTAGTGAGTAGACGATGCGTGCATTTTCGCCCATGTCTAGGTCTGTTGCGGTTAAAGACGCCAAAAATGTTCCTATTGCGCTGTTTTCTTTCACGCTGACATTTAACACAGGTGCTGAAAATGTTGGTGCGTTGTCATTCAAATCCGAAATCTGAATGGATATAACTTCACTGCTGGAGAGTGAAGGGGTTCCCTCATCAGTTGCTATAACAGTAACGGTAAATTGGGGATTACGCTCTCTGTCAAGATCTTCATTTACTACAAGCGAATACGAGCCTTTATACGAAGATTTTATTTTAAACGGACTCGGTGCAATAATTTTACAGTTCACTTTGCCACTTAAGCCACCATCTTTATCAGAAACGAATATTAATGCCACGTCTGTACCAGGCTTGATGCCCTCGCTTAATGAGCTCATCAGCAGAGTAACTGTTATCTCTGGTGCATTGTCATTCACGTCCTCGATTTCAATTAAGACTTTACATTTGGACAGCCTTGGAGGATGACCTTTATCCTGAGCCTGTATCCTAAGTTCCACAGCATGATTTTGCTCATAATCTATAACCCCACTAACAGTGACATCACCAGAAACAGGATTGACAGAGAAAAGCCCCGATGCTGTCATTTCATCATCACTCACAATAGAATACCACACTTCGCCATTCTTTCCTTCGTCTGCGTCTGTTGCTGAAACTGAAAAGATTTTAGTGTCGATTGGGGCATTCTCACTTATTTTTACTTTGTACAAAGGTTTTGTAAAAACCGGACTATTGTCGTTAATATCCAAAACATTGATCAGAAGCTGCAGTGTACCAGATCTGGGAGGTGTACCGCCGTCCAAAGCGGTCAGGACGAGTCTGATGACCGATTCTTTTTCTCGGTCGAGAGATTTTTGAAGCACTAACTCAACAGAAGCACTCTGCTGCCCAAAGCTTTGTACATCTAATGAAAAATATTCGTTCTGGCTCAGTTTGTAGGTTTTTACTGAATTGCTGCCAACGTCCATGTCGCGGGCAGCTGTTAAAAGAAACCGATCTCCCGGAAGCATGTTCTCAGAAACGTCCAAAGGAAGGGTTTTCCGTAAAAAATCCGGAGAATTATCATTGACGTCTAATATACTAATTTCAATACGATACAGATTATGAGGGTTGTCTATGATTGCCTCAATATTTACAGAGCATTTCTGTCGTATTTTGCACAGCATCTCCCGATCTATTCTGCCGTTAACGAGTAAAAAACCTGTTTTCAGATTTACCTCAAAATACTTGGTATTAGATCCATTCACAAGATGAAACATACGCGACTCAAGATCTTGTACATTGAGATTAAGGTCTTTTGCGATATTTCCAATAATGGTCCCCGTTTTCACCTCCTCCGAAACAGAGTAGGATAACTGACCGTAGCATAAATTCAACAAGCAAAGCAATATCAGAACCTTTATCAATCCAGATCGAGCTCTGACTCGTCGATCCATTGCGCTGCTGTACCAGATCCTAGATCCGAAACGACATAAGCTAGACTTCGAATGGGCAGCTAAACTGCCGATTATTTTATAGACGTATCCACGGTGCTTTTCTTTACACAGGGTGTATTTCGGGCTTTTTAAATTCAAGTTACGGTCTAGAGCGACATCTTGTGTCAAATACAGGAATAAAACAGCAATTTGGAATGATGTTTTGAAGAGCTACGTTTTTTCTTTGACTTTAATAAGATCAATAAACACAAAAATACAGCAAAACGGAAAAATCGGAATAATATGAGTTGGCAGTTTACAAAGTATTTTTTTCAAATTGTGCTGCTGTATGTTTTACTAGCCATTTAGCATTAAACACTCGCATTATGTAATTTAAAAATAATGATCTAGAAAAATCTTGGCATGGGGCAGCACGGTGGCTTAGTGGTTAGCACGTTTGCCTGTCAGCGCTAGGGATTCCCGGTTTGAATTCCCATCTGGGTGGATTTCCATGTTCTCCCCGTGTCCGCGTGGGTTTCCTCTGGGTTCTCCGGTTTCCTCCCACAGTCCAAAAACAAAAACTCCAAATTGCCCCATGTACAGGTTGTTTGTGTGAGTGAGTGTGTGCCCTGCGATAGGTTGGCGCCCTGTCCTGGGTGTATCTGCCCAGCGCCCGTATAATATGTTATTATATTGTGTGCAAGAAGAGCACCATAATGAAACTAAATACAAAAATAGAGTAAAGTAGAGTAAAGTTTACCAATAGCGGAAAGTAACTGACTGCTACCTGTTCTCAAGCAGACATTGGTGTATGCAACTGTTAAATGACTTACGTTTTTCTGAGATAGATTTTTCAGACAGGGTAAGAGGTGATTCTATAATGTCCCAGATATTTCAATGTTTCAACTTGTGAAATATAAATGTGCTACTCTGCAATTAAACTAAAAGCAAACAACAACGTTTTGATAAATCCAATAGCAAAACTTCTTCTGCTAAATGAAATTCACAATAAGTAAACTATAGGGCAATAGGGTGTTATGGTCATAATGTGAACAGTGCAGGCATATATATATATCAAAATCAGCTATTAACAGAGTTGTAATTTTCACCCTAAGATTTATTATTACTGGTGCTAAAATAGGCGGCACGGTGGCTTAGTGGTTAGCAAGTTCGCCTCGCAGCGCAAGCGATTCCCGGTTCGAATCCCCATGTGGGTGGAGTTTCTATGTTCTCCCCGTATCAGCGTGTGTTTCCTCCGGGTTCTCTGGTTTCCTCCCACAGTCCAAAAACATGGATCAAGTAATTTGAGTTCTCCAAATTGCCCCATATAGGTGTGTATGTGTACATGTCTGTGTGAGTGAGTGTGTGCCCAGCGATAAATTGGCACCCTGTCCTGGATGTATCTGCCCAGCGTCCGAAATGTTCTCCCCTGGATGGGCATGGGGAACCTACCCCCGCGACCCTAATATATAAATAAAGAGGAAGATAATGGATGGATGGTGCTAAAATACGTGCATATTGTCATTAAATTGGTATTTGTTGCTTAAAAAAGAATAAATCTAATTATTGATATCTATAGATTGAGATGTAAACTAGGTGAATGTGACGAAAAATGTGACGGAAACATCACTTTAACTGCAGGGAAGTTAATGTATCATTCCTCACCTGCTCCGTATTTGGAAGAGTACGAGTTCTTGTAAAAGTGTCTCCTCCATTTATGCTGATTAGTTCTGCGTCTCTAGGTGGAAACGACGAAGGGAATACCATGACATCGCTCCTCAGGGTGTCTGAGTTAAAGCATATGTCATAATGTTGGGTGGATTTAGACCAGCTCCCATCTAGATGTGTAGTTACTACTGGAACACTAGATTTGTTGTGACTCCTAAGGCATTTAGCTACTAACAGACCGATGAGGCTTAATACAAACATTACTGACACTGAAACGATGGCGATGAGCAGGTAGAGATTCAAGTCGGAAGGACCATCTTTCCTGATGGGTTGGTGCTTTAGAGAAGTCTGCATGTTGTCCATATTTTCAGTCACTACAACTTCAATCGTTATACTTGCTGATAGAGGAGGTTCTCCGTTATCTGACACGGTAATTATAAGTGGGTGGATTTTTAAATCGTTGTCACTCATTCGTCTTTTTGTTCTGACTTCTCCAGAACTGGTTCCAATGCGAAAAAGGTTAGTTCCCTTTGGTTCCGTGATATGATATGACAAGAGAGCATTATAGCCAGAATCAAAATCCACAGCTCTGATTTTAGTCACAAAATAACCTCCTTCAGCAGAGTAGGGAATGTTCTCTGTGAATACAGATCCGGGTTCTGAGTAAGGTGGTAGAAATACTGGACTGTTATCATTCTCATCAAGGACAAAAATATTCACTGTTGTGTTGCTACTTAGTTGAGGAAAGCCAGAGTCGGTGGCTTGTGCTTCAAACTGAATTTGTTTGGTCTCTTCAAAATCGAAGGACATCAGGTTATATAATTCACCTGTGCTCGGGTTTATTTTAAACAGGTTACTCACTTTGCTGCGCTCTCGTTCAATCAGGGAATATACAACATGAGCATTTTCTCCAATGTCTGAGTCATGTGCTGTTATTGACGTTAACACGTGTCCCACTGGACTGTTTTCTTTTAATACAACATTTATAACAGGTGCAGTAAAAATGGGAGCATTGTCGTTCACATCTGCAACCTGAATAGTTATGATGTTGGTACTTGAAAGAGATGGCACCCCATTGTCATTAGCTATGACAGTAATGTCGTACTGTGAAGTCTTTTCTCTGTCCAGTGGTTCCTTCAAAACCAGTGAGTAAGAATTTTTATAGGAATTTTGTAATTTAAAGGGACTTGGACCAACAACCTTGCAGTCGACTTTGCCATTTCTGCCCTCATCATTATCCGACACAGAGACTAACGCGACATCTGTGCCAGGCCTTATGTCCTCACTAACCGAACTCATGAGCAGAGTAACAGATATATGCGGTGAATTATCATTTACATCCACAACTTCAATTAATACCTTACATCGAGACCTTTTAGGATGATATCCTTTGTCCTGCGCTTGTACTCTCAGCTCAAAGGCAGTGATAAGCTCATAATCGATTATCCCCTTGACACTGATATCCCCAGAAACAGGATTTATGGTAAAAAGGTCTGACGCTGTGTTTCCTTCATCGCGGACAATGGAGTACGTTAATTCCCCGTTGCTACCCTCATCTGCGTCGGTTGCAGTAACGCTGAGTATTTTATTGTCTAAGGGTGCATTCTCATTAATCTTGGCTTTGTACAGGGACGTCGTGAAAACAGGGCTGTTGTCGTTAGCATCCTGTACATTTATGACAAGCTGCATCGTACCCGATCTTGGAGGCGTCCCACCGTCCACAGCCGTTAGTACAAGCTTTATAATAGATTCCTTTTCTCTGTCCAAAGATTTCTGTAATACCAATTCGGCTGAAACACTATGTTCTCCAAAACTTTGGATATCCAGGCTAAAATACTCATTTGTGTTTAGTTTATAGGTTTTTACAGAATTAATTCCCATGTCCAGATCTCGGGCTGTAGTCAACGGAAACCGATCTCCCGGAGGATCATTTTCACTAATTTCCAAAGAAAGCGTTTGAAAAGGAAATGCAGGAGTATTGTCGTTTATATCCAGTACGTTGATTTCCACACGATATAACTTGTGGGGGTTGTAGATAATCGCCTCAACGTCCATTAAGCATTTTGGTTTGTTTTCACACAGTTCCTCTCGATCTATTCTTTCATTAACAATAAGAGTCCCCGTTTTTCTATTTACCTCGAAATACTTGGAGTTGGCTCCCACTACAAGTTGAAACATGCGCGATTCCAGTTCATGTAATCCGAGATTAACATCCTTTGCTATATTTCCAACCACTGTTCCCTTCTTAGCTTCTTCTGAAACGGTGTAGGAAATCTGTCCGTGGCAGAAATCCCATAAACAAAGCAGCTGTAATGTCTGCATCCACGCAGAACGAGCACCGACAGCGAAACGCATTGTTTACTTAGATAATCGAGCTTCTTTAAGATATCTTTTGGATATAATTAATAAAAAGCAGTTCATCAAATTGAAAAATAAAATATAAAAAGCAGTTCATCACGCAACCCCGCTCAGAAGCAACTGACTCAGTGTTACAGTTTGACGCTCAGGGTGGAGTGCTGATGGTTTATTTAATTCATCCTGCGGTCTACAGCGACATCTTACGTTAATGTACGGTTTTACATTAGGAATAAAGCTGTATGTTTTTATAATATCTACAATATGTTGTTCTATTAACTTTACTTTTTTTGGCTGGATTTCTCAAAAGTGTCGTAGCGCTAAGTACTTCGTAACGTCGTACTTAAGAACGTTCTTAAATTTACGAGCCTTTCCGGAATGCATGCGTAACTTAAGTCGTTCTTAAAATCGCTCGTAACTTACGAGTACTCAGACCCACTCGTAACTCACTAAGAGGTTCGTAACTGGCAGCGAACAAAGTCTCACAGACGCACTGGTTGTTTAAATAGAAATAAAATAAGCACTAATAGTATCACCTGGAATTCGGTAATTTAGTCACGTATTATTTTATACATTATCATTATTTTATAGATATCTTTAGTTTCCAGATTTCAATCGCATATATATATATATATATATATATATATATATATATATATATATATATATATATATATATATATATATATATATATATACATCCATCCATCCATCCATCCATCCATCATCATCTTACATTTTATCCACTATTAGGGTCGCGGTGGGGTTCCCTATGCCCATCCAGGGAAGAACTCGGGCGCTAGTACACCCAGCACAGGGCACCAATCCATCGCTGGGCACCCACTCACTCACACATATTCACACACTGAATTACAGTTTACAGGCATAAACTGTATTCGGCAGGAACATGAATGCCGTCTTCATTCTCACATTCTTCATCAGGAAGATTTAAGCCAGCCCCAACTGCAATGTTGTGTTGTGCTGGTGAAAACATAAATCCCCTGATGCATATATATATATATATATATATATATATATATATATATATATATATATATATATATATATATATATATATATATATATTCATTCATTATCAATTAGGGTCGCGGTGGGGTTCATCATGCCCATCCAGGGGAGAACGTCTCGGGCGCTGGGCAGATAGACCCGCCTATTTATTTATTTATTTATATATCCCCATCTTGTTGGAGTTTCCATGTACTACCCATGTCCGTGTGGGTTTCCTCTGGTTTCCTCCCACAGTCCAAAAAAACATGGATCAAATAAATTGAGTTCTCCAAATTGCCCCATGTGTTTGTGTGAGTGAGTGTGTGCCCAGCGATGGATTGGCGCTCTGTCCTGGGTGTATCTGCCCAGCGCCCTAAACTTTCTCCCCTGGATGGGCATGGGGAACCCCCACACGACCCTAATAGAGGATAAAGTGGAAGATAATGGATAGATGTATATATGCGTTTAAATCTGGAAACTATGGAAACTAAAGATATCTATAAAATAATGATAATGTGTAAAATAATACGTGATTATATTACCGATTTCCAGGTGATACTATTAGTGCTTATTTTATTTCTGTTCGATTTAAATAACCAATGCGTCTGTGAGTCATTGTTCGCTGCCAGTTACGAACTTCTTAGTGAGTTACGAATGGGTCTGAGTACTCGTAAGTTACGAGCGATTTTAAGAACGACTTAAGTTACGCATGCGTTTGGGAAAGGCTCGTAAATTTAAGAATGTTCTTAAGTATTAAGTTGCGTCGTACTTAGCGCTACGACACTTTTGGGAAATCCACCCGTTCTCAGTACTAAAACTAGGCATGTTGGATAAGGTGTTGGCTGAATTTTTACCAATGTAGAACTTGTAAGTGTTTGGATTACTTTTAAATCTAAATAAATCTAAAATCCATGAAACTTCTAAAGCATTTTAAAGTGCAGAAATTCCGAATCTCCTACCTTTGTAGAACTTGGAAGAGTTTGGATTCGGTTAAAAGTGTCTCCTCCGTCAATGCTGATTAACTCCGCGTCCGCTGGCGGAAATGACGCCGGGAAAACAACAACGTCACTCTTCAAAGTGTCGGAGTTAAAACATACGTCGTACTGCTGAATGGATTTAGAATAAGACCAACTCCCGTCAGGATGTGTAGTAACCACTGGAACACTAGACCTGCTGAAACCGTCATATGTTCCGTAGCATTTAGCTGCTATTAATCCGATCAGACTCAGTAAAAATATCACTGATACTGAAATAATCCCGATCAGAAGATAAAGGTTTAAATCTGAAAAGTTGTCCTCCGGCACTGGTACTTTTCTCTGGAAATTCCGCACATCGTCCAGCCTTTCAACCACGGAGACATCGATAGTCACTGATGCTGATAGTGAAGGTTCTCCATGATCAGATACCAAAATAATCAGCTGGTGAGTTTTTAAGTCATTGTCACTCATTCGTCGTTTAGTTCTTATTTCTCCATTGTTGTTCCCGATTCGAAACAGATTAGTTCCCTTCGGTTCGGTGACGTAATATGATAATAAAGCATTATAACCGGCATCAGCATCCACAGCTCTGATTTTGGCTACAAAGTACCCCGCTTCAGCAGCGTAGGGAATATTCTCAGGGTTCACTGATCCAGTTTCAGAATAAGGAGGTAAAATAGCGGGACTGTTGTCGTTTTCATCCAGAATAAAAACATTTACAGTTACGTTGCTGCTCAGAGGTGGAGTCCCAGAGTCTGTAGCTTGAACTACAAACTGGAAAGTTTTCATTTCTTCATAATTAAAAGAGTGCATACTGTACAGATCACCAGTTACAGAGTTTATGCTAACAGCTGAAGATGAAGTGATATCAGAAGTTCGAAGTAAGGAATAGGTCACGTGGGCATTTTCACCAAAGTCCAGGTCGTGTGCAGTTACAGATGCTATTAGTTCTCCCGCTGCACTGTTCTCTTTCACATAAACAGAAAGAGAAGATTCAGGGAAACGAGGTTCGTTATCATTTACGTCAGAGATGTGGACTGTTAGGACAGCAGTGCTGGACAGAGGAGGGACACCTTCATCTGTCGCTGTTATGGACACATTATATAGAGCATTCTGTTCTCGGTCAAGTGCACTGTTTAAAACCAGAGAAAAATATTTACCCTGAGTAGATTCTAATATAAATGGTAAATTCTGAGGTATAGAACACCGAACCTTTCCGTTCTTACCTCCATCTTTGTCTTGTACTGTGATGAATGCAATTACTGTCCCTTTATGAGCATCCTCTCGGACATTGTCCAAAAGAGAGGAGAGTTTAATATCTGGTGCATGATCATTTAAGTCCAGAACCTCAACGAGAACCTTACAGTGTGATGCTACTGGTAAATGCCCTCTGTCTAGCGCCTCCACGCGTATTTCAAATACATTTGTTTCTTCATAATCTAGAATCCCAACGACTGTTATTTCTCCAGTTATATTGTTGATGGCGAATTTATCTGTAATTATCTTTTGGCCTTTTTTAAACTTGTATATTACTTCCCCATTAAGTCCCTCGTCGGGATCTGTAGCATTCAATTTTAATATTATCGTACCGGAAGCTGTATTTTCTGGAACATGGACCTTGTATATTTGTTTTGAAAAAACTGGCGAATTATCGTTGGCATCTAAGACATTAATAATTATATTTGATGTTCCAGATTTTGCCGGTTTAGCACCATCCACTGCAGTCAGTATGAGTTGGACCTCAGTCTGCATTTCTCTGTCCAATGATTTCTGCAGCACCAGCTCTGGTGATGGCCCACCGTCTGCTTGGGAATGTACTTCTAAGTTAAAAAACGGATTTTGTGATAGTTTGTAAGTGGATACAGAATTGCTTCCGACATCTGGGTCTTCTGCGTTGACCAGAGGAAATTTAGTTCCTAATACTGTATGTTCAGATACAAGAATCTCTTGGAATTTCCCCGGAAAAGCAGGAGCGTTGTCATTAATATCTATTATTTTAACCTCAATGCTGTAAACATTTAACGGGTTATTTACAATGGCTTCCAAGCTTTCAGTACAAACGTTGCTTTTCGGACAGAGCTCCTCTCTGTCTATGGGCTCCAGTACAAATAGAACACCGGTTTTAATGTTCACATCAAAATGTTTCTTTGATGATGCCGACGCGATTCTGAGCATCCGAGATTCCAGCTCGTCTATTTTTAAATTTAAATCCTTAGCCAGATTTCCTACAAACGTCCCCGGACTCACCTCCTCTGACACGGAATAAACGATCTGCTTCGAAGAGACAATCCGACCACAAATCCAGAGCAAATACACAAAGACCGTCCACAAACGTCCAACGAACAACACGAAGCCATAGTCCAAAGGTCTGCTTTTAGTTGCTTCCAGATGTACGGATCTCAAAAATTTATTTGCGGTTACCCTTTCTATTATTTTGACTTGAAGACGTTTACCCTCCGACTCTTGTTTTTGATGGGTGTAGCTCTACGTACATAAAAGGAGGAGCGCAGAAGACGATGCAATTTATATCTGTTGGTAGACATTGCCATCTTGTGGTGATGTTAATGAACGAAAATCTAAAATTACAAACCCAAACAAATGTTGACAAAAAGGATGCTGTATCCGATGATTTTTTTGAAAACCTTTAATTTTTTTTCAGAAATTGTATTAAAACATGATTACGATTTTTCTTAAATATGTATGCCCTATTTCACAATATACATGTATTTAAAAGTGGATCACAAATTCGAAGGTAAAATTAATGTCACAAACCGTGAAGTAATCTAACAAGCATTACATAGTAAAAAATAACTTTTCATATGAAAATAAAAGAGCTTTAATTGCAAAAGAATACTGCACAACATACACTAAATCCAGCCAAAATTAAAGAAAAATATTTAAATGTTATAATTGCATTCATTATATCTTCCACTTTATCCTCTATAAGGGCGCTAGGGTTCCCCATGCCCAATCCAGTTTTTGGTTTGCAATATATACAGCTAAAAATCTTGATTTTTAAAAAAGTACACTCATTCAATTGACTTCGTAATGTTTTATTATTTGTGAGTTCTCCAAATTGCCCCAAACCCGGAGTGTGTATGTTTGTGTGCCCAGCAGGGGGCGCCCTGTCATGGGTCTATCTGCCCAGCGCCCGAGATAAATTTCAGTGTTAGTAAAGGCAATGTCCTCAAGCCACGTTTCTTATTGGAATCATTATTTTTGAAAACTATTTTGAAAAATTTAATAAAAAAAATAATAATTATAATAATCATTAGTTAAATGTATTGAAATAAAATTATATATAATTGTAATTAATAAAAGGTCATAGGAAATACGTTTTTCTTTTGGAAAGCTGAATTTTTTAAAAAAAAAAAATTTCTAATGCTGCCCGGAATCAGTGAATTACAAAAGCAATTTAATATTTAAAGCATTTAAATTCAGAAACTCCGAATCTCCTACCTTTGTAGAACTTGGAAGAGTTTGGATTCGGTTAAAAGTGTCTCCTCCGTCAATGCTGATTAACTCCGCGTCCGCTGGCGGAAATGACGCCGGGAAAACAACAACGTCACTCTTCAAAGTGTCGGAGTTAAAACATACGTCATACTGCTGAATGGATTTAGAATAAGACCAACTCCCGTCAGGATGTGTAGTAACCACTGGAACACTAGACCTGCTGAAACCGTCATATGTTCCGTAGCATTTAGCTGCTATTAATCCGATCAGACTCAGTAAAAATATCACTGATACTGAAATAATCCCGATCAGAAGATAAAGGTTTAAATCTGAAAAGTTGTCCTCCGGCACTGGTACTTTTCTCTGGAAATTCCGCACATCGTCCAGCCTTTCAACCACGGAGACATCGATAGTCACTGATGCTGATAGTGAAGGTTCTCCATGATCAGATACCAAAATAATCAGCTGGTGAGTGAGTTTTAAGTCATTGTCACTCATTCGTCGTTTAGTTCTTATTTCTCCATTGTTGTTCCCGATTCGAAACAGATTAGTTCCCTTCGGTTCGGTGACGTAATAAGATAATAAAGCATTATAACCGGCATCAGCATCCACAGCTCTGATTTTGGCTACAAAGTACCCCGCTTCAGCAGCGTAGGGAATATTCTCAGGGTTCACTGATCCCGTTTCAGAATAAGGAGGTAAAATAGCGGGACTGTTGTCGTTTTCATCCAGAATAAAAACATTTACAGTCACGTTGCCGCTCAGAGGTGGAGTCCCAGAGTCTGTAGCTTGAACTACAAACTGGAAAGTTTTCATTTCTTCATAATTAAAAGAGTGCATACTGTACAGATCACCAGTAACAGAGTTTATGCTAACAGCTGAAGATGAAGTGATATCAGAGGTTCGAAGTAAGGAATAGGTCACGTGGGCATTTTCACCAAAGTCCAGGTCGTGTGCAGTTACAGATGCTATTAGTTCTCCTGCTGCACTGTTCTCTTTCACATAAACAGAAAGAGAAGATTCAGGGAAACGAGGTTCGTTATCATTTACGTCAGAGATGTGGACTGTTAGGACAGCAGTACTGGACAGAGGCGGGACACCTTCATCTGTCGCTGTTATGGACACATTATATAAAGCATTCTGTTCTCGGTCAAGTGCGCTGTTTAAAACCAGAGAAAAATATTTCCCCTGAGTAGATTCTAATACAAATGGTAAATTCTGAGGTATAGAACACCGAACCTTTCCGTTCTTACCTCCGTCTTTGTCTTGAACTGTTATAAATGCAATTACTGTCCCTTTTTTGGTATCCTCTCGGACATTGTCCAGAAGTGAGGAGAGTTTAATATCTGGTGCATGATCGTTCACGTCCAGAACCTCCACCAGAACCTTACATTGTGATGCTAACGGAATATTTCCCCTGTCTTTTGCCTCCACGCGGATTTCAAAGGTCATTGTTTCTTCATAATCTAGTTTTCCAGCTATTGCTAGTTCTCCAGTTGTACTGTTGATGGCAAATTTATGCATAATGTCTTTTTGATTTTCTTTAAAGCTATATATTATTTCCCCATTGACGCCCTCGTCGAAGTCTGTAGCGCTCAACTGCAGTATTACAGTTCCGATAGCTGCGTTTTCTGGCACTTGAGTTTTATAAACCTTTTTTGTAAAAACCGGTGCATTATCATTAATGTCCACAACCACGATATTAATATTTGTTGTACCGGATTTTGGCGGTTTTCCTCCATCGATTGCAGTCAGTACAAGCTTAATTTCATGTTGATTTTCTCTGTCTAACGATTTTAGAAGGACCAGCTCTGAAGATGGTACACTTTCCGGTCCCGAATTTACTTCCAAATCAAAGAAACTATTTTGTGACAGTTTATAAGTGGATACGGAATTACTTCCGACATCTGGATCTTTCGCGCTAGCCAAAGGAAATTTAGTCCCTGGTACTGTAACCTCAGGTATCTGAATATTTATAATATTTCCCGGAAAAACAGGTGCGTTGTCATTAACATCCGTTATTTTCACCTCAATGCTGTAAACATTTAACGGGTTATTCACAATGGCTTCCAAGCTTTCAGTACAAACGTTGCTGTTCGGACAGAGCTCCTCTCTGTCTATGGGCTCCAGTACAAAAAGAACACCGGTTCTGATGTTCACATCAAAATGTTTTTTTGACGATGCCGAAGCAATTCGGAGCATCCGAGATTCCAGTTCGTCTATTTTTAAATTTAAATCCTTCGCCAGATTTCCTACAAACGTCCCCGGACTCACCTCCTCCGACACGGAATAAACGATCTGCTTCGAAGAGACAATCCGACCACAAATCCAGAAAAAATACACAAAGACCGTCCACAAACGTCCAACAGAGCAAAAACGAAGCCATAGTCCAAAGGTCTGCTTTTAGTTGCTTCCACATTAACTGATCTCAAAAAATAATTTGCCGATTCCAAATGTTAGCCTTTCTATTATTTCTGCAGATATGAAGCCATTTACCCTCCGACTCTGATTTTAAATGGGTGTAGCTCTACGCACATAAAAGGAGGAGCGCTGAAGTCAATGCAGTATTAGATCTGTTGGTAGACAATGCCATCCTGTGGTGATTTTAATGAATGAAAATCTAAAATTCCAAAAATTTCACCAATACGCGTTTTTTAAAAAGTGAGGATCTGTATCCGATTGACGATTGTTGAATTTTAAAGTTTTGTTTCAGATTCCATTGTATTACAACATGACGATTTTTCTTGAAATATGTATGCCCTATTACACAATAAATGTATTTAAACAGTGGAAATTCGAAGTTACATGTCCTGAAATGGTAATATCTATGTCATACACTGAAAGTAAGCAAACGAGCTTTAATTATAGACCTAAAATACTGTATGTAGTTTTAAGTGAATTACATAAACATGTGTTAATTGCATAAAAATACTGTAAATGACAGTGTGTATAAATCCAGCCAAAATTAAAGTAAATTTTAAATAAACATTATACATTCATTCATTTCCCCCGCTTTATATATTAGGGTCGGGGGGGGGTTCCCCAGCCAAAAGAACGTTTTACATTCAGGACAGGGCGCCAACAATGAAGAGGCATTTTTGTAAAAATTTGTTATTGTTTTTTGGATGCTGAGAAAAATAAGAACCCGTAAATCCACGCAAAACATTATTTGTCATCTAAAAATAAAAATAGGGATTCAAACCGTTTAATTAGCGCTTAATGACAAACACGTCCTAAACTATAGTTTTTATCTTCATGAAAAAAAGAATTTGGCAAACATGTAATAGAAGCATTCAGTTTTAAGAACGATAAAGTAAGTCCTCAATTGTTTTAATATCATAATTATTGGAATCATTTAAATGATTAGAACTGATTATATTTGGTTCAGTATTAGTTATATCCAGATAAAAATACGTTTTGAGTTGCATAATCGAATTTATTATTAGAATCGAAAAAATGATAAAAGAGCCTTAAGAAGTTAGTCTAAAGTCTAATTTCATAGAATATCCTATAAAAACTGAAAATTGAAGAGTTTGCATAATATATACATTTGCTGAAAGAATAAAATATTTTAAAGCTAAAATCAGTGGAATTACAAAAGCAATTAAAATAGCAGAAGTATCCGAATCTCCTACCTTTGTAGAACTTGGAAGAGTTTGGATTCGGTTAAAAGTGTCTCCTCCATCAATGCTGATTAACTCCGCGTCCGCTGGCGGAAATGACGCCGGGAAAACAACAACGTCACTCTTCAAAGTGTCGGAGTTAAAACATACGTCATACTGCTGAATGGATTTAGAATAAGACCAACTCCCGTCAGGATGTGTAGTAACCACTGGAACACTAGACCTGCTGAAACCGTCATATGTTCCGTAGCATTTAGCTGCAATTAATCCGATCAGGCTCAGTAAAAATATCACTGATACTGAAATAATCCCGATCAGAAGATAAAGGTTTAAATCTGAAAAGTTGTCCTCCGGCACTGGTACTTTTCTCTGGAAATTCCGCACATCGTCCAGCCTTTCAACCACGGAGACATCGATAGTCACTGATGCTGATAGTGAAGGTTCTCCATGATCAGATACCAAAATAATCAGCTGGTGAGTTTTTAAGTCATTGTCACTCATTCGTCGTTTAGTTCTTATTTCTCCATTGTTGTTCCCGATTCGAAACAGATTAGTTCCCTTCGGTTCGGTGACGTAATAAGATAATAAAGCATTATAACCGGCATCAGCATCCACAGCTCTGATTTTGGCTACAAAGTACCCCGCTTCGGCAGCGTAAGGAATATTCTCAGGGTTCACTGATCCCGTTTCAGAATAAGGAGGTAAAATAGTGGGACTGTTGTCGTTTTCATCCAGAATAAAAACATTTACAGTCACGTTGCCGCTCAGAGGTGGAGTCCCAGAGTCTGTAGCTTGAACTACAAACTGGAACGTTTTCATTTCTTCATAATTGAAAGAGTGCATACTGAACAAATCACCAGTAACAGAGTTTATGCTAACAGCTGAAGATGAAGTGATATCAGAAGTTCGAAGTAAGGAATAGGTCACGTGGGCATTTTCACCAAAGTCCAGATCGTGTGCAGTTACAGATGCTATTAGTTCTCCTGCTGCACTGTTCTCTTTCACATAAACAGAAAGAGGAGATTCGGGGAAACGAGGTTCGTTATCATTTACATCAGAGATGTGGACTGTTAGGACAGCAGTACTGGACAGAGGAGGGACACCTTCATCTGTCGCTGTTATGGACACATTATATAGAGCATTCTGTTCTCGGTCAAGTGCACTGTTTAAAACCAGAGAAAAATATTTCCCCTGAGTAGATTCTAATACAAATGGTAAATTCTGAAGTATAGAACACCGTATCTTTCCGTTCTTACCTCCGTCTTTGTCTTGAACTGTGATAAATGCAATTACTGTGCCTTTTTTGGCATCCTCTCGGACATTGTCCAAAACTGAGGAGAGTTTAATATCTGGTGCATGATCGTTCAAATCCAGAACCTCCACCAGAACCTTACAGTGCGATGCTAACGGACTATTTCCTCTGTCTTGTGCCTCCACGCGGATTTCAAAAGCCATTGTTTCCTCATAATCTAGATTTCCAGCCACCGATATTTCTCCAGTAGTATTGTTGATAGCGAATTTATCTGTTATTCCTTTTTGATTTTCTTCAAAGCTATATATTACTTCCCCATTAAGGCCCTCGTCAAGGTCTGTAGCGTTCAACTGCAGTATTACAGTTCCGATAGCTGCGTTTTCTGGTACCTGAGTTTTATAAACCTTCTTTGTAAAAACCGGTGCATTATCGTTTATATCTAGAACCACAATATTAATATTTGTTGTACCGGATTTTGGCGGCTTTCCTCCATCGACTGCAGTCAGTACAAGCTTAATTTCATGTTGATTTTCTCTGTCCAAAGGTTTTAGCAGGACCAGTTCTGGAGAGGGTCCACTTTCCGATTCCGAATTTAATTCTAGATTAAATAATGAATTTTGTGACAATTTATAAGTGAATACTGAGTTACTTCCGACATCTGAATCTTCAGCGATTGCCAAAGGAAATTTAGTCCCTGGTACTGTGAGCTCTGATACTCGAATATTTATAAAATTTCTGGGGAAAACAGGTGCGTTGTCATTAACATCCATTATTTTCACTTCAATGCTGTAAACATTTAACGGGTTATTCACAATGGCTTCCAAGCTTTCAGTACAAACGTTGCTGTTCGGACAGAGCTCCTCTCTGTCTATGGGCTCCAGTACAAAAAGAACACCGGTTCTTATGTTCACATCAAAATGTTTCTTTGATGATGCCGACGTGATTCGAAGCATCCGAGATTCCAGCTCATCTATTTTCATATTTAAATCCTTAGCCAGATTTCCTACAAATGTCCCCGGACTCACCTCCTCCGACACGGAATAAACGATCTGCTTCGAAGAGACAATCCGACCACAAATCCAGAGCAAATACACAAAGACCGTCCACAAACGTCCAACCGAAAAACACGAAGCCATATTCCAAATGGATGCTTTTAGCTGTCTCCACTGTATATTTACTGATTTCGTTTGTTTGCGTGTTTATTCATGCTATTCGAGTCATTCGTCCAACTGTGCCTGGGTGCAGCTATTTGTCAGTCGTAAGAGGCGGAACACAAAAGACAAATATAAGGCGTTTTGATTTGGTGGTAGACATTGCCATCATGTGGTATAGTGAATAAAAAATAATGATTTTTTTTCTCGTAGCATTAAAGCAACCAATACAAAATTACAACTTATACTACAAATTACATTAATAAAGATACAATTTAATTAATAAAAATCGTCAGTAGGTTAGATTCTATTATCCGGTGGAAGTGCTGAAAGTATTCAGTACCTCGGATAGCTCCCAGAGAAAAGACACTCTACTTAGATAAGCACTTGAAGTGAATAACATTTTTAATAAATCACTTTTTCCAATTTAATACTTATTAAGCTCTATAGATTTAAGATCCAAGATAAATATTCATTCATTCATTCATTCATTTATTCATTATCTCCCGCTTTATCCTCTATTAGGGTCGCGGTGGGGTTCCCCATGCCCATCCAGGGGAGAACATCTCAGGCGCTGGGCAGATGCCAGGACAGGGCGCCAATCCATCGCTGGGCACACACTCACTCACACAGACACACTATATGGGGCAATTTTGAGAATTCAATTGACTTGATCCATGTTTTTGGACTGTGGGAGGAAACCGGAGAACCCGGAGGAAACCCACGCAGACACGAGGAGAACATGGAAACTCCACCCAGATGGGGATTCGAACCGGGAGTCCCTAGCGCTGAGAGGCAAACGTGCTAACCACTAAGCCACCGTGCCACCTCCAAGATAAATATATATTTTTTATTTATTTATATATTTTTTTACCAAAATAGTCTTAGGACTTTAACAAACTCTATATATATATATATATATATATATATATATATATATATATATATATATATATATATATATATATATTTGTTAAAGTCCTAAGACTATTTTATAGGTTTATAGTCCTAAGACTATTTTGGTTTATAGTTATAAGTATATATTTAAAAAAATACATTTGCCTGCAAAACATTTAAAAAAAAAAAAATAAATAGATCAAAAAGAAGTTTAATTATATGATCTACTGTACGTGTACAAAATAACATTAAAATAAAACATTTTTAATTATTCTTAAATTTAATTTGAATGAATATAGTACAATAGTTATAAGTACAATACGTTTTACTCAGTCCAAATCAGAACACATTTAGAAATTATATTGTTTGTGAGCAGTGTTATTTATCTCAACTGATGCACTGTTGTGTATAAAGTTGATTTTTATTTTTTATTGTTTTGTGATTTTTTTTAAATGGCACAATCTTTTATATATTATTTTTGCTTTATTGGTTTTATTGGCTTTATGCTTGTCATATTTCGTAATGATTTTCATCAAACAAAACCCTTTAAATATTACAAAACCACATATATTTATGAACACTTTATTAATATTGCAGTATATTTACAGGGTCATTCAAAATGTAATCACACTACTAAAGGAAACATTGTTTGAATACATACAGAACAGAAAGGTTAATAAAATGAAATAATTACTTTGTTTGATATTAAATCTGTTCTCCTCTATTAGAACGCAATCTTTTTGTCCCAGATGGCACGTTAGACTCAAGTACTCGTTCAATCACACATGATGTAGGCACCACAACTTCAGCACTTACTTAAAGAGAAACAAACAGGAAGGCACAGTTTGACATTTTTTTTCATTCAACCTTGTGTTAGTTCTCTTTCAGAGAAGACAAACGCAGATTACATATAAAACCTTTAAAAAAAATTCCCTAAAGGGTTAGAGAATTAAGACAATGGTTGTTTTTTTTATTTTTGGTAAAACATACTGTATCCTTTAATTAACGCATTTTTTTTGCTCTCATTTTTAATTCAGTTTTAATTCAGTGTGGGAATCACAGTCAAGTTAACTGACACGTTTATATTGTTGCTGTCTTACTGAAGCATTTAGTATTCTTGGCCAATTAAAACATATTCCCAGAGTAAGCTGTCATCTTGTCCCTGTAATCTATATAAGACTTTGACAAACAAAAATAATTTGACATGATATATACATACAATTCCAAACCATAGTTACTCTATCTTTTTTAAGAATAAATGTCCAAATCATCCATGTGACCCCCAAATGCAAAGCATTGCCAAAGTTCAGTTGTCTCAGATGTTAATTGGCAAACCAAGTTAGCAAGTGTAAATTTTAGCTGACAACTTAATCAACATTTAATATTTTCTGATGCTTCATACCCTACCCAACTATGTGTTCCTTTAAGTTGCTACCTATTGATCTTAAAACAAGGTAAAGATATTGGTTTTCAGCACAGTTTAGGTGGTTAAAAATGAGACGTGACTGCAAAATAAGGTGCGTCCTCATTGAGGGCTGGTGGTACACCAAATCAAAATTTCCAATCAGCTTGCACTAATAAAAGTAATACAAATTACAAAATGGCTAATTTTACCAACGGTGCCAAAACCATTGCACAAGACTGTTGTTTTTGCCTCCATCAGACACTTTCTTCTCAGCTTACACTCAATATTAACTATCTAATTGGCCTTTCTTCAGATGCCTTACAATTGCCCTTTGTTCCATGTTTGGTTGAAGATTTGCTTAATACTGCAATTATAACATGATGCAGAACTTAATGCACATGACGCCATACACTAGAAGCAGCAATATATAATAAAATAACATATAAGTAGCACTCACTGTATATACACTCCAGTCTTTCACATATTGTATAAAAGCCATACAAAGTTAAAAAAAAAAAAAAAAAAAAAAAAAAAAAAGGATATACTGCAAAATGTATAGGAATTAATAATTTAAGCGATCCATCTCTTCCTCTTTATCTACAAAAACAGTCTTCATTTTAAAACGAAGCACCACATGGTCAGTTATTTCTCTTTTTATTCTCGAGTCGTATTTAGAATACTGTCATCTTTGACATCCTACTGATCATGTGATGTTAATGCATGCTTTAAGAAATGAACAATTCGGCCTGCAGTACTTTCTGTTCCAGCTCTTGCAGGTATTTCTGTCAGTAATACACTATATGGACAAAAGTATGAAAACACCCTTACCCTACTAAATAATGGAGGCTTTATGACATCACGCCCTAAATCGTTCCCCACTTTTGCAGCTATAGCAACTACCTGCATTAGACAAGATTTTTGGTGAGGTAAGTAGTTAATTTGAATTAATTTATCCAAATGAGCATTTGTGAGGTCAGGTAAGAGTGTTTGATGAAAGGGCTTGGCTCCCAAACTCTCTTTTAGTGTTCTTTTAGAGTTTGTTGTCAGGGATCTGTGTGGGTCAGTAAGATTCTTTCACATTGAACTCATCCAAATGTGCCTTTAAGACCTTGTTCTCTGTGGTGGGACACAAACACAATGTTGGAACAAAAGTTGACCTTCCCCAAATTGTTCCCTAAAATCTGGAAGCAGACGTGTCCAAAAGAACATGGCTTCATTTTATGTTTTATTGATTTAGAAGTGTTTTCTTTAACTTCTGTAGTCCATATAGTGTATATCTTTTCTTTCACCGCAATAGCATGTACACTGCCTAATTTTAAACCATTTATATGTTTAAATAAAAATTTTTAAATGTTTTTTAGGTAAGGTTTTTCAAATGAAGTAGTGAGAATTTATTATAAAAGTTTAATATATTATTGGTCGTTCTTGGATACTGTTCACTAAAGATAATACAATAACAGTAATACATAAGATTTGGAATTGAAGCTTTTTCGAAACTTTTTTTATGAAAGCTATGTTAGCTTCAGAGAATATTTGTAGCTTCACAGACCTGTGCATGGCTGGGTGCATTAATCAGGCATTCTGGCTTCAGGGTAATCGGGGGTTGGGGTTGTGGAAGCAGCAGGGTTTGTAGTTTTTAAAGGTATAATATAATGAAGTATAGCTATATTAATAGTAATAGGCATGAGCAGCAGATCCCTGAAAGGGCTGTTCAGGTAGTTTGTAGTAGCCTGGCATAGAATTGCAGTGGCTAACCTGAGATTTTTTCCAGGAATTTCATGAAAAGTATATCCTACACTTCTACCGCCCTCTAAACAGAACACTACTGTACACATTTATGACATTCTACTTTAGACACCCTTTGCAGATATAAAGAGCTTCCACTCGCCTCGGAAATTCTTTCTGCAACATTGTTTAGCTTGTCTATGAGAATCTTTGCATTTTTATTTGGAAGATAAGAGGAGCTGGCTCACATTCCCCTTTCTAGTTCATCCCAAAAGATGCTCTGTATGGGCCGGTCAAGCATAACAACCATACCAAACTCATCCAAAATGCCTTTATGGACCATGCTGGGTCTTCCCTAAAGTGTTGCCAAAAATTAGGAAGTATACACTTTTCCAAAATGCGAACTGGGGCAGTTGTAAGATTGACGCAAGTATGTATTTTTTTGTATCTTGTAGACTTGAAGATACGGTTCAAGTCCTGGTACCAAGTACCATGAAGTGCTGAAGTGCCTTTAGGAAAGGCATCTAACCCCAATTGCTCATTGGGCGCCATATACCGTATGGGCCGTATGGGCTGCCCACCGCTGTTTAAGTGTGTTTTACTGCACTGATGGGTTAAATATCGAGGCCTAATTCCTCTATACCTGTAGCTTTACCAAACTACAATGATAAAGAGGTATGTCCTAAAACTTTTGTAGACATTGAGTCAGTAGAGAAGAGTTTTTTGTCCAACTGATCTTACTGTAAAATTATGGTAAATGTACTACTTCATTTTAAAATGTTTGACAAAGGGCTGTATTCAGGTTTAAAAGGTGTTATTGGTTTAGTTACATTTATGCACTGCCATTTCCACCAGGTCACTTTTATCTGTCTTAACCTGATCTAATGTAACGTATGATTTTAACAGTGGCACAAGTTGCATATGATCCCCAACTACAAATAAATGAATGACATTCCGCAGTCTGCCTATAGTTGAAATGCCTGATTCAGGATATTGTGTTTCTCGTATAATAATTCATATGAAAATACTTTTCGAAGCAGTCCTGAAAAGGTTGACATTTGCGCAGAGTGAGTCGAAATCCAAAAGTGCAGAGAAAAAACAGGACACAAACGTCTCGGTCCTTGACGGCCGTCCTTAATCAGTACAACTGTACCCTCTCTTAAGAGTTTCAGGTCGGTGTCAGTAACATCCATTTTTATTCCAATTACTGTTTGAATCAGGATTTGCTTTTAATGTCCATGTCTTCACTTCTTCACCTTTCAACGTCAGCTTAGACATAAGGCTATTAAAATTGTACAAAGGTCCGCTGGTCAGTTCGATGAGGTTCCATTTGCCGAGGGTTCGTAAGAAAGGGGCTGCTGTTAAAAATCATTCCGCCAAGAGTCATATGGAAGGAAGTCAAGATCAAGGAAGATCACTGCTTGATTCCTGTGAACGAGGAAAAACCGTCATTCAAATCAGTTCCATCAGAGTTCATTCAAAACATCCCATCATGGTCTGTGTTGACAAGCGCTAGATTGGCGCCCTGTCCTGGGTGTATCTGCCCAGTGCCCGAAATGTTCTCCCCTGGATGGGCATGGGGAACCCCACTGCGACCGTAGTAGAGGATAAATCAGAAGATAATGGATGGACAATGGTCTGTGTAGTGTGAGGGCATGGTGGGCAGAGCCGATACCTGCCCGAGATTGCCTAATTAGCTCACTCTCGCTTTTAGTGCCTGGAAGCTGGACGGGGAGAGAGTTTGCAACACCAAACAGTTCACTTGATGAATTGAGAAATAAAGTAAAAGCCCAGTGTTTCTTGGTTATATGCTTATGTGTTGACGTTAAATAAGGCCTTGTGTTGGGAAATCTGCCTGATCCGTGTGTCACACTCTCATTACAATCTGTTTATTGATTAACTGGTTGATTTATTGACTGATGGATTTATTGTCGCAGCACGGTGGCTTGGTGGTTAGCACGTTCGCCTCTCAGTGCTAGGGTTTCCCAGTTCCAATACCCATCTGGGTGGAGTTTTCATGTTCTCCACGTGTCTGTGTGGGTTTCCTGCGGGTTCTCCGGTTGCCCCCCAGCTCATAGAGGCGAACCACTAAGTCACCGTGCTGCCCTTGAATGATCTTATGTATATAAAATTATTCATAGGCTATGTGCTTGATGCAGTACGAATAAAAGTTTGGGAGTTAAAAAATTACCCAGAGGTTAATGGTTAATGGTTAATTTTACTGTCTATTCCAAGTATTAAGTACTTTTAGAAAGATTTGTTGACAATACCTGCAGTGTGGAAGATCTGGATTCAGTAGTGGAAGTCAGAGCAGCACTCCTCGGTATACTTGACACAATGAAGCCGGCTCCGTTGGGAAGTGGCTGTCTTACCACCACCTTTCCTTTGCGAGTCTCTGCCAGGAACAGACTGTACCAGTAAGCATCGCTGGAGATGAGAGTGGAGTCACCAATAGTGGAGTTCCTCTGGCTGACGACGCTGTTGCGGCACTGAAGAGCAGCTTTGGTGGGTTTGGGCTTCTGACATTTCAGCACGCAAATGACCAAAACAGTGATGAGCAGCAGGAACGAGACCGAGCCCAAACTGAGCAAGAGGTACAGATTCAAATCCGTAAAGAGGTCGAATACTACCGGCGTTTCAGTTGTCTCTGTTAACTGTGTCACCACCACCTGCTCCACAGTGGAAACCTTGATGGTAACTGTGGCAGAGCGTGCGGGTTCCCCATTATCTCTGGCCACAATCACAAGCCGCTGGTATTTGGGATCTCGGTAGGTAAACCTGCGTGCAGTTCTCACCTCACCATTGTAGTGGTCCAAAGTGAAAAGTGTGGCATCTGTGTTCTGCAGGAACTGGTAGGTGACGCGTGAGTTTTGGGCCGAATCCGCGTCCAGGGCGATGACCTTGGCCACCAGTGACCCTTCATCAGCAGCCCGTTGGACAACTTGGTCCACGATGGCGCTGTCTGCACGCCAAGGTGAGACGATGCGCGGCGAGTTGTCGTTCTTGTCGAGAACTATCACACGGACCGTTGCGTTGGTACTGAGAGGTGGAACGCCGGAGTCTCGGGCTTCCACATGGAAAAGAAACTCTCTTTCACGCTCAAAATCGAAGGCACGAAGCGCGTGGAGGTCTCCGTTCTCTGGATTCACTGAGAATAGGGTGGATACGGACGTGTTGGAAATCTCTTTCTCTACTATGAAGTAGACCAGGTACTGGTTCTCATTCAGGTCGGGATCATGTGCAGTGAGGGAGCAAAGAAGCTCACCTGGCTCATTGTTCTCGGGAAGGTGAATGGTGTAAAAGGATTTGGGGAAAACAGGCGCATTGTCATTCACGTCCAAGACTTCCAAGCTAATGGTCTGGTTGTCTGTAAGCGAAGGAGTTCCACGATCGGTCGCATAAAGTGTGATGTTATAACTAGACACCTTTTCACGATCTAGTGGATCTTTTAGTATAAGCTCAAAGTATTCCTCGGATGACTTATTCAGTACAAAAGGCAAAGTCTCGGCTTTGTTAAGTGAAAGAATGACCTTCCCGTTATCTCCAGTGTCCCTATCCCTCACACTGGCTACAGCTATGACGGTTCCAATGGGGGCGTTTTCCTTAAGCAAACTTGTAAATGACTTAACAGTGATCTCAGGATGGTTATCATTCAGATCAGTGACAAAAACCAAAATTTTGCATTGTGCAGAAAGAGGGCTTACCGCTTTGTCCTTGGCCTCCACGTACAACTCGAAACTTTTCGTCTCTTCGAAATCGATGGCGCCTTTGATTCGGATTTCTCCAGTTTCCCAATTTAGGGCAAACTTCTCCTGGGTCTTCTCGGATGTGTACAACGTGTAGGAATACGCCACGTCAGCATTGGTGCCCTCGTCTCGATCGGTGGCGTTGAGCTGCATGACCAAAGTACCCATGGCCGCGTTTTCGATCAGATCCACCGAATACACCTGCCGGTCAAACTGCGGCACGTTGTCGTTCGTATCCAAGACGCGCACGATGACACTGGCCGTACCTGTCCGCGCAGGTGTGCCTCCATCCACGGCCGTGAGGATGAGCCTGTGCACGGCTTGCTTCTCCCTGTCCAGGGCGGCTTGGAGAACCAGGTCCACGTATTTGGTGCCGTCACTCCCAGATTGGATTTCGATGCCGAACTCGGTGCTCTGACTCAGCAGATAAGTTTTGATGGAGTTTTCCCCGACGTCAGCATCCACCGCGTTGCTGAGGGAATATTTCTCCCCGGGCCTGGCCGATTCGGAAATATCTAGTGGTATGTTCTCCCTCCTGAACTGAGGCGCGTTGTCGTTGATGTCCATAATTTCGAGCTCGATATTAAAAATGCGCACGGGTTTCTCGATGATTGCATCCATTTTCAGAAAGCAAGATGAGGAGGTCTTGGCAGGACAGATGGCTTCACGGTCGATCTTCTCGGTTATGAACATCTCCCCGGTCTCATTGTTTATATCCAGGTATTTTTCGCTGTGGATGTGCTCGAGCTTGAGGTTGCGCTCCGCCAGGCTGCGCGCATCCAGCTCCAAATCCGCGGCTAAATTGGCCACCACGGTTCCTTCTGGCGTTTCCTCCTGGATGGAGTAGCGTGTGATTCCAAAAGCCAGTCTGCACAATGCGGACAGAACAGCCGCGTTGACGAGCCCCGATCTCCCCTTTAACACTGCAGCCATCATCATGATTCAAGCCGCGCAATAGCCGTCGGAAATAATAAACGCGTAATAATAATAATAATAATAATAAAATCTGCGCTCACAGGCAGGCGCAAAGAGCGAGCCATAATCCTTTATGCATTTTAAACAAGAAAATACGCAGGGATATCAGAGGGTGTGTATCTTGTATCTGTGCAGAGCATCCTGAACTGTCATGGCTTCCTCAGACACACACGCGCGCCTCCTCCCCCCTCCCCTGCGTTCATTATAAGAGCTGAACCAGGAGCAGTGTTCTGAGCAGCCTCCCTCCCTCTGAACGTCTAAGCCGAAATAAATCTGCTCTCAAAACAGTGATGGGGTTCGGGAAAATATCTGTTCAAGATTATAAGTACAGCGACACCGTGCTGTCGGCAGGGGTGGTAAACGAGCGTGTTTGTGTTCTTTATATTCACTGTTGCCATGTGAATTAATCGTATATATTAATGTTATATAAAAAGTCGCTTAAAACACTGCAGTAAAAATTTCTAATAACAAAATAGGGACAAGGAGGGCGGCACGGTGGTTTGGTTGCACGGTGGCACGTTCGCTTCTCAGCGCTGGGGTTCGAATCCCCATCTGGGGATTTGAACGAAAGATAAAGAGATGCGTATTTTAGATCCCATGGCCACTTGAAGTCCGTTGCCATGACCTTCGTATTACTGCATGCTTATAGATTTATGGTAAAAACTTTGGGGAGGTTCCTTCTCTGTTACTACATGATTTTGCCACATGCACCAAAAATAATGTCTGGGTAAAAGACATGGCTGGGTAAAGTTGGTGTGGAGGAACTTTAGCTACCATCACCTCTATACCAACACCTTCTATACATTCTTGAAGAGTGAAAACTGAAAACTGTTATATATGCACTTCTTTCATATTGTGTAAAGCTGTAAAAAGGGAGAGGCGAACGTGCTAACCACTAAGCCACCGTGCCGCCTTTATATATATATATATATATATATATATATATATATATATATATATATATATATATATATATATATATAATATCTAAAACAAATAAACATAATTAAACATAATAAATTAAACTTATGAGAAATATTCATAAAGGTTCCACAATTAACTGATTAACAGATTATACTCAAACCTCCTACAAATACATATGTGATAAATGATGATGATGATGCTGATGATAATGATGATGATGATGATGATGATGATGATGAGGATAATGATGATGATGATGATCTTGATGATGATACCTTTATTAGTCCTGCAATGGGCAAATTCAAAAATTGAAAACGATCAGATGTAACACATTGAAAAAGGAAAAGAGAAGTGATAAATAAAAAAAACAGCCCCGACTACGCTCCTTATTTATTTATTTATTTATTTATTTATTGATGACAGTACGTTTATTAGTCCGGCAATGGTGTCATGCAAATTATAGCATAAACTCAGACTTGTACTTTCCACTTTCTACCGCAAGGTGGAAGCAAATATTTTCCTTTTTCTTACAGCTGTATTTAGCGACACGGTGGCTTGTCTCAGCGCTAGGGATTCCCGGGTCGAATCCCAATCTGGGTAGAGTTTCTCCCCCCGTGTAGGTTTCCTTCGGGTTCTCAGGTTTCCTCCCATCTTCCAAAAACATGGCTCAAGGTCTATTGAGTTCTTCAAATTACCCCGAATAGTGTGTGTGTGTGTGTGTGTGTGTGTGTGTGTGTGTGTGTGTGTGTGTGTGAGTGAGTGTAGATTGGTGCCATGTCCTAGGTATATCTGCCCAGCCCCCGAAACGTTCTCCCTGGATGGGCATATGGAACCGCCCTGTGACCCTAGTAGAGACCCTAGTGTGATGATGGATGGATTACAGCTGAATTTATATCACTTGGAATTATATCAATAAAATCCAACTATGTGAACCTGTTCTCTCTCCAGACTTTCGGCAATACTGCAGCCAACCATAGACAGATAAAGAACGTTAACATTGACAGTGGAACGTGGACTCTGGACATGCTACACTCAAAGTGAGAAAGAGTTACAAAAACTCGAAGTGACGTGGTGGAGAATCGATTCCACTCGCAGAGGCTACAAGCTGAGACAAAACACAGACAAATATTTTTGGTTGGTGGATGGAAACAGGAGAACTGAGTGTAATGAGGCGTGTTATAAAAGGAATGTGTGAGAATGAATGATGAATGAAGGAGGTGAGGAGGGTTTATTTACCTGCTGCTCATTCGATCTGGTCTGGTGTATATCTATCTATCTATATATCTGTCTGTCTGTCTGTCTGTATGTTTGTCTATCTATCATCATGTTACTTGTTATGTTACGATTTTGATTTTTTATTTAACTGTCTAATGAAAGAAAAAAAAGGGAAAAAAATGTATGGAACATCCATTATCTTTCATGTAATCCAATGCAGGGGTCACCGTTCCGATGCCCATCCAGACACAAAGAATATGGGCACAATTTAGAGGTGGGAGGAAATTAAACCAGAGAACCCAGACACAAAGGAGAATACAGAGGTTCCATCCAGGATTCGAACCTGGATCCCCAGCACTGAGAGGCGAATATGCTAAGTACTAAGCCACCATACAAACAATATTATATCTTAGGGTCGCGGTGGGGTTCCCCATGTCCATCCAGGGGAGAAAATTTCGGGCGCTGGGCAGATACACCCAGTACAGGGATCTATCGCTGGGCATACACTCACACACACAGACACACACACAAACACACTCTATTATGGGGCAATTTGGAGAACTCAATTGACTTGATCCATGTTTTTGGACTGTGGGAGGAAACCAGAGAACCCGGAGGAAACCCACGCGGACACGGGGAGAACATGGAAACTCCACCCAGATGGGAATTCGAACCGGGAATACCTAGCGCTGAGTGGAGAACATGCTAACCACTAAGCCACTATGCCGCCTATATATATATATATATATATATATATATATATATATATATATATATATATATATATATATATATGTAGTATGTGTGTGTGTGTATGTATATATATATATATAGGCGGCACGGTCGCTTAGTGGTTCGCGTGTTCTCCTCTCAGCACTAGGGATTCCCGGTTCGAATCCCCATCTGGGTGGAGTTTCCATGTTCTCCCCGTGTCCGCGTTTCTCCGGGTTTCCTCCCACAGTCCAAAAACATGGATCAAGTCAATTGAGTTCTACAAATTGCCCCATATAGAGTGTGTTTGTGTGCATGTCTGTTGTGGGTGAGTGTGCCCAGTGATGGATTGGCATCCTGGATTAACAGGGGAGACCCTGATATAGGATAAAGCGGAAGATAATGGATCGATGGATAGTATATGACCACCACAACCATTCATCTAGCCTCCTCTCATCAGCATCATCAATAAAATAAATGTATATATGTACATATATGGCGGCACGGTGGCTTAGTGGTTAGCACGTTCGCCTCTCAGCGCTAGGGATTCCCGGTTCGAATCCCCATCTGGGTGGAGTTTCCATGTTCTCCCCGTGTCTGCGTGGGTTTCCTCCGGGTTCTCCGGTTTCCTCCCACAGTCCAAAAACATGGATCAAGTCAATTGAATTCTCAAAAATTGCCCCTTATAGAGTGTGTCTGTGTGAGTGAGTGAGTGTGTGCCCAGTGATGGATTGGCGCCCTGTCCTGGGTCTATCTGCCCAGTGCCCGAGACGTTCTCCCCTGGATGGGCATGGGGAACCCCACCGCGACCCTAATAGAGGATAAAGCGGGAGAAAATGAATGAATGAATGAATGTACATATATATGTTATATATACTGTATATGTTTATGTTATGTAAAGTTATGTTTTATATATATATATATGTTTATATATGTAAATATATTTGGATTCGTGTTAAATTATCAGAATTATCATAATCCCCGGTGAAGTAGTGCGTGGAACACCCTTCCACTGCAGCTGTAATATTATATCTTTTGCTGTATTGCTGATTTTGTCCACAGGAGGGCAGCATTGTTAAATCAAATTGAGCGCAGTTCTAAGCAGAAGCAGCTGATGTATGTGGCGGGTTGCCACGTTTATTTCCTTGCAATCAAATGTCATGCTTAAGAAGGATCTTTATTAAATGATGATTAAGTCAATTCCCGGAGTCTTAAAGCAAATTGACCTTCCAGTTCCTCTCCTGACAGAGCGGCACGTGTGTGTTTGTGCGTTTCAGGAGAATAATTCCAATGATTTTTAGCAGATCAGTTTAAGGACTGAGCTGCAAACCTTATAAAACCTCTATCATGCTTTTTTACAATAACTGTCAGAACTTTATATTTTCTTCAGAACTTTAATAAACTGGTTGAGGACCACAGTGTGACTGGAAAGGATGTGTCTGGTGCAACTTTGAATACATCATATAAACCAAACAGACAAAGTTATTGGGACACTTATTGGGCCTAATAATCATTGATTCAAGTGTTACAATCAGTCATATTGCCCCACTTGGATGAATTCAACCACCTAGCCATGTATTTGTGGGAATAATTTATGGAAGGCTCTTTCTTATCCATTACCAATCACTTTATTTCATTCATCCATTATCTTCCGCTTTATCCTATATTAGGTTCGCAGTGGGGTTCCCCATGCCCATCCAGGGGAGAATGTTTTGGGCGATGGGCAGATACACCCAGCACAGGACGCCAATCTATCACTGGGCACACACTCACTCACACAGACACGCACGCATACACACTCTATATGGGGCAATTTGGAGAACTCAATTGACTTCCATGTTCCATGTTTTTGGACTGTGGGAGGAAACCGGAGAACCCGGAAGAAACCCACGCGGGACACGGGGAGAACATGGAAACTCCACCCAGATGGGGATTAGAACCGGGAATCCCTAGTGCTGAGAGGCGAATGTGCTAACCACTAAGCCACCGTGCCGCCTTGTTTAATGATAATAATAATAATAATAATAATAATAATAATAATAATGTGGCACGGTGGCTTGGTGGTTAGCATGTTCTCCTCTCAGCACTGGGGATTCCCGGTTCGAATACCAATCTGGATGGAGTTTCCATATTCTCCCCATGTCTGCGTTCCGGGTTCTCCAGTTTCCTCCCACAGTCCAAAAACATGGATCAAGTTCAAGATAATGAATTAATTAAGTAATTTCTAAGACAACAAGAAAAGCTAAATTAAAATGCAGCAATAGAATAATAAAAAAATAGCAATTACAGGTTAAAGGCAATCCCAAATAGTCTAGTTTTGAGTGAGTAAGTGACTTGAAAGTTGACAGATCAGGACAGTCATGTCTTTGTTTTGGGAGATCCAAAGGGTCTATGTCTTTTCTTTTGAATCTATTTACACCTCAAGATCTTCCATCCACATTGACGATTATCATCTAGAAATGATTATATGGAAGAGCACTTGTAGAAACACTTAAACCAACCCATCTGATACCAACAACCAGGTCTCAGATTGAACAACTCGGCTCCTATTATTGTCCCATCTTGATGGCTGTCCCAAACATCACCTACCTCATTACCTCATTATATCAACTATCTCACACATGTAAATTTAAGTGTAACCTGCCGTTAAATTCGATCAGCTGATTGCAGACGTTTGCCAGCTTAACATTTATGTAGCTGTGCAGGAGTGAAAGTGGCAAACACAAACTCAACCTCACGCCTCTGTTGTCCTGCCATGTTTTATTGTGTAGTGACAGAACACCTTAGTGCAGTCATAGCGCTGGCCTGTCGCAGATGACGGACTGTACTTATTTTCCCTCTCTGTGCTCCATTTCGTTCTGTTGTTCCATGTTTTACAGAAATCCAGATGTTCTTCAAGACACGTAACTCCCTAAAGCCTCTCTCTCTCTCCCTTTCCCCCCCCTCCATTCTTGGTAAATTACCATCTTATGTATCCAGTGTTAATTATGCCTTTGGCATGTTTTTTTGTGGTTGAGGCCGCACTAGTATTTTATTAATGCCACACTCTGCCAAGTCCATGCGATCGTGTTAACTGACACATTGTACATCGCTGCATGAGAAACGATCTCGAAAACAATGTGTGCATGTGCACGTTTTCCCGATCTAATGTAGCGAATTAAAGCTGAATGACAGCAAGCTGGCACGGTAAATAGTTTGAGGAACTGAGGTAATGTGTGGACAATCCAGGCTAAATGTCAAACTCTTTTCCCACAAGAGAATAAAACAGACTATTAGTCATAGAAAAGTGGAACCATTCTTTTCCACACGATACAAATCGGTGAGCTGCCAGATTCTGAGCCTTGTGGAAAAGAGGTCTGCTTACGTTCAGGAGTTACGTTACATTAAGAGTATATGAAGTATATTGGTTCGTGGGTTTTTAACTAATGTCCACTATATTGGGCAAAACGTACTGGGACACATCTGCAAGACTTCGAATCTGGGTGTTTCGTTCAGTTCCTGTACACACAGGTGTATCATCACACACAGAGCCACACTATTCGACTCCAAACCAGGACTACAGCAACAAATCCTCAACACTTTCATAACTTTCAATAACTTTTAAGCTCTGCACTGCATTAGTTGCCACATCGATGTGCATCGTTCACTTTAACGAAATTTTTGGTCACCTTATAAGCCTTAAACCTTAAGCTGGGTCTTATATATTATATATATATATATATATATATAATATATAAGACCCAGCTTATATATATTCGAATCCCAATCTGGGTGGAGTTTCCATGTTCTCCTCGTGTCTGCGTGGGTTTCCTACGGGTTCTCCGGTTTTCTTCTCAAGTCAATTGAGTTCTCCTAATTGCTCCATATAGAGTGTGTTTGTGTGAGTGAGTGTGTGCCCAGTGAAAAATTGGTGTCCTGTCCTGGGTGTATCTGCCCAGCGCCCGAGACATTCTCCCCTGGATGGGCATGGGGAACCCCACCGCGACCCTAATAGAGGATAAAACGGAAGATGATGGATGGATGGATGTGTGTATATACATACATACATACATACATACATACATACACTCACACACACACATATGGGGAAGTCATCAAAGCATTTCATGGCACTGATTTTATTTTATTTTGCACAACAGTACAGTTTTGAGAGAACAGTTGGAAGAAGACACTGTCCATGAAGACATGGATGAGTGAGTCTGTGCTGAAAGAACCTCAACCTCCTCCAATACCTCTGCGATCAACTGCAATGGACTAAAGGAACCATCCGGATCATTTTGAACATATAGTTATGCCTAAAATATGCCGGTCACCTTAAAAATATCATAAACAGTGACTGGCTAATGTTATTGTGATTGATAGGAATATAGTGAAGTGCAGAGCATTGCTCTCTTGAGGCTTGGATGAGTGTGGCATCATATAGATTTGAAGTTCCAATCTTGTCCGGACAGTGCATCAGGTCAACTCATCATCTGCCCCTTGACGTTCCGATGTCCAAGCCTTTTCAATTGGGGTTATAGAACAACCTACCCCTACATATTAGACAGGCCTCTTCACTGCCCATTTTTTAAAACTTGTCTTAAAACTACACTTAAAAATCTATGTTTTTTCGTTTGAAGATAATTTTTTTGCATTACTACTTTATTCTTTTAACCCAACATGATTTTAATTTGGTTTTATTGGTGTTTTTTTTTTCACTTTTTTCAATTATATTGTCTTAGTAGTGTATTGTTTCTTGTTTTTTGATTAACTATGTACAGCACTTTGTTGCTCAGCCCTGCGCTGCTAGGACTCTACTGACTCTTTTAAGAAGTCTCTTAAGACGTTTTTATTCAGAGTGGCTTTTAGTTAATCTTTGTTTCTTACTCATTTTTAAATTCTTTTTATATATTTATTTTCTGCACTATGAACAGCACTTTGTGATTTTATATCTGCGAAAGGTGCTATATAAATAAAATTTACTTACTTACTCTTGTTGTTTTTGATTTATTTATGAATAAATTGAAGTTGAGTTGAGTCAAAGCTAATCCTCCTCCTAAAATTTTACAGACGTCAAATCTAGGTGCAAAATTCATAATAGCTCCCATTGATTTGGAGTGGGGTGGCACAGTGGCTTAGTGGTTAGCATGTTCTCCCCTCAGTGCTAGGGATTCAGGTTAAAAAAACAATCTGGGTGGCATTTCCATGTCTTTCCCTTGTCCATGTGAGTTTCATTCATTCATTCATTATCTTCCGCTTTGTCCTATATATGAGGGTCGCAGGGGAGTTCCCCATACCCATCCAGGGGAGAACGTTTCGGGCGCTGGGCAGATACACCCAGGACAGGGCGCCAATCTATCGCTGGGCACACACTCACACACACAGACACGCACACAAACACACTCTACATGGGGCAATTTTGAAGAACTCAATTGACTTGATCCATGTTTTTGGACTGTGGGAGGAAACCGGAGAATCCGGAGGAAACCCACGTGGACACGGGGAAATATGGAAACTCCACCCAGATGGGAATTCGAACCGGGAATCCCTAGTGCTGAGAGAAGAACGTGCTAACCACTAAGCCACTGTGCCGCCCCCATGTGAGTTTCCTCCAGGTTTTCCTGTTTCCTCTCACAGTCCACAAAACATGGATTTAAGGTAAAGTGAATGCTCTAAATTGCCCCATATAGAGTGTGTTTGTGTGTGGGTCTGTGTGTGTCCAGTGATAGATTGGCCCTGCACCTGAAATGTTCCCCTTGGGATGGGCATGGGGACCCCTCCACGAAAGATAATGAATGACTGAATGAATTGGAGTGGGATACTTGTATGTAGCCTAACAGTGTGCTGGTGAAGTTTTGATATAATTCTATATATATTTCTATAATGAAAAGTATAAGGATGGTGATGCTGGATGATGAAAAAAGTCCCACCATTTGCAAGGCAGTGGGAAATTCTCCGGCAGCATCTGTACCCCATACGAAATGCCACCGAGGGTATATGAGTCACGGCGTACGGCTACTGCGAGCTTTGTGGTTTGCACATTAAAGGACGCGGTCTTCAACTCCGCAAAACAAAGGCTCTGAAAATGTCTGATTATGTTCTACAGCTGTGTTAAACATTCATGCCAGCTGGGAGGAAGGAGACTTGTGGTTTCGAACCTCGACACCACAGAGGAAAGCAGAAAGCCGACGGGGTGAGGGTGGGAGGAGGGCTGGAATGGGAGGAAGGGGGGGGGGATTGTAGTGCGATGACAGCTTGTTATGTTGCACACTGCACAGGCCCGGTGTGGAGGTGGCCAAACACACGCTTTTAGGCTGGAGAGTGAAACGTGATTTGGGGGATCACACTACGGAGCGTGCACGAGCCTGACAGCCCTGATTGACCCCAATTTTAATAAGACTTTAAAAAAGCCAGAGCTCAACTCCTCTATTTCCTCAAATCAGCCTTAATATAATAGCGTGCTCTTTGATTGGCGTATACATGTTTGTTTATGTGGGAAGGCTCAGAGCTATAATGTTTTAGACCCCTTTGACCCCTTCCTACAAATATATTATATATAGGGCGACACGGTGGCTTAGTGGTTAGCACATTCGCTTCTCAGCACTAGGGATTCCCGGTTCGAATCCCCATCTGGGAGAAGTTTCCATGTTCTCCCGTGTCCACGTTGGTTTCCTCCTGGTTCTCCGGTTTCCTCCCACAGTCCACAAACATGGATCAAGTCAATTGAGTTCTCCAAATTGCCCCATATAGAGTGTGTATGTGAGTGTGTGCCCAGTGATAGATTGGCGCCCTGTCCTGGTTGTATCAGCCCAGCGCCCGAAACATTCTCCTCTGGATGGGCATGGGGAACCCCCCTCCCCGCGACCCTATTAGAGTATAAAGTGGAAGATAATGAATGAATGAATATATAAATGGTCCAAAGTATTGGGACACCTCTACATTATACCCATGGTCATAAGTCTCAGTCTAAGAAGTCTAAGAAGCATGATGCCATATACTCTCTTTGATATTTCATGCAGCCAATGAGGTTTGTGTTCTGTTCGCATACTATTTGTGTTTACGTAAAGTTCATGACCGTTTCTAGAATTAAGGTGAATTGATATGCGATTTTGTGGTTCTAAGTCAAGATGTGGTTCTATGTCATTATTAATTCATTATTAACTTAGAATGTAGAAATTGTGTTATTTATGTTACAGTTCTTATGGTTGAGTGTAAGGTTATGTACAAAGTTAAGGTACAAGTTCAAGAATAAACCTAATCAGTTTTGGCAAGAATATTTGTGCTGTCATCTTTAATTCGGAGAGAGCTACACTTACATTTGGTCATTTAGCAAACACACTTATCCAAAGTGACTTACAAGTGGGCGGCACAGTGGCTTAGTGGTTATCATGTTCTCCTCTCAGCGCTAGGGATTCCCAATTCGAATCCCCATCTGGGTGGAGTTTCCATGTTCTCCCCGTGTCCGCGTGGGTTTCCTCCAGGTTCTCCGGTTTCCTCCCACAGTCCAAAAACATGGATCTAGTCAATTGAGTTCTCAAAATTGCCCCATATAGAGTGTGTATGTGTGCGTGTCTCTGTGAGTGAGTGTGTGCCCAGTGATAGATTGGCGCCCTGTCCTGGCATCCGAAACATTCTTCCCTGGATGGGCATGGGGAACCCCCCCCGCGACCCTAATATAGGATAAAGCGGAAGATAATGGATGGATGGACTTACCAGTATCCCACCTTGATGGTTGGGGTTAGAACACAGGGACAGCACCCCTGAAGCAATAAGGCCTTGCTCAAGAGCCCACAGTGGTAACTTCACTAAACATGGGATTTGACCCCTCAACCTTCACATTGAAAGCCCAACACCCTAACTACTAAACTACCTCATCCCTAGCTTGTCCGGCCGTAGCTTGTCTTTGCAGCTATAACAACTTCCACTGTTCTGGAAAGGCTTTATACAAGACTTTGTAGTGCGTCTGGGGAAAGCTTTTGTGAGGTCAGACACTGATGTTGGATAAGAGGATGTGGTTATGAACAAATAATCGTCTGAAACAAATTTAATTAAATGAAATGCATTGTTGGGCAGCACTGTGGTGTTGTGGTCTGTCTCTCAGTGTGGGTTTCCAGAGGGTTTTCCAGGTTCCCACGTCTGCGTGGGTTTCCAGGTTCAAATTCAGATCGGGGTGAAGTTTCCATGTCTTCTCCATGTGTCTGTGTGGGTTTTTTCTCAGGGTTCTTCAATTACATCCACAGTCTAAAAACATAGATTCAAGGTGAATTGGCTGCTCTAAAATCACGCTCTAAATTGCCCCTTTATAGTGTGTGTGGCTGTGTGAGGGAGTGTGTGCCCAGCCATGGATTGGCACTCTGGCGTAGGTGTATCTGCTCAGTGCCCAAAACGTTCTCCCCTGAATGGGCATTGGGAACTCTCACCGTGGAAACTCCACCCAGATTGGGATTCGAACTGGGAATCCCCAGCGCTGAGAGGAGAACATGCTAACCACTAAGCCACCATGCCACCCTGTACATCAACTAATTCATAAATATTTGAATGAGAGGTAAATCTTGTCCTTAAAACATTGACGTTACTTACAAATTATGTAAAAGTTGGAAAAAATGGCGATACTCAGATATCAGTGAGCTTTATATAGTGAGTACAATAATTTTAATTCATTTAAAATATTTTTTAAACTAAATATAAAATGGGGGCGGCACGGTGGCTTAGTGGTTAGCATGTTCTCCTCTCAGCACTAGTGATTTCCGGTTCGAATCCCCATCTGGGTGGAGTTTCCATGTTCTCCCCGTGTCCACACGGGTTTCCTCCGGGTTCTCCGGTTTCCTCCCACAGTCCAAAAAAAAACATGGATCAAGTCAATTGAGTTCTCCAAATTGCCCCATGTAGAGTGTGTTTGTGTGCGTGTCTGTGTGTGAGTGTGTGCCCAGCGATAGATTGGCACCCTGTCCTGGGTCTATCTGCCCAGCGCCCGAAACATTCTTCCCTGGATGGGCATGGGGAACCCCCCCGCGACCCTAATATAGGATAAAGCGGAAGATAATGGATGGATGGACTTACCAGTATCCCACCTTGATGGTTGGGGTTAGAACACAGGGACAGCACCCCTGAAGCAATAAGGCCTTGCTCAAGAGCCCACAGTGGTAACTTCACTAAACATGGGATTTGACCCCTCAACCTTCACATTGAAAGCCCAACACCCTAACTACTAAACTACCTCATCCCTAGCTTGTCTGGCCATAGCTTGTCTTTGCAGCTATAACAACCTCCACTGTTCTGGAAAGGCTTTATACAAGACTTTGTAGTGCATCTGGGGAAAGCTTTTGTGAGGTCAGACACTGATGTTGGATAAGAGGATGTGGTTATGAACAAATAATCGTCTGAAACAAATTTAATTAAATGAAATGCATTGTTGGGCAGCACTGTGGTGTTGTGGTCTGTCTCTCAGTGTGGGTTTCCAGAGGGTTTTCCAGGTTCCCACGTCTGCGTGGGTTTCCAGGTTCAAATTCAGATCGGGGTGAAGTTTCCATGTCTTCTCCATGTGTCTGTGTGGGTTTTTTCTCAGGGTTCTTCAATTACATCCACAGTCTAAAAACATAGATTCAAGGTGAATTGGCTGCTCTAAAATCACGCTCTAAATTGCCCCTTTATAGTGTGTGTGGCTGTGTGAGGGAGTGTGTGCCCAGCCATGGATTGGCACTCTGGCGTAGGTGTATCTGCTCAGTGCCCAAAACATTCTCCCCTGAATGGGCATTGCGAACTCTCACCGTGGAAACTCCACACAGATTGGGATTCGAACTGGGAATCCCCAGCGCTGAGAGGAGAACATGCTAACCACTAAGCCACCATGCCACCCTGTACATCAACTAATTCATAAATATTTGAATGAGAGGTAAATCTTGTCCTTTAAACATTGACGTTACTTACAAATTATGTAAAAGTTGGAAAAAATGGCGATACTCAGATATCAGTGAGCTTTATATAGTGAGTACAATAACTTTAATTCATTGAAAATATTTTTTAAACTAAATATAAAATGGGGGCGGCACGGTGGCTTAGTGGTTAGCATGTTCTCCTCTCAGCACTAGTGATTTCCGGTTCGAATCCCCATCTGGGTGGAGTTTCCATGTTCTCCCCGTGTCCACACGGGTTTCCTCCGGGTTCTCCGGTTTCCTCCCACAGTCCAAAAAAAAACATGGATCAAGTCAATTGAGTTCTCCAAATTGCCCCATGTAGAGTGTGTTTGTGTGCGTGTCTGTGTGTGAGTGTGTGCCCAGCGATAGATTGGCACCCTGTCCTGGGTCTATCTGCCCAGCGCCCGAAACGTTCTCCCCTGGATGGGCATGGGGAACCCCCCCGCGACCCTAATATAGGATAAAGCGGAAGATAATGAATATAAAATGGACTGTATTGCCAAAAAATTTAGGACACGTCTTTTAATCATTTAATTCAGGTGTGACACCCGAACCCTAACCCTAACCCCAACCCTAACCCTAACCCTAACACCGCAGGTGTGTTTGCATAAGGGTTAGTCATTACGCTATCTATACCAAGTTATAGTTCAGTTGCAAATATTCATTTATTTACCAACTAACCCTCATTCAAAATCAGTATTCGGGAGTGTTGCAGCCTACCCCTGGACATATTGCGTGAACTATTGGGCAACACCCTAGATATGTAACCAGTCAATTGCAGGTCAGACACCCAAACACATGTGTTTTTGCACTGTAGGCTTTTAGAGGGGTCCCACACAGATGTGGGGAGAACATACAAATTTCACCTGGAAGAGACTCTTGCTGCGCGGTGATAGATCACCATCCTGAGACATCAATATGGAAAACAATCCACTTACAAATTCACTTTAGTGGACTTTTTTGTATTGCTTCTTCTCCAAGGGGTTGAGTTTCTGGGATTATTAATATAAAACTCAGTCATTATTACATCCTGTTGTTCATTCTGAGGAAAAGTTTAAAGCCTAATAAGGTGCACAGCAGACGTTCATCAATTAACCTGGACCGACTTCAACGCTTGCGCTCATTCCGTTTCCTTCCATGCACTTTTCCACCCATTTACTCAGCTGTTCGCTAAACTCCTTCCACCCATCTGCTCTATTTATCTCTTCAATTCACACTTCCAATCCGGCCACAGCTTTGTCTCCCTCTACCGAGTTCAGCTGTCCGCTCCCACTCTCTTCCCCCGTATCCCTCCACGCCCGCTCTAATCTATTCCAGAAGCCTGGCTACCATGGAGAACACATAACAAGTGCACATACTTTGCGCCGGAGCCAGAAGCAAAATAACACAGAGAAGGGGAAAATAGGAGTGGAGGAGGACAGACGGGGGGAGAGATTTCCAAAAAAAAAAAAAAAAAAAAAAAAAAAAAAAGAGGAGGGGGAAAGTGTTTATTCAAAGTCAACGTTGCTTCCTTTGTTGTGGTGGAGACCTGCCTTATATTAGGGGGCCGAGATCGTTTCAAAGGCTGGAAAGAGCAAAGACGGGCCAAGAGGAAGAGGCCGAGCGAGACGGAGGGAGACAAACAGAAGGGGGAGACACTCCTATTCTGTCTGCAACCCCTCAACATGTAGCAATGAGAAAAATGAGCTCAGCATACTTCAGAGGAGCCTGACTCCATTGAAAGAATGAATAAACTATGCAGGGAACACAACGCCTTAATCAAGCGCAATTCATTCAGAGCCGGAGCTCACAAACACCCCGCTGAGCATTTACAGCCCGAATCGAGGGGAGGTCTGAAGTCCAAAATAAAACAGCCATGCCGCATACTTTGGAGGTCTGAAATCCAAAATAAAACAGTCAGGGTGCAAACGCTCCTGATGGACTCCTGTATTTTGTCTCAATGAAAGCGTTTTTAGATCTGGCGCCATAAAGACCTTAAAGTCTTCAGTTACAGTTATGTCCACGTGTTAGGATTGGCTGTCCAGGTTTCACTTGGTCAGCGGGTTGAACTCCTGCTTGGTGGGAATGAGAGAATGAGTGAATGAGTGTACAACTAACTATCTGGCCAATATTTTAATTGATATGTCTTAAAAATCCCTTGAACTCTCACTGTGTTCTCTGGTTTTGAGGCAGAAGTTTGAAAACCTATTGTATTTTATTGGACCTACTGTAATTTTATTTAATCAACCCTTTTAATTACAAAAAAAGGACCCTGTCACGTGAGTTTAGAGTCAGTTTATAGTTCATTACCTCAGTATTGTTCCAGTATCTATCACTGGGACCACTCACTCACGCAGATACGCACACAAACACACTCTATATGGGGCAATTTAGAGCATTCAATTTACCTTGAATCCATGTTTTTGGACTGTGGGAGGAAAACGGAGAACCAACATGGAAACTCCATCCATCCATTATCATCCGCTTTATCCTCTACCAGGTTCAAGTGTAGTTCCCCATGCCCATCCAGGGGAGAACGTTTCGGGCACTGGGCAGATACACCCAGGACAGGGCGCCAATCTATCGGTGGGCACACACTCAATCACACAGTCACACTCTATATGGGGCAATTTAGAGCATTCAATTTACCTTGAATCCAGGTTTTTGGAATGTGTGTGGAAAACGGAGAACCAAGAGGAAACCCATGTTTACATGCTAACCAGTAAGCCACCCATAATTTAGTATGCATAATGAATATAACTAGTTTTGTGTAAATAATCATTATAATGAGATGAAAATATGATCTATGGTTTAGTAAAGGTTTTTTTTGGTTCATATGGTGCACAAGAGCATGTTGAAACGCTTCTCTGTGCCAATCGAACATGCTGCACTTGCACAACCTGTGGTCATGAGGGCAAAGAGCACTAAAGAGTTTCCTTTAAACAAGCTTCTAACACTTTATCAATTCTCCTGAACGTTTAATTCCTAAGTTTGATCTCTTTTTTAAGGTCCTGCACCAGATAAAGAATAAAGAATTAATTTTACTGCAGCACTGCAATGAGTTTTATACTAAAGCCTGCAGTGTTCAGCATTATTGCTGCATGGTGTTTGGAAAAAAAGCTGATGCAATGCAATGTATTATTATTAAATTTTGTGATTCGATAAGGTAAAATTTGATACAAGGTTACTTAAATAGATCTATCATTTAGTCGCTTACAGTGATATATATATATATATATATATATACTATATATATATATATATATATATATATATATATATATATCCATCCATCCAGCCATTGTCTTCCGCTTCATCCTTGCGGGGGGGTTCCCTATGCCCATCCAGGGGAGAACGTTTCGGGCGCTGGGCAGATACATCCAGTACACCAATCCATCACTGGGCACACACTCACTCACACAGACATATACAAACTCTATATGGGGCAATTTGGAGAACTCAATTGACTTGATCCATGTTTTTGGACTGTGGGAGGAAACCGGAGAACCCAGAGGATATATATATATATGTCTGTGTGTGTGTGATTGTACAGTGTAGCTTGTTTTCTCCATAACTATTGACTTGTGATGTTCTTATTTGTAAGTCGCTTTGGATAAAATTTTCTGCTAAATGTAAATATTAAATATTTGGTCATTTAGCAGACGGTTTTATCCAAAGTGACTTACAAATGAGTCAGTACTTAAGAAAAAAAACAGCTACACAGTCGTTGTACTTAGCCCTTATTAGTTGATTACTGGATGATGAGAATGTACTATCTTACAGTGGGGTGACACAGTCGCTTAGTGCTTAGCACAGGATTCGAACCTGGATCCCCAGCGCTGAGAGGCGAATGCACTAACCACGAAGCCACTGTGCCGTTCCTTTAAAACGTAAAAATTTTTGTTTCTGCGTAGACATGTCCCCGTGTCAAGAGCTCTGATATCATCTAGACTAAATTTCAATTTGGCTGACCCACAAAGAGCCCTGACCTCCATCCCATCAAACATCTTTGGGATGAATTAGGACAGAGATTCTAAGACTCTCACCCAACATTAACGTCTGATGTCATAAATAATCTTCTGGATGAACTGGTCCAAAATTCCCACAGACAACCTTTTGTATTTTCATCCATCCATTATCTTCCACTTTGTCCTGCACTAGGGTCGTGGGGGGGGTTCCCCATGCCCATCCAGGGGAGAACGTTTCGGGCGCTGGGCAGATACACCCAGGACAGGGCGCCAACCTATCACTGGGCACAAACTCATTCACACAGACACACTCTATATGGAACAATTTGGAGAATTCAATTTACCTTGAATCCAGGTTTTTGGAATGTGTGTGGAAAACGGAGAACCAAGAGGAAACCCATGTTTACATGCTAACCAGTAAGCCACCCATAATTTGATCCATGTTTTTGGACTGAGGGAGGAAACAGGAGAACCCGGAGGAAACCCACGTGGACATGGGGAGAACATGGAAACTCCACCCAGATTGGGATTCGAACCAGGAATCCCTAGCGCTGAGAGGCGAATGTAAATGCCCCTTAGTATTTTGTAAAAAAAAAAATTCCCTCCCCAAAAAGTGGAAGCTGTTGACCAATTTGGACTGTGGTGTCTGAATACTTTTCATCATGTTTTAACAGAAGTGAATAATTAGCATCAGTGTTTCTACACTCATTTAAACATCGTTGTCTTCCATAACCTTCTACAATCAGCTGAACGTAATCGGTGAATGGATGAACTCCTGTCCCGTCTTAATGTCAAAGGCAGATTTTTCCTTTATAGTCTTTTAACCAGACCCTTCAGGGTCTCTCCGAGCTCTGCACCGTTTGGTGCAGTATATCTTTCTGTCTCCAGAACATTAGGTTTGAGCACCTCAGGAATGTTGAGTCTCATTAACTGCACACGTTCTGAATCTCTGTTCTGCTGCAGTGTTCTGAGGATTAGAGCTATAGATGGCTCTGGATCCTACACAGTGTTTACTTTACTGATGATTCAGACAAAATGCGAATCGTGACCAGAAAACAAACACTTTCACCTTCATTACCATGCCATGCACCCCGTCCTCACTCAGAATACGGGATGGAGTACGGACCGAGGCAGGTTAAACTGGCTGTCTGCGGTTCGGCTCAGTTCAGAGAAGGACAGGCGGTTGCCAGGGTCCCAGACAAATGTTCATTTTGGAATTGCTCATTGCTTACATACCTGCAGTACACGTTCCTTCTCATTCTGATACTATACTATTGGACTTCAACTCCCTTCAGTCTAAATAAGCCTTGAAACGGCATTTTGATTGGTTCGTCGGTGACACAATGAACAAAGGAGTCAATTCCGAACTCGACTTAGTACCTTTTAGGTTTTACATGATGGGAAATTATCTGTATATTTACAAAATGCCTCTATATGTTCTTCCTGGGCTCAACTATCCATCCATTCCATCCTTTTCCAAAATACACTCCGACTCGTTCACTTCGCTCTAGTGATTAATGTCGTCTGGTGATTCACCCTGGCGCCCACTCTCACTCTGTATTATTCACCACTGACCACTGGTAGAACGATCTTCCCAACTCTGTCTGTACGACTCCGTCACTTGAAACATCTCAAAGCACATCTCCCACATAAGCATCTGCTCTGAAAAAATTGGATAATCACCAGGTTTGATTATTCTACACTATAGCTGTTTTTTCCTTAACTACTGACTTGTGTTGTTCTGTCATTTGTAAGTTGCTTTGGATTTTCGAAATGTAAATGGACACAGATTCCCGTCTACAAACAAAGTTTTTCCCCCTAAGCATTCCCCTACTAAGCAGGGAGACACGGTGGCTTAGTGGTTAGCACGTTCGCCTCTCAGCGCTAGGGATTCCCGGTTCGAATCCCCATCTGGGTGGAGTTTCCATGTTCACCCCGTGTCCGCGTAGGTTTCCTCCGGGTTCTCCGGTTTCCTCCCACAGTCCAAAAACATGGATCAAGTCAATTGAGTTCTCCAAATTACCCCATATAGAGTGTGTCTGTGTGAGTGGATTGGAACTAAGGGATCCTTGCCTAATTCTACAAGCAGGAGTGCTGACACGGCATTTAGGTAATGTATGTACACGGGGGACATCCAGCACAAACAGGTGGATAAAAAAACGTCAAATGACTAATAATTTTTCACTCCTTTTCACTGTTTCTCTGTGTTTTGCCAACTATCATGCAGCTTCCTAGACAACTACTACTACGTTTCACATTTCACTGGATGTTTTAATAGAATTTAAAGGTCCCCCGAGGGTCTGGCCTTCTCCGATGGTGACATTGCGGTAATAGGCTGTGGTTAGTTGGCAAGTCACTCAAGTTCTGTGATATTCACATGTGTAATGGTAATGTACTTCGGGCTGTCTGCAACGGCGGAGCCTTCCAGATTCAACAGTCCAGTTAATTACACGCTGAATATGTCTTGGATCAGTAATCTGATCAAGACTCGAGAATGAACGGATTTTTGGAATTCGTTCGATCATGATGGGGAAAATGGAAACCATGACACAGATTCCCGTCTACAAACAAAGTTTTTCCCCCTAAGCATGCTGCAAATATTTGGCATGGCTGACGCTGCGGAGGGAATTCACCCTGGTGTTCAGATAAGGAGCGACATTGTGAACTCCGGGTTGATCTCAGTTTTACCCTCAGCTGGATTAGCTGAGGTATTATCTTCCGGGGAGAACGTCTTGGGCGCTGGGCAGATACACCCAGGACAGGGCGCCAATCTATCGCTGGGAACACACTCACTCACACAGACACACTCTATATGGGGCAATTTGGAGAATTTAATTGACCTTGATCCATGTTTTTGACTGTGGGAGGAAACCGGAGAACCCGGAGGTGACCCATCACAGATACAGGGAGAGCATGGAAACTCCACCCAGATTGGGATTTGAACCAGGAATCCCTAGCACTAAGAGGAGAACATGCTAATCACCATGCCATCCTGAATATTCATTCATTTATTCATTATCTTCCGCTTTATCCTCTATTAGGGTCGCGGTGGGGTTCCCCATGCCCATCCAGGGGAGAAAGTTTCGGGCGCTGGGCAGATACACCCAGGACAGGGCGCCAACCTATCGCTGGGCACACACTCACTCACACACACACACTCTACATGGGGCAATTTGGAGAACTCAATTGACTTGATCCAAGTTTTTGGACTGTGGGAGGAAACCGGAGAACCCGGAGGAAATCCACATGGACACGAGGAGAACACACCCTGAATATACTTTATATATTTATATTTTTTGGTCATTTAGCAGACACCTTTATCTAAAGTGACTTACAAATATCCCATTGGTTGGGGTTTGATCACAGGGTTTGTACAGTACCCATGAAGCATTGAGGGTTAAGGGTCTTGTTAAAGGACCCACAACCTTCTGATTGATAGCACACCCTAACCACTGAGCTACCACACCCTCGCCCTCACTCTCACCCTCACCCCGATTAATATGTAATGTCTTAACAACTTTCACATCCTCATTAGGAGTTCTTCCGATCATGTTGGATCATGTTCCAATCAATTACTATGGAGAACTACAGAACGTTTTGATGCCTGTTTGATGCCTGTTGGTGGTAGATTGGCATTGGACTCTCAGCAGTTATGTCAACTGTTAATCTATAGGAAGAGTTGGCTGTTCCTGAGGGAGGGGAGACTGGAACATGGAGTTCTCATGCTGTATCAGTGACCTCTACTGACTGATTAAGGCTTTGACACTACAGGGTGTGATCCTTTATCCATTTACATTTGGATTGCATTTGGTCATTTAGCAGACACTTTAATCCAAAGTGACTTACAAAGTGAATTCAGGGTTAATCACAACATCCCTGGAGCAATGAGGGTTAAGGGTCTTGCTCAAGGACCCACACTGGTAACTTCAGTGGACCTGCGATTTGAACCCCCAACCTTCAGATTCATAGCCCAACGCCCTAACCGCTGAGCTACTGTGGCATTTACCTCTAGAAGTCCAAATTGGGAACACCAAATACTGATGTAGATGGTGCTCAAGTACAGTGATGGATGAATGTAAAAGTCAATGTAAAAGTCATGCAGGTAAAATCCTACCTTAGTCCTGTCTGGTTTGGTTCCTCTAACTGATCAGACTATCGTATATGTTATTAAAACATCAGAGTGGAAGCAGCATGTAACTGTAGCAGTTCCCCATCCAGGGGAGAACATTGTGGGCAATGGGCAGATACACCCAGGACAGGGCGCCAATCCATTGCTGGTTACATACACTCTCACAGACACACTATACAGTATAGGGGCAATTTAAGCAAAACTTACCTTGATCTGGCGGCACGGTGGCTTAGTGTTTAGCACGTTCGCCTCTCAGCGCTAGGGATTCCCGGTTTGAATCCCCATCTGGGTGGAGTTTCCATGTTCTCCCCGTGTCCGTGTGGGTTTCCTCTGGGTTCTCCGGTTTCCTCCCACAGTCCAAAAACAATGATCAAGTCAATTGAGTTCTCCAAATTGCCCCATATAGAGTGTGTCTGTGTGAGTGAGTGTGTGCCCAGCGATAGATTGGTGCCCTGTCCTGGGTGTATCTGCCCAGCGCCCGAAACATTCTCCCCTGGATGGGCATGGGGAACCCCCCCGCGACCCTAATATAGGATAAAGCGGAAGATAATGAATAAATGAATTACCTTGATCCAAATACCCAGAGGAAACCCATGTGGGCAGAACATGGAACCTCCACCCAGATCAGTATTCAAACCTACAATAACTACTTACTGTATAATTTAGAGGAAATCGTTGCTTTAAGCCGATACCAGCGGTACGGTGGTTTAATGGTTTACACATTCGCCACTCAGCACTAGGGATCCAAGGTTGAATCAAGTTTCCGTGTTCTACCAGTGTCTACGTGGGTTTCCTCCAAGTTCTCTGGTTTTCTCCCAGAGTCGAAAAACAAACTAGTGTGGGATTAAGCGGATGATAATGGATGGATGAATGGCTGGAAGCTGATAACAAACAAAATGAGAGGTGACTACACATGTTTGTAAGATTAATCTTGGCTTTGTTACTTTAGCTATTGTGCTATATGTTCTTTTAAGTTTTTCATCTGTTATGTAATTAGTAATTAAAGATGATAAATCAATGTATTGGAGCATAAAGCATTATGAAACACATTAAGTGCTCTTACCTTCAATCCATCCATCAATTACCTTCCGCTTTATCCTCTATTAGGGCTGCGGGGGGGTTTCCCATGCCCATCCAGGGGAGAACGTTTCGGGCGCTGGGCAGATACACCAGCACAGGGCACCAATCTATTGCTGGGCACACTCACACACACAGGACCGATTTCTCTTCAGGGCACGGTGGTTCCTGGTTCGAATCCCAATCTGGGTGTTTCCATGTTCTCCTCGTGTCCGTGTGGGTTTCCAAGGGGTTCTCCGGTTTCCTCCCAAAGTCCAAAAACATTGATCAAGGTCAAATGAATTTTCCAAATTCCCCCATGTAGAGTGTGTCTGTGTGAGTGAGTGTGTGTCCAGCAATAGATTGGCGTCCTGTCCTGGGTGTATCTCCCCAGCACCCGAAACGTTCTCCCCTGGATGGGCATGGGGAACCCCCCCCCCCCCCCCCGCAGCCCCTTGACCCTTGACCCTAGTAAAGGATAAAGCTGAAGATAATGCATAGATGGATGTTTTTCCCTTCAGCTTTGTCAACAATACGTCTAGATTTTTAATCAAAGGGATTGATGTGGGTTTCCTCCGGGTTCTCCGGTTTCCTCCCACAGTCCAAAAGCATGGATCAAGGTCAACTGAATTCTCCAAATTGCCCCATATACAGTGTGTTCGCAGCATTTACAGTGTGAAAGATTGACACCCTGTCCTGGCTGTATCCCGGTCAAATGAATTCTCCAAATTGCCCCATATAGATTGTGTCTGTGTGAGTGAGTGTATGCCTAGTGATAGATAGGCGCCCTGTCCTGGGTGTATCTGCCCAGCGCCCGAAACGTTCTCCCCTGGATGGGCATGGGGAACATCCCCACACCCTCCCACCCACCCACAGCGCCCCTAGTATCGGATAAAGCGAAAGATAACGGAATAACGGATAATACACTTTTAATTAATTTAGATTTTTAATCAAAGGGATTGATCCGGGTTCTCCGGTTTCCTCCCACATTCCAAAATCCAGGTCAACTAAATTCTCCAAATTGCCCCATATACAGTGTTTTCGCAGCATTTACAGTGTGAAAGATTGGCACCCTGTCCTGGGTGTATCACGGTCAAATGAATTCTCCAAATTGCCCCATATAGATTGTGTCTGTGTGAGTGAGTGTATGCCTAGTGATAGCTAGGCGCCCTGTCCTGGGTGTATCTTCCTAGCGCCCAGTTCTCCCCTGGATGGGCATGGGGAACCCCCCCACCCACCCACCCACCCACCCACCCACAGCGCCCCAAGTATCGGATAAAGCGAAAGATAACGGAATAACGGATAATACACTTTTAATTAATTTCGATTTTTAATCAGAGGGATCTATTTAATATGTCAATATGCAAATCCTTGCTCTGCTGATTTATGGCTCGGTGTATCGTACCATTCCTGTACGGGACGCGCGCCCCGCCCTTCATCCCTCATCCCGACAGCGCGCCCCCCGCCCCTCCAGTGCTTCCATCCACCGCAGGTTGGACCTCTGAAGCTGGCATCTCGGACTCGTCCTCCACCGAAGCCGGCTCCCCAAAACGCGAGCAGCCGCATTTAATGGTCCATGTCATGAAGACAGGGACGCCGCAAACCGGAGCGTTCCATAAAGCGATGCAACTGGCGGCTGCGTTTCTGGAAACGATCTGCGTTTGGAGCGACTGCGGCGATGCGCTCCGTCCTCCCTCCACTTCCATCCATGTAAGTAAACTTTTGCCAGGACAAATCTGTAGGATCTGTAGGATCTGTAGGATCTGTAGGACAGGACAACCATCCCTGAGGCTTCGCCAAAGTGCATGTGCATGTGACAGGTGACACATAATGGTGTCCTGCATTGAAACGACTGTCTGAAGGCACCATGCCTTCCCCCCCCCTTCTCCTTCTCATCCATAACCACTCATAAGAATGTAAGAAAACTCGGTAATAGATGTCTGAAAGTGTAATGTTGTTGGAGGAGAAACACCCGAGTCTGCCAGGGAATGGGTTTGGAAAATCTCCCTGTTCTTCAGCTCTCAAGGTTGGCGCGTTTGGGTAGAACTCCATATGTTTCACATTCAGGTCAAACATTAAGGGCGAACAGATGTTGAGTTTCTAATATCTTAATACAACCCAATTAGCCCGTGTGTTTCATGTAGCCTGCTCCTCATATAACACGAACCAGACTGTACATGGAGTTTTTTTTTTGCTTCAGGGTGTAAGGGCTGCACGGTCATCAGATATTATTTATACACCGACCGGCCTTTTAATGTATGAAAACCTCAAGAAATTGACAAGTTTGGGTCTTTTGTGCTTCAGGGTGTAAGGACTGGACGGTCATCAGATATTATTTATACACCAACTGGCTTTTAATGTATGAAAACCTCAAGAAATTGACAAGTTTGGGTCTTTTGGTCGCTTCTGAACACCAATCTGATCATGGTGACCCATGCAGTGTTAAAGGTTTCCGAATAACCCCAAGAAATTGACAAGTTTGGGTCTTTTGGTCGCTTCTGAATACCAATCTGATCATGGTGACCCATGCAGTTAAAGGTTTCCGAATAACCCCAAGAAATTGACAGGTTTGGGTCTTTTGGTCGCTTCTGAATACCAATCTGATCATGGTGACCCATGCAGTGTTAAAGGTTTCCGAATAACCCCAAGAAATAGACAAGTCTATGAAGCAAGGTCTTTTTTGCTTCAGGGTGTAAGGGCTGCACGGTCATCAGATATTATTTATACACCGACCGGCCTTTTAATGTATAAAAACCTCAAGAAATTGACAAGTTTGGGTCTTTTGTGCTTCTGAGGGTGACCCATGCAGTTAAGGACCGAAATAACCCCAAGAAATTGACAGGTTTTGGTCTTTTGGACGGACATCAGATATTATTTTTACACCGTCCGGCCTTTTAATGTATGAAAACCTCAAGAAATTGACAAGTTTTGGTCTTTTGCTTGCTTCTGAACACCAATCTGATCATGGTGACCCATGCAGTTAAAGGTTTCCGAATAACCCCAAGAAATTGAAAAGTTTGGGTCTTTTGGTCGCTTCTGAATACCAATCTGATCATGGTGACCCATGCAGTTAAAGGTTTCCGAATAACCCCAAGAAATAGACAAGTCTATGAAATTGACAGGTTTGGGTCTTTTATCGACTTCTGATAAAAACACTCAATTGACAATGTTTGGGTGATCATGGTGGACCCATGCAGTTAATTTTTCCGAATAACCCCAAGAAATTGAAAAGTTTGGGTCTTTTGGTCGCTTCTGAACACCAATCTGATCATGGTGACCCATGCAGTTAAAGGTTTCCGAATAACCCCAAGAAATTGACAAGTTTGGGTCTTTTTTGCTTCAGGGTGTAAGGGCTGCACGGTCATCAGATATTATTTTTACACCGACTGGCCTTTTAATGGATGAAAACCTCAAGAAATTGACAAGTTTGTGTCTTTTTTGCTTCAGGGTGTAAGGGCTGCACGGTCATCAGATATTATTTATACACCGACTGGGCTTTTAATGTATGAAAACCTCAAGAAATTGACAAGTTTGGGTCTTTTGGTCGCTTCTCAATACCAATCCGATCATGGTGACCCATGCAGTTAAAGGTAATTTATATGTAAGAGACATCATTATCAAGAGTAATGTAAAGGTGGGGATGTGATACAATCTGAGGGAGTGAGTACTTAGAACGTTGCTTAAAGGGGAAACATAGGCAGCAGTGCTATTAGGATGAAAGTTGAGGGTTCAAGCACCAGCAAAGCCCAATTAGCTATGTAATAAGATTACAAAATGGGCGGCACGGTGGCTTAGTGGTTAGCACGTTCTCCTCTCAGCACTAGGGATTCCCGGTTCGAATCCCCATCTGGTGGAGTTTCCATGTTCTCCTCGAAAACATTCCAAAAACATGGATTTAAGGTAAATCGAATGCTCTAATTGCCCCATATAGTGTGTATGCGTGCATGTGTGTTTCAGTTATTGACTGTGTGCTCAGCCGGTTCTGGGAGTATCTGCCCAGCGCCCGAAATGTTCTCCCCTGGCTGAGCATGAGAACCCCCCACCCCATCCACGACCCTAATGATGAGAATGATGAAATGGATTTAAGGTAAAGTGAATGCTCTAAATTGCCCTATGTAGTGTGTGTTCATGTGTGTCTGTGTAAATGAGTGTGAGCATGAGAACCCCCACCCCATCCACTACCCTAATGATGAGAAGGTTGCTATGATGACCATGACATGACCTCCCCCCCAATAAAATAAACCACCTACTGGTCATAGTTGTTCAGTTTCTCATACAGTATTCTGTATTTTGTGTTAATCCAATCAGCTTTTTTTAATTAAATGCCTTTTTTTCCTCCTCCAGATGTGTCCAGATGGTGTTACTGTGTAGTTTGCTACAGGTAACTAGCGCTCTGTTCGTACACTGTAGTTTTTCAGTCAACAAAGACGTAATGAATGACAAATCAATGCCCTCACTCTGCCTGCTCAGGTGCTGGCGGTGGATAATGTCAATTTTGGGGAGCACGTGGAGACTCAGGCCGGCGTCAGGGACAGTCTGAGCAGACGACATCACCGCGTCTATCAGCTGTACAGCAGGACCAGCGGCAAACATGTTCAGGTGCTCGGCCGGAAGATCGTTGCCATGGGAGAAGACGGGGACAAATTTGGTAAAGGCCCAAACTGATTTACTATTATTATATATTATACAGGAGTATTAGGATTATACATCTCACTCATAGAATTTGGCTCTATTCATTCTATAGTGGGTACAGTTTAGGGAAGGCCCTCTGTTATGCAGTATGATTGTAGCCCCAGTGTGCAAAACGTGGCTTATAAAGGCATGAATGAGTGAATCACAACTGAATGAGAATTCAAATGAATGAGAATTGAGATCGCGGGCCAGAACTTCTCATCCAACATCAATGTCTGACCTCACAAATGCACTTCTGAAAAATTAGACCAAAGAAATCCCACAAAAACACTTCAAAATTTGTAGACAAACTTGTAGGAAGGGTTGGGGCTCCTGTTGGTATCCCAGTACTTTTGTCCATATAGTGTATTGGGATTATAAAATGTACTTAGAAATAATTTGAAAATACCATTTAAATACCATTTATATAAAGGTATCTGAACCCAACCAAAATTAGTAATAGGAAATTTGTAAGTCGCTTTAGATAAAAGCATGTGCTTGTTATTATATATATATATATGTATATATATCATATAATATATATATATATATATATATATATTATATCCATCCCCACCATCATCTTCCGCTTTATAGGGGCACGGTGGGGTTCCCCATGCCCATTCAGGGGGATGAGAACGTCTCAACACACCCAGACCCATTTGCTGGGCACAAAAAAAACACTTACAGTCGCAATTTTGAAACTCATTGACTTTATCCATGTTCTTGGATGTGGGAGGAAACCCACGCGGCACGGGGAGAACATGGAAACTCCACCCAGATTGGGAATCGAACTGGGAATCCCTAGTGCTGAGAGGTGAACGTGCCAACCACTAAGCTATATATTTGGCTCTCAATCCCAATCTGGGTGGAGTTTCCATGTTCTCCGCGTGTCCATGTGAGTTTCATCCGGGTTCACTGGTTTCCTCCCACAGTCCAAAAACATGGATCAACGTCAATGGAATTCTCCAAATTGCCCCATATAGGGTGTGTCTGTCTGTGTGAAAGAGTGTGCCCAGCGATAGATTGACGCCCTGTCCTGGGTGTGTCTGTCCAGCACCCGAAACTTTCTCCCCTGAATGGGCATGGGGAACCCCCCTGACCCTAGTAGAGGATAAAGTGGAAGATAATGGATGGATGGATAAAGCTAAGAGTTAAAAGATAAGAGAATATGAAACCAATATTTACTTTAATTACAAAACAGAATCCTTATTCATTATCTTCTGGTTAATCCTGTACTGGGGACGTGTTCTCCTCCTGCCCATCCAGGGGAGAATGTTTTGGGCGCTGCTCAGTGCGCACATTTCCAGAAAAAGTAAGTGTAGGTTAATAGTGCACAAAGGTACAGTTACCCCTGCAGTTACAATTACAGGCTTTATCCCTAGAGCTAATTATTAAGGCTCAAGGGAACCATTTGTCCAATACAGACGATACATCCACACGATACAAGAAGCTGATGGTTATTTAAGTAATTAATAGGAATGTCTGTTTGAAACAAGGTATAATTTACCAAAAATGCAAGCCGTCCACAACAAGGGTTTGGTTCAGCAGTAGCAGTGATTGACGGCATACCTGGATCGATGGAGTTCAACAGCAGATGTGTGAAGCGGAGTGTGAAGAACAAAACCTATTTAAATAGTTTGAAATGGTTCAGTAAGAAGATCTTAATCCAGTCGCAGCACATCTGGTTTGAGGAAAAATCGAAAGAATCTGCCAAATATCGGACATTTGGACCATCTGCAAGCTCACCACCGCCCATCAGAAGGATGTGGGATTATTTAGAAAAGCACGATGAAGTTCAGGCCACTGGTGCATTACGTTTGCACAAGATTCTGTACCGCTTCGTAGCGCATTTAAAAAGCCGGGACTTTCTGTTCATATCCCTGAAGCCTTTGGGGGAGAAAAGGTCGTAGTCGGGATCGATCGGTCGCTCCATCGATTTCCAATCGCCCTGTTTTAGCCGTCCCAACCTGGAGGGCGAACACTGACATGCTGAGAAATAAGTCGTTCCTCATTGAAAACGACCTTCTCTGCCATTTAAAGGTTGTGTGTGAGAGAGAGAGAGAGAGAGAGAGTCCAAAAATATGTGGACATCGCCGAGCAAGGAGGCTGAGGTGTAGTCCACTTTATCCTCTATTAGGGTCGTGGGGTGGTTCCCCATGCCCATCCAGTGGAGAATGTTTCGGGCGTTGGGCAGATAGACCCAGGACAGGGCATCCTATCTATTGCCGGGCACAAACTCACTCACACAAACACACTCTATATGGGGCAATTGCCCAGCACCCGAAACATTCTCCCCTGGATGGGCGGAAGATAATGGATAGGGGGGTAAAGACCCTTTGTTTCACCAGGACCGTGATAATTAGGGGATTGCTGAATGTCAGATTAGATATGAATTAAATAGATGAAGATAGTCAGCATCCGATAGATGCACACTATGTAGACAAACGTAATGGAACATACCTCTCAGGCAGCATGGTGGCGTAGTGGTCTGCTTCTGGGGGTCCAGGTTTGAATCCCGATCTGAGTGAGTTTTCTCTGGGTTCTCCAGTTTCCCACAGTCCAAAAACATGAAATTGTCTGCTTTAAATACCCCATATATAGTGGGTGTGTGATAGCTTGGCTCCCTGTCCTGGGTGTATCTGCCCAGCGCCCGAAACGTTCTCCCCCTGGCTGGACATAAGGAACCCTCCGGCGACCCCAGTAGAGAAGGATTAAGTAAAAGATGATGGATGGAAATCTATAGACATTATGGTCAACACTGGGGATCCAGGTTTGAATCCCGATCTGGGTGGAGATTTCCATGTCCTCCCCGTGTCCACGTGGGTTTCCTCCGGAAATGTTCTTCCATTTAAGGGATGGGGAACCCTAGGGGACCCTAGTAGAGCATTAAGTGGAAGACGATGGATGGAAATCTATAAGATGTAGTGGTCAGCGCTTGAGATCCAGGTTCGAATCCCGATCTGGGTGGAGTTTCTATGTTCTTCCTATGTCCATGTGGGTTTCCTCCCACAGTCCATAAACATAGATTCAAGGTGAACTGACCACTCTTATTTGCCCCTATTGCCCTGTATGTCTGTGTGAGTGAGTGTGCTAGTGAAAATTCTATTGTAATTCTACTGAAAGCTCAGTCGGAACTCTGAGAGCAGGTCAGAGCAGGACAGCAGTTGAGGACTGAAGGTATCAAGATGGCGCCTGTTTTGTTCAGCCTTTAGCCTCGGTGACTAACCGCTTGTTGCTAAGAAGAGTTGCAAAAAGGGAGTTGCCTGGAACTAGAAAAATTCGCTGGCGATATTTTCTCTGGCGGAGATTGGGACAAGGGGAATTGGCCCGTCTTTATCCCTGTCTGTCTGTGTGTCTTTTCACAAGCCCAGCTCGTGGTGGAGGCCGACACCTTCGGGAGTCAGGTACGAATCCGAAGCAGGGAGAACAACTTTTACCTGTGTATGAACCGGCGGGGGAAGCTGGTTGGCCGAGTAAGTTGCACATCTTTTGCGATTTTATATAGTCCTCTTTTTCAGCTCGAATAACGAAACTGTTGGCATTTGGACAGAAATCCAGTGGCGGGAATGCCGAATGCGTCTTCGTGGAGATGGTCCTGGAGAACAACTACACCGCCTGGATGTCAGCGCGCTACACAGGCTGGTACATGGCCTTCACCAAGAAGGGGAAACCGCGCCGAGGCTCCCAGACGCTCCCGAACCAGCAGGAGGTGCACTTCATGAAGCGCTTTCCCCCCGGAGAACAGCCGAACCTGCAGCACAGCGGCTTCACCACCGTCAGCAAGAGGAGTAGGAGGACGCAGGAGACGAGCGCCAACCCCGAGACGACCTCGTAACAAAGCAAAGACCAACTAAACACCTCCTCTGATTATTCTGTACTTAATATTGGACTTATGGCGCATTAGAAAGACTCATGCACTGTTCTAACAACTTCCCTATAGGACACGGACAATAGCTCGAGAACCGATGAGGAACAGCAAGTGAGAGCCTTGTTCTTCATGACTCATAAGCATGAACTTGCAAAGACTTAGACACACTACAAACTGTTGTAGAAAGTCCATCAAAATATACGTACCCACTGTTTCCAAGTGGATTTGACATTTTAGGATGCTTTGAAAACACGCTGGCTTAGTGGTTAGCATGTTCTCCTCTCAGCGCTAATGATTCCCGGTTCGACTCCCAATTTGGGTGGAGTTTCCATGTCCTCCCCGTGTCCGTGTGGGTTTCCTCTGGGTTCTCTGGTTTCTTCCCACAGTCTAAAAACATGGATCAAGTCAATTGAATTTTCCATATGGCCCCATATAGAGTGTGTCTGTGTGAGTGAGTGTGCCCAGTGATAGATTGGCGTCCTGTCCTGGGTGTATCTGCCCAGCGCCCGAAACATTCTCCCCTGGATGGGCATGGGGAACCCCCCCACCCCGCAACCTTAGTAGAGGATAAAGTGGAAGATGATGGATGGATGGATGGATGCTTTGAAAAACGAATTAACTTTACGACAAAGGACCGGCACCTGATTCACCACATGGACGTTGGGACACATGCCCATGAACCGTTTGGTGGGGATCAGTTTGGGGAAGGCCTTTTTTCCATACCAGTATGACTATGCCTCAGTTCAAAGAGCTGGACTGTGGTGTCCAAAGGCTCTTTACTAATTCTGTGAGAATTTGTGAGCTTTTGTGAGATAAGTGGTGAGGTTTGATGAGTGGACCAAGATCAAATTCTCAGGTCTAGTTCTTAAGGTTGGTTTAGGAACATGCCTTGAGACCAGAAGGTTTGATTCCAGGTCCCACCAAGTACTCTGGCTGAAGTGCCCTTAGGCAAGTTAACCCCAATTGCTCCTTGGGCGCTGTATACAGGGTTGCCCTTCGCTCCAGGCATGTGTGCTCACTTCACTCAGTGTGTATAAATGTGTGTGTGTGTGTGTGTGTGTGTGTCACTGCACCCATTAGTTTTTCTGTGTGTAAGTACAGTAGGCAAAATAGAGCACGTAATTTTATGACTTTATCCCAAAGTTGTTTGATGGGATTGAATTCAGAGCTCTGTGTTAATAATCATTAATCACGTTCTTACCCAATCCTGACATTATAGAACTTTGGACAGTCATACTGGAAGAGAAAATGGCCTTCCCCAAACTGTTGACCCAACTTTGTAAACATACAGTTGTCTAAAATCCCTGTATAAACGGAACGTTTGTTCATATACTGTATGTAGACTTCAAGGTTCCACCACAGGAGAAAGACAGCTACCAAAACCAAAGTGAAGACCATCCTACGCTTTGAACATTGATAGAACATTGATAGAACATTGATAGGGAAGGCCCTTTCCTGCTTCAGCATGGACACTTCCTGTGTGAAGCTGCACGAAGACGATTTAACCATTCCGCCAGCGAAAAGTCCTGACTACGAATGGCAATGCCGATCGAGGCTTTTCCGAGACGATGAGCTCTAGAAGAGACGAGAAGGTTATGGGTGCCGCCACATCTCCACATCATCCTCATCTGGTCTGGTAGATCAGGGTCAGGTGGAGAGAACCTCCTCGAGTTGTGGTGGAACTTTATTTATACAGCTTTCTCCCAGACATTATATAACGCTGTGCACGGAGAGCGGATTCCTGATGCATTATAAACCTAGGGTTCCAAAGTTTGGGTCCTGGACGTTGACACTATGCTGGGAGGAGATTCGGTTTGGGCGTTGCACCAGCTGCCAATTCGCAGTAGAGGTCAAAGTCAGAGCGCTGCGTAATCGAAGACGACTGGGCACGCGGCCCGAACCTGAACTCACCGACTCGTGACAAGGGCACGCAGCGCTGGAACTTTTGATGTAGAGCTAGCTGATGGAGACCCGATGCAGAACCGAGTTTTGGAAGCTTCGTCCTGGAGAACACTGGTGTCTTTTATTTAACGTATCGATTCCTCTGCTTGCAACGCGACCCGATAGCACGGCGGCTTATTAAACCAGAAGAACGGAACGGATTGGTAATGGGACGCGGAGGACTTTATTAATATCATATTAATACCCAAAAAGTCCTACAAGTGCGACGGCCGAACGCCCGTGGAGGGGGTTCTTTTTTGGCTCGGACACCACATTAGTGCACACGGCAGTATAAAACGCACAGAAGCAACGACACTCCTGAGTATTGTGATGTAATTTACTGCAGTGATGTCATATCCCAAGGAGAAGTCACGTCAACCTCCACTTCATATAGTCCAACGTACAAGGCTTAAGCCCGCTCAGGCCCCGCCCCCATCCTGCATGTCAGACTAGTCAACATCGGCTCCACTCTCCCAGCAGGTACCCCGTTCCACTGCACTCTTACTGGGGGGCTGGAGTTTCACCTTTAAAGAGTAAATATTTTCATACTGGTTGCAATTAAATGTATTTATTTTCTCCACTTCATGACTGACTGATTGCCTCATTTAAATAAACAGGATTTGGATGGAAGGGTGGCACAGGGGCGGAGTGGTCAGCACGTTTGCCTCTTACCATTGGGGAGCTAGGTTCGAATCCCGATCTGGGTGGAGTTTCCATGTTCTCCCCGTGTCCGCGTGGGTTTCCTCTGGGTTCTTTGGTTTCCTGCCATAGTCTAAAAACATGGATGAAGGTCAATTGAATTCTCCAAATTGTCCCATATAGAGTGTGTTTGTGTGAGTGAGGGTGTGTCCAGTGATAGATTGGCCCCCTGTTCTGGTTGAATCTGCTCAGCGCCCAAAACATTCTACCCTGGATGAGCATGGGGAACCCCCCCCCCCCCCCCCCCCCCCCCCCCCCCCCCCCGGACCCTAATACTGGATTAAAGCAGAAGATAATGAATGAATGAATAAATGAATGCTCTAAATTGCCCCATATAGAGTGTGTTTGTGTATATCTGTGTGAGTGAGTTTGTGCCCAGCCATAGATTGGCGGCCTGTACTCTGTGTATTTGTCCAGTGCCTGATAAGACCCCCTCCACCCCCCGGCAAACCCTAGTCGAGGATTAAGTGGAATATAATGGATGGATGTAAGGGTGAATGCTCAAAATTGCCCCATATAGTGCACATGAGTGTGCCCAGCAATAGATTTGTGCTCTGTTTTGGGTGTATCTGCCCAGCACATAAAACTCTCCACCACAACCCTACTACTGGATAAAGCAGAAGATAATGAATGAATAAATGAATGCTCTAAATTGCCCCATATAGAGTGTGTTTGTGTATGTCTGTGTGAGTGAGTTTGTGCCCAGCAATAGATTGGCGGCCTGTCCTCTGTGTATTTTTCCAGTGCCAAAAACGACCCCCTCCACCCACCCCCCCACCCCCGGCAAACCCTTGTCGAGGATTAAGAAGAAGGTAATGGATGGATGTACGGGTGAATGCTCAAAATTGCCCCATATAGTGCACATGAGTGTGTCCAGCAATAGATTTGCGCCCTGTCCTGGGTGTATCTGCCCAGCGCCTGAAACGTTCTTCCTTGGATGGGCATGGGGAACACCCCCTCAACCCTAATAGAGGATAAAGAAGAAGATAATGAATGAATGAATAAATTTGCATGCAATCTTACCTTATGAACTATAGCAGCCAAAAGAATGTGGCCAGCAAGAGTGACCAGATGTCCCGCTTTGTGTGGGACAGTCGCACAATTTCACTTTTCACGCGTCCCGCAAATTGAGACGTTGTCCAGCATTGTTATTGAAAGTCAGACTCCAGTTTTTAAGCTTGTTTTAAAATCCAACATTGGACGGCTGTGTTGTCTGTTATCGGGGGAGAGGCGGGCTGTTTGAATGTCAACCAATCGGGAACGCAGGTGCATGTTAAGGGCGCGCCTACCAACACAAACAATGGAAATTAGGTCATATATATATATATATATATATAGATATAAATATATATAATATATATTCATTCATTCATTATCTTCCGCTTTATCCTCTATTAGGATCGCAGTGGGGTTCCCCATGCCCATCCAGGGAAGAACGTCTCGGGCGCTGGGCAGATACTCCCAGGACAGGGCGCCAATCTATCGCTGGGCACACATTCACTCACACAGACACACTCTATATGGGGCAATTTGGAGAACTCAATTGACTTGATCCATGTTTTTGGACTGTGGGAGGAAACCGGAGAACCCGGAGGAAACCCACGCGGACACGGGGAGAACATGGAAACTCCACCCAGATTGGGATTCGAACTGGGAATCCCTAGTGCTGAGAGGAGAACATACTAACCACTAAGCCACCGTATATATAGGGCGGCAGCCCTATATATATATATATATATATATATATATATATATATATATATATATATATATATATATATAGGATATATATATATATATATATATATGGCAGTGCATCGGTGTCCCACATTGTCCCACACAAACATAGTCTTTGTCCCACATCTGGTGAATTGGAATCTGGTCACCCTATGGCCAGCCCTCTTGTTTTTAAGGGGTTTTAAGGCACAGGGCCTTAAAGTTCCAGTAAATGGGTACGATATACATTTCCAGTCAGTCGTTCCTCCCGATCTCATCGTCTGTGCTGTCTCTCAGACAGGAATGAAGTTTGTAACCTGGTTTTTGCTGAGGTATGTGAAGCCATCCATCCGCTTTTTTCCTTTCCATAATGCCTAATATGGTCATCCCAGAGCATTCCAGTTTCCGGAGCAGGACTTCAGAGGTAGGGATGATTTTCAGCTTGGAGAGGAGCGCAGTGGATGAGATGGTCTGGAATCTTAAAGAGGAATTCATTTCTAAAAACCAAAAACACAAATCTATAACCCAAACGCCTGGACAGGGTGCCGCTCTGACAGATGAGGAATAACACGAGATGATCAGAAACACATTCCCACGTGGATCAAACGATACTCACGCTTCAGGAATGTGGCCCAAAACCCATGCAGACTTGGGAAGAACATGCCAATTCAGTCCTAAAACGTTTACCCAGTGTGGTAATAAACATTAAGAGTGCTAAGCACTGTGCCTCCCTGTCTTCAATAAACCGATTTTGGCCAGTATCGGAACAGTAAACCTTTAGTTATTAGTATTTTTATTACCACCCCTATATTAGCTTCATCTGGTCCTGTGTGTCTGGTAAAAAGACTGCAAATGCTGTTTCACACTCTTCCCGTTATCCGATTAAGCTGAAACTTTGCACAATTGTTCATCTACATATGAATCAATTAAATAAAATCACCAAGTAATTAACTATCCATCCATTATCTTCTGCTATATCCTCTATTAGGGTCGCAGGGGCTTCCCCATGCCCAACCAGAGTAGAATGTTTCGGGCGCTGGGCAGATACACCCTGGACAGGACGCCAATCCATCGCTGGACACACACTCACTCACACAGACACACTCTATATGGGGCAATTTGGAGAACTCAATTGACCTTGATCCATGTTTTTGGACTGTGGAGGAAACCGGAGAACCCTGAGGAAACCCATGCGGACACGAGGAGAACATGGAAAGTCCACCTATAATGGGATTCGAACTGAGAGGAGAACATGCTAACAACTAAGCCTCCGTACCACCCAAGTAATTCACTAATTAGTGGTAGTTAATAAATTTGGTTTTCTATGGATAAATTGCCCATTTTCTACAAAATTTTATACTTTACAAGCAGAATTAATTTAGTCATTTAATAAAGTCATTTAACATGATATAGGGATGATATATATATATATATATATCATCCCTATATCATGTTAAATATATATATGGGGCAATTTATCCATCTATTCATTATCTTCTGCTTTATCCTCTAGGATAAAGCATGCCTATCTAGGGAAGAATGTCTGGAGCAGATACACCCAGGACAGGACACCAATCTATCACTGGACACACACTCGCACAGACACACACTATATGGGGCAATTTGGAGAATTAAAAAAAGTGGAAGATAATGGATGAATAGATGGATGTTTAAGATGTGGGTTCTCCAGTTTCCTCCCACAGTCCAAAAACAAACATAAATTCTCCAAATTGCCCCATATAGAGTGTGTCTATGTAAGTAAGTGTGTCTAGCAATAGATTGATACACTGTCCTTGGTGTATCTGCCCAGCGCCCGAAACGTTCTCCCCTGGATGGGCATGGGGAACCCCCCCCCCCCCCAATGTAAATTGACATTTACATTTAGTTATTCAGCAGACGCTTTTATCCAAAACACCACACATCAGTAGCTATGGAGAAAACCAGCTACCAGCTTGGTGAGGATTAAGCCGAAGGTAATGAATAAATGCTTTTATACGTCTTTTTATACAACGGGACTGAATTTGTGGCGGCAAGGTGGCTTAGTGGTTAGCATGTTCTCCTCTCAGCACTAGGGATACCCGGTTCGAACCCCAATCTGGTGGAGTTTCCATGTTCTCCCATGTCCACGTGGGTTTCCTCCGGGTTCTCCGGTTTCCTCCCACAGTCCAAAAACATGGATCAAGTCAATTCATCCATTATCTTCCGCTTTATCCTCTATATTAGGGTCGCGGTGGGGTTCCCCATGCCCATCCAGGGGAGAACGTTTCGGGCGCTGGGCAGACACACCCAGGATAGGACGTCAATCTATCCTGGGCACACACTCACTCACACAGACACACTCTATATGGGGCAATTTAGAGAACTCAATTGATTTGATCCATGTTTTTGGACTGTGGGAGGAAACCGAGAACCCAGAGGAAACCCACACAGACACAGGGGAGAACATGGAAACTCCACCCAGATGGGGATTCGAACCGGGAATCCCTAGCGCTGAGAGGAGAACATGCTAACCACTAAGCCACCGTACCGCCGGATCAAGTCAATCGATTTCTCCAAAATTGCCCCACATAGCTGAGTGTCTGAGTGAGTGCGTGTGTGCCCAGAGATAGATTGGCGTCCTGTCCTGGGTGTGTCTGTCCACCACCCGAAACGTTCTCCCCTGGATGGGCATGGGGAACCCCACCCTGCGACCCTAATAGAGGATAAAGCGGAAAATAATAGACGGATGGGACTGAATTTGGCTTCTAAATGTAATGATTAGAAGGTGTGTCTGAATACTTTTGTCCATTTACATCTCACTGGTTATTTAGTGTGGTTTTCCTGGCACAGCATTCGAATGGAGAATATCTCTGAGAGAGGACGCTGAATGAAAACAACGGTGAAATATGTGAAGCAGGAAAGGTGGAGGAGGCTGCAGGTGCGCAGCGGATTTCCAGACTCACTTTACATCATTAATAATCTGCCGTTTAAATAAACGTGAAGGAGGCTTCATTAGTGAGAAGCCTCTTTCCCCGCAACGGGTTTAATGTGTGATTAAGGGTGTACGGGAGGAAAAGAGGAAGCTGTGTGTGTGTGTGTGTGTGTGTGTGTGTGTGTGTTTTAAGGCCGGTCTTGTTCTGCATTCCTCTCATATCATTCAGCATCGTGCCGTCTGCACGCTTCGGTCTACTCCTCCCTTTAAAATGTATTGTCTTTAAAACACCTTTAAAACCAAATCCCTCATCTTCATTCTAATGGCGTGCAGGTAAAACCAGTTTACTAAATAACCAGGAAGATGTTAATGGGCAAAAGTATTGAGACGAACCCTATAACCATTACATCCATCCATCCATTATCAGGACAGGGCGCCAATCTATGGCTGGGCACAAACACACTCTATATGGGGCAATTAAGAGCATTCATTTATTCATTCATTCATTATCTCCCGCTTTATCCTCTATTAGGGTCGTGGGGGTTCCCCATGCCCATCCAGGGAAGAACGTTTCGGGCGCTGGGCAGATACACCCAGGACAGGACGCCAATCTATCGCTGGACACACACTCACTCACACAGACACACTCTATATGGGGCAATTGGAGGAACCGATTGACTTGATCCATGTTTTTGGACTGTGGGAGGAAACCGGAGAACCCGGAGGAAACCCACGCAGACACGGGGAGAACATGGAAACTCCACCCAGATGGGGATTCGAACCGGGAATCTCTAGTGCTGAGAGACGAACATGCTAACCACTAAGCCACCTAGCCACCCCATAACCATTACATTCATTATCTTCCGCTTTATCCTCTATTAGGGTCGCGGTGGGGTTCCCCATGCCCATCCAGGGGAGAACGTTTCGGGCGCTGGGCAGACACCCAGGACAGGGCGCCAATCTATCACTGGGCACACACTCACTCACACAGACATACACACTCTATATGGGGCCATTTGGAGAACACAATTGACTTGATCCATGTTTTTGGACTGTGGGAGGAAACCGGAGAACCCGGAGGAAACCCATGCGGACCCGGGGAGGGCATGGAAACTCCACCCAGAACCGGGAATCCTTAGCGCTGAGCGGAGAACATTCTAACCACGGGTAAGCCAGGACCGTGGCCCACCCTATAACCTTTACATTTGGAAAAGTAAAATTAAGGTCTCA